>VDFB02058242.1:518914475-519401301 GCA_007258455.2 Sequoia sempervirens
AATTCAACAAGAGAAAAGGAATGAACAAAAGGGTATTTCCAAATACCCCACCAAAAGTGCTAAATATGCATAGTAAAAGGACAACAAAAAAATAAGTGGGAAGAATCCTCTTGACTTCCCCCACAAAGAACACAAATTGAAGGACCCTAGAATCCCTACTTCTAAAGATTTTCCCAAGTCAAACATTTGTTCCACACTAAGGTCCATAGGAAGCAATTACACTTAGGCTAGGATAACTTATTCCAAAAAAAATTCCACCATGGAACTTCCAACCCTCCATACTTTCGAGCTATCAACTCTTGATACCCACTAGCCACCTTGAAAACTCCCTTAGGATCTGGGCTCCAAGCCAGAATATCCCTATCTAGACGAGAGCTACATTGTCTTCTTGCCAAAATATTGTGAAGCTCAGCATGGTCCTCCTCCAAGCCAACCACTAGCCATTTCACTATGATCCTTCCACCTAAACACATCCATTTACCCACAGAGGTAAGAAGTCTTAAAATCAATCACCCTAGACCAACTAGCCTCCAAGAAGTGCTAATAAAGATCTTGTAGATTAGGATACTCATGCATAATAGAGGAGAACCCATCCCAAGAATTAGACCAAAAGAGAACCTTAGACCCCCTATTGCATATCCAAAACAAGCCCTCCTTAATCAACTTAGCACCTTTTTTAAGTGATACCCAAATCACATAACCTTTCCCCACAAGTGGATACCAGGGAATCTCCTCCTTTGATATCCCTTGTGAGATATAATCTTGGCCCAAACATGACCCTATTCCAAACATTATCTCCAATAAAGCTTAGCAGACAACACCAACCCAGTCAAAGTTGAATACCGCAACCTAAGACCGCCAAACTGCTTCAGACTACAAACAATATCCCACTTTAGAAAACTCCACTTAGAGGATGACAAGCTGCCAACCCATTAAAAATTCCTAGCCAAAGATTTGAAATCCTTAATAAATCCAACGGGAGCCACTTGGAGCATACTCCTATAGTTGGGAAGAGCCTACACCATCGACTTAAGAAGTTGAACCCAACTAGTGAAGGAAAGCCATCAATGCGCCCAATGGTTCACCTTTGCATGAGACTTGTCAAGAATATTTTTCCAAGGGCCCCTAGGGAGGGTACCAGAAGAGATAGGAATGTTGAGATAATTCAAAGGCAGAGAACCAATCTTAAATCTCAAAATATGAGAAAACCTCTATTGAATGAGCCTTGGAGTATTAAAGAAGAAAATGGAGGATTTATCCTCATTAATCATCTACCCAAAAGTAGCCAGATAGATGTGCAAATTAGTGGCCTCTCTGACCTTCGCCATCCCCATCAAAGTTG
The DNA here is from genome assembly GCA_007258455.2 of Sequoia sempervirens. NCBI lineage: Eukaryota > Viridiplantae > Streptophyta > Pinopsida > Cupressales > Cupressaceae > Sequoia > Sequoia sempervirens. The sequence goes on from VDFB02058242.1 coordinate 518,915,818, forward strand.
TATCATTAACAAATTGCAAGTGTGACTAAGGAGCTAAAACATTAACCCAAAGCCAATCTTGTATAAGACCCAATGCCACATTGCTCTTAATCACTCTCCCTAAACCTTTAGACAAAAGAATGAAAAAATAAGGAGAAAGAGGATCCCCTTGATGAAGACCTCTAGAATCCCCAAATAAGGAAGACAGTTCACCATTTATCAGAACTGAGAAGGAAGTGGTCATGACACAACACATAACCCACTATATAAGAGCGAATTTGCACCCCATGTGCAAATCCCCTTTTTGCCTTTATCCACCTTAGAAAACCAAGTTTAGAGTCTTAATTCCATCTAATCCCGCTGCTTGCATCAAACTTGGCACATGTTTTGAGCATCAATGGCGGTGTTTCTATCAAGGACGCCCACGCAGGTCACTTACATCCCTGATAGATTCCCACAACTGGAGCTTGCAGAGGCATTAAACTTCCCATTGGGGGTCAATTTGTAACACCCTCCTCGGCCAACTAACCTGAATATGGTCGTTTCTCTTCATCTCTTCTTAAAACTTATCCCTTGAACTAGCATTCCATCTTCTTCCATCTTCTACACATCCTCTTCACATCTTCTAAGACTCACACTCTAACTCTCTAGCTCTCTCTAAGTCATCTCTTAGATCTTCAATCTCCAAACACTTTACACTTCACAACAGCAGCATCAACACTCCACCACTTCAGTAGAGCAAGTGTGGAACAAAACACCGTTGCAGTAGAGGCTTGACTTCCTCTCATTTTCTCCCCCATTAGCCTTGAGTGCTCTTGGTGGAGGTGGTAAGCTTTCACTCCTCTCCTCTATTAATTGGTTGAGTAGAATAACATTGTTTTGTAGTGCTTTAGTGCTCTTTACTTCATTTCTACTTTTCTCTCTATCTATTTGGTTGTCTGTGGAGGTGGGAACACCTAAACGAGGGTCTGACTAAGGCAGACCCCTATACAACCCCAACCATTTATCTCTCCCTCTTGTGTGCAGGTATTGAAGACACTTACGAGATGGAAGCTTCATCACCTACATAGTCGTAAGTATTTCCTTTCTTCTCCTTATCATCTATATTCCATTTCAATCTTGTTACTTTTTGTTACTTTCCTTCCTTCTAGAGGTTCTCAATAATTGGAGTGTAAGTTGTCACTTAGTCATTTTCTAAGACATTCTCACTTTTTGGTCCCTACGAGATGCTAGCACACCACCCTGTCATCTATATTCTACGCTATCATCCTTTGGTCACTTGAACTTGATAGTCTATGTAGAAAATCTCTATGACATGCTCTTTCGAATTCTAAAACTTTTGTGCTATTCCATTGAGTAGTATAGGGGAGTTCATCTCATGAGGCTCTCTGAATGAAGAGAACTCATGAGTAGTGAATCCCCCTATATTACACCCACATAACCCACTCCTCAGCAAAACCAAAAGCAATTAGAACTTTGCACAAGAAGGACCACCTAACTCTATCATAAGCCTTAGCCATATCCAACTTGATGAACATAGCTTTTTCTTTAGAGTTCATCATGGAGTGAATGGTTTTAGTGGAAATGACCACCCCATCCAAGATTTTCCTATTGTCCATGAAGCCACCCTATTCCTTAGAAATGAGCTTACTAAGCCACTGCTTCAACCTCTCAGCTATCAGTTTGGAAAGAATTTTATAAACCATATTGCATAACGAGATAGGCCAAAACAAACTCAGTCGATCCCCTCCCTCACATTTGGGAATTGTTGATGGTCAAAATAGCACAACAACATTTAAACAAAATATCTCTATTCTATTTCTCCTGAAAAAAGAAAGACAGCATATAGTAATCTAACTCCCAAGGTCCTAGTAGTTAGTTCTCAACTATGTTGATATTGCTCAATGGTCAATATGATTGTAATGTTCAAGAGGCATGCTGGTTATTGAGCATCTTGATTGTTGTAGGATCAAATTCTTATTTAAACCTACTCTAACAAGGGGGTATAAAGAAAAGGAAAAAAGATAGATCAGGGACGCAAGAGAAAGAAGAATGTTGATTCATCTAATTAACCAGACTGGTTACTTTCCAAGGAATTCCTAAACCAAAACTGCCAAACAAATCAACCTGTAATCAATACACAGCTATTCATCCACAGTGCAAATATTAACGGCAGATTGCAAATCATCATTCAAACAAAAGAAAAAGATAGAATTTCATTCCTTGAAAGCTTTCCAAATCAAATGATTAATAAAACAAACATCATTCCAGAGCATAACCTAAAGTAGCTTTAAGTCTAGCTACTTCTACTGTCAATGAAACAGATAAGCAACATTTACAAATCTGGAAAAATCACCAATGTACAGAAACCCATATCTTCAAATTACCTCCATCTAAACTAAGAATTGCATAAAACTCCATTAACTATCCTACTGTAAAACTCTAATCTGCTAAGCTGTAAAACTTCTAACCTATTTCCCTAAGTGTCTAACCCTTTACAATGAGCTTGATTTAACAATTAATAGCTCAAAATTACATCATTTCCTCATCAAAATTAAAACATCAAAAAGCTGTAACTTTTTTGTGCACACAATTCAATCAGAAAGATAACTTTTTGTTTCAACTCTTGCTTAGCTTCAGCTAATTTTAGTTTCAAACTTCACTTTCTAGTTTGGCTCATGTTGACTTTCAATTTTCAATTCCATCCTCCAGTCTGGCTTCAATTAACAATTGCAACCCTCCAGTTTCAACTTTGAGTTTGACACAGAGTTCTTCTTTTTGCACAATAAACAAAAATATCCTTCTCCAGAAGTTATGTAAAATGGGTCTGCCATCTTCAGTTTGTCTTGACTCAACTCTCATTCAATATTTATCCTGCACATTGAAATAATTATAATTTATTTATTTCCAAAATGTTCCAATCTATTTTATAAATTCACAATTTAAAATAAAAAGTTAATTTCATTGTGAATTTTAAAATAAAATAATTTAAATCTCTTAAATTAAATATAAAAAAAAAAACATTACGAAAAGATTTAAATCATTTCAAGAGAACTTTATCAAATTTTAAAAATAAATTAAAATTCAATAAAGATAAATAAACCCCTTTTGATTTTGTCATGGTGGATCCCACTTTCCACTTTCCAATTCTCCTACAAAGACAAAAAAAAAAAAAAAGAACAATTAATTTATAAATACTCTTATAAAAAAATTCATTATGCCTAATTATCATCTTAAATACTTTGCAAAAGTAAAGTAAATGAAACTTTAACCATAACCATATTTCATATCCAAGTAAAAGTATAAAGCATTTTTTAAAAAAATGAAGAGAAGATGAATAACCCGTGAAATGTTTTACACAACCCCTCTTGATATTTGCTAAACGTGAATTACTTGGTGTATATTTCTAAGTTTCCCTAAACTCAAACGTTAACCTCTCACCACGAGTTCTGGCAGTGTTTCTTTCACCGTATTTCACATATCCTACTTTCAAATCTATCATTGCATTTGTGTGGAAATTTTTGAAGCTCATCATCAGATCCATTTGGTACAACTCGTTGTCATTTATTCATGGCTAAGGCATCTCTTTGAGATATTCTATTAAATAGTTTGCTTCCCTCTTTTTTCTGTGTTCTATACATATCATGGAATCACTTCATCCGATAAGATGATATCTCCTCAGAAGCATTCTGTAAAAAAAACTTGCATGCCTGCACCCAAGCTTTCACACTTTGCATGCATGCCTATCAGAGCAGCTACAACTACTTGCAAACATTGCATGCCATGAGGTCACATTTCTTTGAGAAAAATTATACAATCGCTTCAATCCTTCCAATCTGTGTACAAACAATGAGGATGTTGGTAAAAAGGTTGTGGATCTCGACTTTACACCTACGAATTGCCTTTGTCTTGATGGATGTCGATGCCCTATTCTCAAGTTCTCATTGCTAGCGTAGAGAAAAAGATGGTTGGGTCTTGGAATTTGGCTTTACATATGTTGATTGCATTTGCTTGAAAGTTTCTAAAGTGCTTTCAACATATCCTTTTCATTGTTCTACAACATCCATTTGATGGCATCTCTTTGAGATATCTATCGAACAGTTTATATGCGTGTCTCTACTTCAACATTTTGGCTGCTTTTTTATTCTATCCATCGCACTCTATGAGACAACTCTTTGAGACATTCTATTAAGCAAATATTTTTCCTTTTGAGGCATTCTGTAACACAGTTCATGCACCTTTTGCTTCACAAGTCTCTAGATTTGCATGTATTATTTGCAATCAAGGCATTCCATGAAATCACATTTCTTTGGGGCATTTTATAAAACAGTAGGCATATTTACCCAGACAGTTGCAACCATAGCGTATTACATCCATTTTGTCTAGCGTGGGTTTGGGACCAGAAGCGGGGTGGAGCCATTTCTATGCGGAACCGGAACCAATTTTGGATGTGAGCCATTTTCTTGTTTTCAGGTAAGTTTCTAATCTCACTCCGGTTCCGAAGGCAGGGTCGGGTTTATTTATGGCACCAAATATTTCGCGTATTCCCCTGTAGTAATGCATTTTATGAGATGACAAGTCTTTGAGGTTATCCGTAAAATAATTCACCTACCTTCTCAAGCGGAGGCGGGAGTGGAACGAGAGCTGGGCGGAGCCAAAACGTTTTTTGAATGTGAAACTTCTTTTTTTTTTTGGTCGGTTCCATCATCCGATCCAATTCCGCTTTTGCATTATTATTTTTCCTTTGTGCAGGGTAGAGTGGGGATAAATCCCGAACATAGGCATTCTCCATTTTTTACTTTATATATATATTCAACTTTTTACCTTTTGACTTTTATGATTCCAAAAGATTTTAAAATCTTTATTAAATCATTTTAAAATAAAACATTTTAAAAAGATTTAATTATTTTATTAAAACTTTTAATACTTTAAATCTTTTGAATAAAAGATTTATTTATTTATATTGTATATTATATACATATATTATTATTTTTATTTTATTTTGTATTTTCTAATTTTTTTTAAAAAAATGTATTTTTTAATTTTCTAATTTTTTTATAATTTTTCAAAGTTTTCCACACAAAAATGACAATGCAAAGATCGAAGTGAATGACACAAAACTAGAAACAAGTGACATGAGGACAAAGATGGTCAAACGACAACAAAAAGATGAAGACCAAGACGAACGAAACAACCAAAACGAATGAACAACACAACGACGAAAGATAAGACAAAACAAAAAGAACGAGACAAAGAACAAGACGGGGCAACACCCGACCGAAGCAGGGAACCGGGATCGTGATGGAACCAGGAACAAGAACCTTGGAGAAGTTTTTGTTTCGGTTTCGTTCCGATATCTGAATCCAACAAAGACAAAGAAAAAAGAAGAAGAAAAAGAAAAGGGGGTCCCCAACTTTTCCAAAGAAAAGTTGGGGCATGTATGCAAGGCATAATAGGAATTAGAGTAAGAAAGGTGGAGTTCATAGCCCTCATCATCTACTTGTTCCTCTGAGATTCACGAACCACCTCTAATAAGTCTAGATTTATAATGTCCCAAAAATCCTAAAATAGTTCAATCAGAAAGCCTTCAAGACCAAGATCTTTCCCTTTCTTCATATGAAAGACAATAGCCTTAAATTCCTCTAGGGAAATGCAACCCAAGGGGTGCTGGTGCAGGAGCACCTAGGAAGCATTAGGTGGCACTAGGAAAATTTGTGAGCCTAGGAGGAAATTTTGTGGTTTGAATGCTTTAAGGTCATGTTGGCCATTTAGATTTGAGTTAGAAGTGTTAGAATATGTTAGAAGGAAGGTTGATTAGTAGCTGATGGTAAAATGGATGAGTTTTGCAACTTGTTTCCACTAGGATTCACTAGGAATTGGAAATAAAGCCCAAAATGTTGCATTTATGCAATTTGGCCTAAGGTGGTGGTTATATCTGGCCAAGGGGAGAAATAACCATTTTCATGAACCTTTAAAAGGAGGACCTCGACTTGGAATTGAGGTTGGAATCATTTGAGTTTGTAATTAGTTTGCAATCAAGAAAACAGTGACATTTTGAGTGTGCATTTCCTGGTTTTGTTATGTTTTGAATTAGTAGGTTAATGGATTGAACATGGCATTTGGTACAGATTAGAATGTAGTGAAATTTCTTTTCAACATTGTTTGGTTCAGTAGATAGTAGGTTATTCACTTTCAAGTTATCTTGTAAATACTTTATTCTTCTTTAATTGTTGTTATGACTGGTAAACTGTGGAAAATGGGGTTTTAGCTTACATTACCATTGTACTTTGAGTACGGGCCTGTTGGGAATGTGGATAAGCTCCATGACTGTAAATAGGTTAGGGCTAGGAGTTTGTAGGAGTCAAAGTATCATGCAGAAAGTCTTCTCCTAGGTGAGCTTGACAGTGCCCGGTTAGGAAAGACAGTGTGAACAAAGCACTTGGTTTGCAGGGGTTAATCTTTCCCTATCAAGTCATGGTGTGGAGAGGCAGAAAGATGCCTTACAAAGGCTAGGCAGGAAGGAAGAGGTTTCACCAATCCATTTGGTGATTGGGAAAAGCTGACAGTTCACGGTGTGGTCAGGAAATGGCCTAAAAAGCCCTAATTCTTACAAAATGAGGGTTACGCCTATGTACGGACAATGAAGGCCTATAACCTCAAAAATATTTGAGAGGTAGGAAAATGAACCAAGATCCCCACGGGAAGATTGTGATGTTCTTTAGGGAGATTGGAGATTGAGCCTACTTTCTCGAGTTAGGAGACCTAATTGGGGCTCAAGGCTAGTACCCTTTTTAACCCTAGAAGAGGGTTTGGTGAGAGCGATGGAGAATTGGAGATTGGTGGATGATCAAGAACCCTAGAGGGATGGTATTGAGGCCCTGGGAGACATCACACACCCCTGCATTGAATTGGTGAAGGATGGAGTTTTAGATAGCCTTTAGGAAGATTAAGGGCTAAGGAGAGAATGGAAAAGAGAGCACCAAGATTGGCTTGGTTAGGGAAAATGGAGATGATAGTAGGGTTGGCCAGGAGAACTATGGGTGCCTAACAAGCATTAGGGCCTATAGGTTAAGGTGGTGGAGAGTGACACCAAAGGCGTTTGCCAAGGTGAGACCCAGAGCATGGAACAGTGAGTGTTCCATCCAACCCTACCCCATCAGATTGGTATCAGAGCAAGCAAAAGATTTGGAATAGAAATTTGCACGTCAGACCTTGAATCTAGTGGTTCTACCATCATGGTGACAAATGTTGAATTGGCCAAGATGGTCGAAGAACAAGAGGAAGACAATAAGCTGTTAAAAGAAAGAATAAACCAACTTGAGAAAGCATTGAATAATGTACAGTTGGAAGGAAGGGTACCAAAGAAAGAAGAGTTTGCAGAGGAAGACAAGATCCCTAAACCTGACCCTATTTTGGAAGAAGAGCCTTTCTTGGAGGCATTGAAGGCTTTGAGTGGAAAAGGACTTAAAGGCATACCACTGTTTAGTGGAAATATGGAAGTCAATTTAGTTATTGATTGGATAGAGGGAATGGAAAGCCATTTTGAATGTGATGGGGTCACTGAGGCACAGAAGGTAAAGGTGGCCAAATCAAGACTAAGAGGTTCTGCTTTGACATGGTGGAATTTTATTTAGACAGAGAGGGAAAAGGAAGGCAAACAACCTATTTCAACTTGGAAAGGAATGGTTTCCAAAGTAAGAGAAGCATACATGCCAGATGACTAGGAGATTCAGTTACACAAGAAAATACAGAGTTTGAGGCAAAGAGACCAAGATGTGAACACTTATACTGAGGAGTTCTAAAAACTTTGCATGAGGTCTAATGTGACAAAGGATGAGAGTCTCAAGGTGGCTAGATACCTTAACGGTTTGAAATGGAACATCCAAGAAGAGATGACTCTTCTAAGTCCCAAGACAGTGCACCAATGCTATCAATTGGCCATAAAATTTGAGGAAAGAAGCAAGAGGAAGCAAGACCAAGCTTCTAAGGGCAGAGGCAAAGGCAGAGATCAAAGAGATCAAAGAGGACAACAAGGTGGCTACTAAGGTAGAGGCAATGACCAAAGAAACCAAGGAGAGTCTAAACTCACAGAGCATGGAGGAGAAACATCTTCTAGAGGAGGATATAACAGAGGTAGAGGACCTCAAGGAGGCTCAAATAGAGGAAGAGGAGCAGGCAGGAGCAATTCATACTTTGCAAACATGAAATGCTACCATTGTGGTCAAGTTGGACATCCTGCTTATAGGTGCCTGGAGAAAGCATCTTCATCAAGCAATGAGAAGAGAGTGGCTTATGAACAAGAGGACACCATGAGTCCTAAGTCATCTAAGGTCAGTCACATTGAATCAGAAGTGGGAGAGAATCTGATGTTCAGTAGAGTTTTGATCAGACTACTTGTCAAGGAAGAACCAAAACAAAGGAGAGATCTATTTAGAGTAAGGTGCAAGATACTTGGTAAAGTATGCAAGGTCATAGTAGATTTAGGTTCAATAGACAATATTATCTCAGAGGAGGTAGTAATGAAACTAAAATTGGAGAAGATACCCCACACTAACCCCTACAAGGTAACATGGCTCAACAAAGGGCAGAGTGTTCTAGTGAATGAGCAAGTAACAGTGGAGTTTTCCATTGGAGGGTACAAGGAAAAGTTAGTTTGTGATGTGCTACCCATGGATGCCTACCATCTACTATTGGGCAGACCATGGTAGTATGACAGAGTGCCATATATGATGGGAAAGAGAACACCATCTCATTCAAGAAGGATGGGAAGACTTTCAAGTTGCAGTCACTGTCAAAAGAAGAAGAGGGATAGTCAAAGACACCAAGTGTCATGTTGAGTAGTGGGAAGGAGTTCCTTAACAACCTACATCAAGGGGGTGAAGGATATGTGGTTATGTTACAACCTAAAGAAGAAGACAAGGTTGAAAATACAATCATACCCAGAGCAGTCCTAAATTTGTTGGATCAGTTCAAGGACATTGTAAGTGATGGTGCACCTGCAACTCTACCACCAAAGAGAGCCATAAGTCATCAAATTGACTTCATACCTGGAGCCTCATTGCCTAACAAAGCAGCTTATAAGCTTACACCAGATCAAAATCTAGAGGTAGCTAGGCAAGTGCAAGAGTTGTTAGATCAAGGATTGATTCAAAAGAGCATCAGCCCATGTGCAGTACCAGTGGTCTTAGCAACCAAGAAGGGAGGTAAATGGAGGTTATGCACTAATTCTAGAGCAATAAATAGGATCACCATTAGGTATAGGTTCCCTATTCCTAGAATTGAAGACTTAATGGATTGTCTTGGAGGAGCTCAATACTACACAAAGTTGGATCTCAAGAGTGGATACCATCATATCATAATTAAGGATGGTGATGAGTGGAAAATAGCATTTAAGACAAATGATGGGTTATATGAATGGAGAGTGATGCCATTTGGCCTCTCTAATGCCCCTAGCACATTCATGAGGCTCATGAATGAAGTACTTAAAGACTTTACAAGGATATTTGTGGTAGTGTATCTTGATGACATCTTCATATTCAGCAAGACAGCAGAAGAGCATTTAAAGCATGTGGAGTTGGTTCTTAGAAGGTTGCAAGAGGAGAAGTTGGCAATCAATCTAGAGAAGTGTGAGTTCTTTAAGCAAGAGCTTGTATATTTGGGTTTTGTAGTGTCCAAAGGATCATTGAAGATGGATCCAAGTAAGGTGGAAGCTATCCTAAACTGGCCTACACCAACCACAGGGACAGAGGTAAGAAGTTTTCATGGATTGGCTCAATTTTATAGAAAACTCATAAGGAACTTTAGTGGCATATGTGCACCAGTCCTAGACACAATCAAGGGTGGTTTAAAAACTAAGTTTGTGTGGACTCAAGAAGCTGAGAAAGGGTTTGAGAAACTAAAACAAGAAGTGGCAACTCAACCTATTCTCTTATTACCTAGTTTTGACAAATTGTTCACTATTGAATGTGATGCAAGTGGAGTGGCAGTAGGAGGAGTGCTAAGTCAAGAGGGCAGGCCTATAGCCTTCTTTAGTGAGAAGCTCAATGAAGCAAAGAAGAAGTATTCAACCTATGACTTAGAACTTTATGCTTTGGTTCAGTCACTTAGGAAGTGGAGGCATTACCTTCTAGCCAAGGAATTTGTAGTCTTTACTGACAATCAGGCACTTAGCTATATCAATACCCAAGAGAAGTTGAGCAATAGACACTTGAAGTGGATGGAATACATCCAAGCTTTTACTTTCACCATCAAGCACAAGAAGGGACAGTTAAACAAAGTAGTAGATGCATTGAGTAGGAGGTTGTTGACAGTGCAGGAGATACAAGTGAAGAGCATAGGGATTGACAGTTTTAAAGATCTTTATGGGGAAGATGAAGACTTTTCAGAGGTCTATAAGGTATGTTCTAACTTTGAGAACCATTTCCATAGCCAATACTCAGAGTATACATTGCAAAGTGGGTTATTATTTAAAGGAAATCAGTTATGTGTTCCAAGAGGGTCAATGAGGGAAAATCTCATTCAGGAAAAGCATAATGGAAGTCTTAGTGGACATTTTTGCATCAACAAGACTTTAGAACTAGTGCAAAGATTCTATTACTGGCCTAAGTTTCCAAGAGATGTTAGAAAGTATGTGGAACAATGTGTGGTGTGTATGAAAGCTAAGGGAGGAGCTAGTAATGCTGGTCTATATCAACCCCTACCCATTCCTAACAGACCATGGGAGTGTGTGAGCATGGATTTTGTGGTAGGCCTTCCTAAGACCAAGACTAGTTTTGACAGTGTCTATGTAGTAGTGGACAAATTTAGAAAAATGAGTCATTTTATCCCTTGCAAAACTACTCATGATGCTAGTTACATAGCTCATCTCTTCTTCAAGGAAGTTGTAAGGATCCATGGACTACCTTTAAGCATTGTTTCAGACAGGGATGTGAAGTTCATGAGTCATTTTTGGAAGACTCTATGGAGCAGATTAGGTACCAACCTGTCTTTTGGATCAGCTTACCATCCTCAGACCGATGGTCAAATAGAGGTGGTTAACAGGATGCTAGGTAACCTTCTAAGGTGCCTAACTAAGGAGTATGGACAGACATGGGATATGGTTATCTCACAAGCTAAGTATGCTTACAATGATAGTGTGAACCGGACCACAGGGAAGAGTCCTTTTGAAATAGTGTATGGGATGCACCCAAGAGGCATATGTGAGCTCAGAGATCTTTGATCTATGGAACATAGAAGTGGACATGCAGAGAACTTCAGTCAAACCATGAAAGAGATTCAAGAGCAGGTGAAGAAGACAGTCACTGAGGCTACACAAAAGTTGAAAGAGAAGGCAGATTTGTCAAGGAAAGATGTACAATTTGGAGTAGGAGACTATGTCATGGTCCACCTTAACAAGTCAAGGTTGTAGAAGGTTACATTAACCAAATTGTAGATGAAGAGAGTGGGTCCATGCAAGGTATTGGCCAAGTATGGGAAAATGCATACAAGGTGGAGTTACCAGCAGATCTAGGGATTTCTCTAGTGTTCAATATAGTTGACTTGATCAAGTACAAGGGGTCAGTCAATGATGTGGATCAGAACAGTAAGGAGATCTTCAAGGACATCAGCAATATATCCTTACCTAATCAAGACAAGCCTCAGGCAGAGAAGATCTTGGAGTCCAGAGTGCAAAATTCTACAAGGCACAAGGTGTACATGGAGCACCTTATCAAGTGGAAGAATAAGCATGACTCAGAAGCCACATGGGTACAAGAAGATCAGTTCAAGAAGCTTGGTATTGACCTGTCATTGATCTCTCCTTCCATTCCTTAGTGTTTGGGCTGAGAGGGGGAGAATGGCGCAGGAGCACCTAGGAAGCATTAGGTGGCACTAGGCAAATTTGTAAGCCTAGGAGGAAATTTTGTGGTTTTAATGCTTTAAGATCATGTTGGCCATTTAGATTTGAGTTAGAAGTGTTAGAATATGTTAGAAGGGAGGTTGATCAGTAGCTCATGGTAGAATGGATGAGTTTTGCAACTTGTTTCCACTAGGATTCACTAGGAATTGGAAATAAAGCCCAAAATGTTGCATTTATGCAATTTTGGCCTAAGGTGGTGGTTATATCCGACCAAGGGGAGAAATAACCATTTTCATGAACCTTTAAAAGGAGGACCTCGACTTAGAATTGAGGTTGGAATCATTTGAGTTTGTAATTAGTTTGCAATCAAGAAAACAGTGACATTTTGAGTGTGCATTTCCTGGTTTTGTTTTGTTTTGAATTAGTAGGTTAATGGATTGAAAATGGCATTTGGTATAGATTAGAATGTAGTGAAATTTCTTTTCAACATTGTTTGGTTCAGTAGATATTAGTTTATTCGATTTCAAGTTATCTTGTAAATACTTTATTCTTCTTTAATTGTTGTTCTAACTAGTAAACTATGGAAAATGGGGTTTTAGCTTACATTACCACTGTACTTTGAGTACGGGCCTGTTGGGAATGTGGATAAGCTCCATGTCTATAAATAAGTTAGGGCTAGGAGTCTATAGGAGTCAAATTATCATGCAGAAAGTCTTCTCCTAGGCGAGCTTGATAGTGCCCAGTTAGGAAAGACAGTGTGAACAAAGCACTTGGTTTGCAGGGGTTGATCTTTCCCTGTCAAGTCACGGTGTGGAGAGGTAGACAGATGCCTTACAAAGGCTAGGTAGGAAGGAAGAGGTTTCACCAGTCCATTTGGTGATTGGGAAAAGCTGACAGTTCATTATGTGGTCAGGAAATGGCCTAAAAAGCCCTAATTCTTACAAAATGAGGGTTACGCCTATGTACAGATAGTGAAGGCCTATAACCTCAAAAATATTTGAGAGGTAGGAAAATGAACCAGGATCACCATGGGAAGATTTTGATGTTCTTTAGGGAGATTGGAGATTGAGCCTACTTTCTCAAGTTAGGAGACCTAATTGGGGCTTAAGGCTAGTAGCCTTTTTAACCCTAGAAGAGGGTTTGGTGAGAGCAATGGAGAATTGGAGATTGGTGGATGATCAAGAACCCTAGAGGGATGGTCTTGAGGCCATGGGGGACATCACACACCCCTGCATCGAATTGGTGAAGGATGGAGTTTTAGATAGCCTTTAGGAAGATTAAGGGCTAAGGAGAGAAAGGCAGAGAGAGCACCAAGATTGGATTGGTTAGGGAAAATGGAGATGATAGTAGGGTTGGCCAGGAGAACTAGGGGTGCCTAACAAGCATTAGGGCCTATAGGTTAAGGTGGTGGAGAGTGACACCAAAGGGGTTTTCCAAGGTGAGACCCAGAGCATGGAACAGTGAGTGTTCCATCCAACCCTACCCCATCAGGTGCTCATTCATTTCCCCAGTAACCAAAGAAGGGATGCAAGAAAAAATATGATTTTTTTAGCCAGAACATCTTGAGCTTCCTCCCTAAGCAAGGAGGCAAAGAACTATGAAGCTTCTCTAGAGATATCACTCAAAGAAGTTAAATGGTTGCCCCTATCATTCACAAGAAAAGGGATCAAATTACCATGTCTTCTAGCCTTCACAGAGTTGAAAAAGAAGGCAGTGATTTTGTCCCCCTCTTGTAACCACTCAACCCAAGCCTTTTGTTTCCAATAAATCTCCTCATGCAATTCACACTCCTCCAGAGCTTTCAAAGCCCTTTCCTCCTCCTTGAAAGAATCCTCAAAAAGACCAAACTCCCTAATATCATGAGTGATAGCATCCAAACTAGCCTAACCAACAACTTTAGCATAGAAGACATTACCAAAACACTGCTTGTTCCACCTTTTAAGCTGGTACTTCATATACTACAAATGTTTGGAAAAATAATACATAGTAGTGCCATAAGTAGGTCTACCCAAATGCATCCATTCAACAATATGCTCTTGTTGAGAGGGATCCTACAACCACATAAGTTGAAACTTAAAAGAGGGAGAATGAGTAGCACGAGCCGAAGCAACAAATAATTTAATAGGCTAGTGATCTGAGCCCCTCCAATCCAGAATCTCAGAACAAGTAGACCAAGATCCTCCAATCCAGAAACAAGAGACTAGAAACCTATCCAACCTCTCAGCAATACAATCCTCCCCCAGTCTCCTATTGTTCCAAGTATACTGACCATTACTAGGATTAATTTCAACAAGATTTAAAGCAAAAATATTATCATGGAGAAGAAAAGTAGAAGGCTCCAACCTCAAAACTCCACCCCTCTTTTCATCCAAATTAGAAATTGCATTGAAATCACCGACAATAGTCTAAGGATAAAAAGGAACCAAACTCCAAATAAACTAGATATGAAACCGTAGGAACTACTTACTAGAAAAATTAGAAGGAGCATAGATGTTGGAAAGAAGAACCATTTCTCTATTTTTTAGGCACGCAGCAACTACTGAAACATAAGGCTTACAAGACATTCACCAAAGAGGGTGAATCTTCAGTGGATTCTATAAACAAGCCACACCCCCTACATTATCATAGGCTGATCAAATGCACTGGAATTGACCTCCTCCCCAAATTTTAGGCACCAAACCACACATGTTATCTATAGACAACTTAGTTTCTTGTAAGAACAACACTTCACGAGAATGAATTCTCACCAAATCATGAACAACATTTTGATGAGGCCACTATTCAAGACCCTTACATTCCATGAAAGGATGATCATTTGTGAGGATTGGAAAAATGAGAGTCAAGAGTCTTAACAGATCCTAACTCCACCAATGTCTCTCCCATCATCTTGATTTTATCTAAGTCCTTTCTCCCAGCCTTGGAAGCCTTCTCAATAGCTCCTTTTTTAAGATTTTTCTGAAGAATCCCCAAAGAAGGTGAAGCCTTGTTTCCTTTTTTCAAATTAGACCCCAATTTCACCATAGGAAGAGAGATCTCCCCCCATTCTTTTCCATAGCGGTGAAGGCCTCAGGCACCTTTTAATCTACTAAACTAAGATTAGTGTCCATTTGCAGTATACCAACCTCCTGTGTATTCTAAAGATTGTTAGAAATATTACCCTCCTGAACCATTTCCAAGACACCTTGATCCAGATCCATCATACCCAAATAAACCTCCTGCTAGCTAAGGTCATCCAACACATCAACTCTCTTAAAAATGTCCCCTTCTTGATGCTCCTTAAAAGTCCTCTTTTGTCCACGATTCTTATTACGAGACTTAACAAGAATGAAACCCTTTATACTTGCACCATCACCAGGAATGGGAGCCTTTCCTTTGTCAACTTTAGGAAGGTTGCAAGGAGGCTAAGTAGTCTGAAACTCTGAAGATTTGATCCTGAAACATCTGCATTGCAAGTGACCATATTCATGACACAGACAACAACAGAAAGGCAGTCTCATAATCAAGTTGTTGCATCCAAGAAGACATACCCACATGAATTTACAAAGAGTCTTGAATAGGGTTACTCAAATCAATCTCAACATGAATTTGAGCAAAATTCATTACCTTTCTATCATGGGTTTGTTGAGAAGGACCCACCAGCTTCCCTAGCAACAAAGCAACCATTTGCAAAATGCCATTTCACCAATATTCAACTAAGAATTGTGGAAGGTTCACCTACATAGGAACACAATTTGGGAGCTCCTCTAATGGGTTAAAACTAGCGTGCCAAGGCTTGATGAATGAACCAATCTAGTTGTGAAAATAAGACCCTCCTTTGAAAACTCTATTGCAATTGACCATGCAATTAAAAACAACCATAAAGTAGTTGTTTGCTAGAAGCATTACTTCCATTTCACCTTCTAGAGCCCAAGTTCATTGAGCCCACACCTCTAAGAATGGGAGAAAAACATGCATTCCCATGAATTTTCAAATCAAAGCATGCTTTGAAAATTAATCCACATCCTTAGCAATTGATTATGGTTGAATCACCAACATAGGTCTATCCTTGATCCTCTCTACACATCCATTAATTTTTAGGATGTGAGGCCTCAAATGGATCCATCCCCTCCACCCCAAGAGCTTTATTTACGAAATGACCCTCAACATTATACCACAAAGGAGACCAAGAATTCACACATAGCATTGCACTAAAATCCATATTTGATTTAAAACTCGATGCTTCGCCAAGCTCCATAGGCAGAAATCAAAACACAAGATCGTTTTATCCACAAAAAACCCTCACCCAAACAAAGTTGTTCAACAAAGAAGAGAAGAAAATGAGATAAAAAACCCCCTTGTACACAATAAAAACCCACCCTATCCTACAAAAGATCGCTTACACTAATCACACCCCTCACCACACACATGCATAAAGCTTCTCCATGCATACAGACTGCGCCCCATTATAGGGCGCAGGCCTACACAAAAAAAGCATGTGGGCTCTTCATTATTCCTCTACTCTTTTATCTCTTGATTGCATAATTCTTACTTGATATGGCATTTCAATATCATTTCTTGATGGTATGTGTGATTGGTTAGAACCACATATCAAAAGAGTACATGTACATAAATTTGTTAAAAACATATTTTGATAAATGGATCATCATTTTGGTCAACACCCTTGATTTAGAAATTACATAATGAACATGATTACAAGACATCATGCACAAAATTCATTAGCAGATTCATGAAAAAGTCTTCACCAGTCAGTAACAATGAGTTGTGTGAACATATGGAGAATATGAGTCACTCCCATTTGATATATTGTTTGATGTGGTTTGGAACCACCTTAAAGGGTACAAGTCTATTCACTTTGACTCTAGATAATATGTATTATCTGATGTGCATGCACCAATTCCAAGAACACCACCAACAAATCCATGAGAAACATAAAATTGATGAAAACACAATGTTATTGATTATCCTCATCTAGGGACACATTGCATGCACTTGCAACATACACTTTTTTGAAAAGAGATATTACAAAAAGAAATGAAAGTAAGAGATTTTTTATCTCAATATAAATGGCAAAACAGAGTATCACCACATGTATACAAATTCATATGGTTATATGGAGCACCAAATATGAACAACCTTGATTGGAGTGAGCATGAACAATGAAAAAGTGCAAAGAAACACTTTAATTATATTATTCATGTATAGAATCTTCAACAAGATCCACATCAAAGAAACATGTCAGTATCATATTAGTACTTCATAGATTTGTAAATTATACAATAATTTTAAGTTTCAATGTAACTAATAAAAAAATTTTTTTGAATGATAAGAATTATACAATATTTCACAACATCCATGTCTTTGAAATACAACACAACCTGCATAGGTAGATATGGATCATGACTACAAATAACTCCTTAATACTATAGAATGACACATAATGTGTACAAAGGGTGCATTCATATGAAAGAGAAGAGGAAAAATGGTTTCTAGTTAAGATGTTCAATCATTCAAATATTTGTATATGAATTACATAATATGTGTGCAAAAGTACTAAAAATATACTACTATTACTTGTACATATAATTCTCCATGAATATTAAGCCTCAAGGAATTAAAATTATATTAATAATTTAATGCCCCAAGCCACACACCCAGGAAATTAGCCAAGTAATTTTTTTGAAACAACAACATAAGAATGAAACAATGATTAAAATATGATGACATGTCACACTACAAGCTAACATGCACACAAAGTATTATTCTAAGAATAATGACACATAAGACAAAATCACCATTGCTCCAAGCAAGGCAACACAAGTAGAATACTTGCAAACCATGTGACAAATTTGCCACAATGAACTATGGAAGAGTGGGACCACACCACAACAATGATTAGGTCCTAATCCACAATAATTTTCTCTCTAACACATGATGTCAATCAAGGGAGGTCCTCAAACTATCAGCAAGTCACCTAACCTCTAAACCCTCATTTTAAGCAACTTTCATGGGGGTTTATTGAAATTCAGTCTTCCAGGCCTCTAACAACCCTGCCACCACTTCAATCAGATCCTAATATGTCTACAAAAACACAAAAGTTCACCAAAAACTGTTGCCCTCAAGGATTTTCCACTTTACCACTCACAAACCTCTCTTTTACACTCAAAAATCATAATTTTCTCTTCTAGGGCTTCATGCCCACACCATCAAATGGCCTCCCCTACACACAAGGAACATATACACACCTATTCCTATTAAATACTACCCATTCCACTAAGGTACAGTGCTTACAAAAGGTGGAATGTGTCCATTTTCAAATTTAAAACAGCAAACCCCTTAAAACAAGGAATACACAACCGTTCTCATAAATTTGTTTTTAAAGCCCTCAAACTTCAATAGAATTCAATCAAACCACTACTAGTTGAAGGAATTAATGTATTCAATAAATTTTAAAAACTTTTAGAATAAGAATCAACTGTATGGGTTGTACACTGGTTGGTAACAAAAAAAAACACAAAAATAACAATAAAAGCAAAGATATTTTATTGATTTCTTCTTTCCAAATCTTCAAAAGAGGTTTACAACAATGAATTCCACCTATTTAAACACTTTCACTTCAAAAAAAACTAACTAACCAACAAAAAATACCTTTCGATTTGCTTGACTGTTGGCATTCCACAAATTTGCCTTTTTACAACTTCTTTGCAAGTTTGCATTTTTGCATATTATGACAACTTTTTTGCATTATTTAGCAATATTTTGAAAATTAGACCTCCTAATCACCTAATGGACTCTAACATGACTCATTACAAAATAAAATGGTCTAAATGACCTTATTTAATGCATATTGACTCAAAACACCCTAGAGCCTACTCATCAACAACTTTGTTTGAAAATATTTTCCCAAAGGTGCCCCTGCACCATACACCCCAACTTGAAAATTTTCCAAGTCTCTTGGAAATGTTGTTACAACTTGTTCACCACTAAGCATTCCATGCCTCTGTCCTTTTTGAACTCTTTCCTCAGGTACACCTTGCCTTTGATTCACATTGTGCTTGGCATTCGTGTCCTTATCACCACTTGAATCATGCTTCATCTTTGCACACTAACTTGTGGGGTGTCCTTTAATGTTTTCATCATCACACATTGATATTATACCCTCTTTCACTTTTGCACATAATTCCTTATTGACTGTCCTCTTTTCCTCTTTTGTTTCATGCTTAGGCCTCTACCAAATACTCTTCTTGACTTCATCTTTTTCCTTGTCAAACTTGCAAACATCTGCACCATCAAACTTAGGAACCTTTGTCCTCCAAATTTTTGTCCTATCAATCCCATAAGCCTCTATTTTAACAACATTTGACTGCCACTTCACTTCCTTTACTGTCACTGGACACATGACCGTTCCAACCAGAATTCCTTCACACTTCTCTTGCTTTTCCACAAGCATTACACCCTTATACTTCATTGTATTAGACTAAGACACTAATCCATCTTCTTTTTCCTTCAACATGGAAGAATCCTTCATATCTATTGGTTGCATATTGTCCCTATTCCTTCTATCTACTATTCCAACACTGTCAAGCCTTGAAATGGCTACAAACCCCATACTCTTATCTTCCTCAATACTCACAAACTCTTTCCTTCCTATCATGATGATCTCTATCATACCTTGTTCCTTAGTTTTTTCAACCAATGGAGTTAATGTGAATGTATTCCCATCTTTCTCAATTGTATAGGTATTTTGTCTCCCATCATAAATTGCAGACCTGTCAAACTACCAGGGCTTTCCAAGTAACACATGGAAACAACTCATAGGAAAAAATATCACAAATGACCTTGTTCCTATATCCAACAATTTGGAACTCAACTGAAGCTTGTTCATTTACCACATTGGACTGATTCTCACTTATCCAAGACACTTTATAAGGTGTTTCCCTAGGTACTCTTTCCAATCTCAGTTTGTCTACCATTTCACTAGACACCATATTGTCAGTACATCCTAAATATACTATCAACTTACATGCCTTGTTTTTGTATTTTCAAGTTGTCCTAAATAATGCTCTTCTCTGAATCAACTCCTTCTCCTTGGATATCTTCAAGAGTTGTCTCTTCATCATAATGTTTCTCCCACCTCTGGAACACAACTATTGGAATTTGAACTCTCACGTTCATCTTCTTGGACAATTTGATCTCTTCTTTCATTTTTCCTTTCTCCTCCACTTGATGTAGCTCCAAACTTCTTAGGGCACTTGTAAGATGGATGACCAAACTCATTGCAATTGAAGCACCTACCAACAAATCGGTTTGAACTTCTTCCTCCACCAAATTTTCCCTTTGAACCTCTATAACCACCTCTGAATTCTGTAACTTGTTCTTCCTTTTTGTGCACATCCTCTTGGCTCTCACTTGTTGGGCTTGAAGAAGAATATGTACCTCTTCTCCTTGAAGTGTTTCCTCTTCCTCTAACTATCTTTTCTTGTTTTATTTTCACATTTTCTTCTACATTCAGTGCCATTTGATAACATTATTCTACACTCCTTGGATTTTTCAAAGCTAATTCATCCAAAATATTCAATCTCAAACCACCCAAGTACCTAGCTATCTTTTCATCTTCATTCTAATTATGGTTAGATCTCATACTTAACTTATAGAATTCTTTAGTGTATGCTTTTACATCCATTTATTTTTTCCTTAAACTTTGAAGCTTCCTAAACATCTGAATCGAATAATTAGAAGGGAGAAATTTACCTTTCATATTGGCTACCATCTTGTCCCATGATACAATCTTGGATTTTCCTCTCTTTCTTCTCTCTGACTGCTCATATTCCCACCACAAAAGTGCATGACCTTTTAATTTTGTCTTAGCAATTTTGACTCTCTATTCTTCAGAAATGTCTTCACACTCAAAGTAGTTATCCAAAGATGTTATCCAATCTAATAAATCTTCTTCATTCAGGTTCCCACCAAAATTTTGAACATCAATCTTTACCTTATGCTTGTCACTCTTGACTGCCCTTAACAACTTTTTGATTCTCTAATCTTCTAGATCTAATTTTTCATCTACATCTTCAAATTCTTGTTCCTCTTCTTCATCTAAATCACTTTCAACCTCATCTCTTCTTTGATTGTTTCCAAAGCTACCAATATTTCCTTCAATTATCTGATCTTCCTAACATACTTATCCTTCAAATCACTCATCTCTTTTTCCACATTCTTTCCTTTTGGAGGCATCTTAACAACTTTGTCTTTTCAACTTCCACTCTTTCTTCTACAAACTTCAACCTTCTTCCTCAGAGATCTGGTACCTTTTCTCTAATACCAATTGATGTCAATCATGGGAGGTCCTCAAACCAAACAACACAATTTCAAAAAAAACAACTTCCAAGTCACAAATTTTCAGATTCACCTTATTACATCAAACCTTCACTATTCCTTGTAGTATTGCCTCCTTCATGAATCGAGTATATCTTTTAGAGAAGGACCTTTCAATTAAGGACCAACACCTTTTCAAAGACCCATTTTGTCACACAAGAACATACCACAAAATCTTCTTAGGTCACTTTGGACCATCACCATAAAATTTGGCTCCCTACACTGAACAACTTGACCAATTAGGTCACTTTTTCAAAGGAAGTGTATTCCAAACTTACCACCAATCTCAAAAATAAATGGGGAAGCATTCCACAGGTCTCAAAACCACCAAATTCAACATCTTCTTCAAGGGAAACTATTAGCAAGTCACATAACCTCTAAACCCTCATTTTTAGCAACTTTCATGGGGTTTTCTTGAAAGTAAGTCCTCCAGGCCTCTAACAACCCTGCCACCACTTCAATCAGGTCCTAATATGTCTACACAAACTCAAAATTTCACCAAAAACTAATTCCCTCAAGGATTTTCTGCTTTACCACTCACAAACCTCTCTTTTACACTTAAAAATCATAATTTTCTCTTTGAGGGCTTCATGCCCATGCCATCAAATGGCCTCCCCTGCACACAAGGAACATATACACACCTATTCCTATTAAATTCTAACCATTCCAATGAGGTAAAATTCTTATAGAAGGTGGAATGGGTCCATTTTCAAATTTAAAACAAAACTCTTAAAATAGGGAATACACAACCGTTCTCAAAAATTTGTTTTTAAAGCCCTCAAACTTCAATAGAATTCAATAAAACCACTACTAGTTGAAGGCTAACACATGTATTCAATAGATTTTAAAAACTTTTTGAACAAGAATCAACTGTATGGACTACACACTAGCTAGTAACAAAAAAAACATAGAAATAACAGTAAAAGTAGAGATATTTTATTGATTTCTTCTTTCCAAATCTTCAAGAGAGATTTACAACAATGACTTCCACCTATTTAAACACTTTCCCTCCAAAAAAAAAACTAACTAACCAACAAAAAATTCCTCTTGATTTTCTTGACCATTGGCATTCCACAAATCTGCCTTTTTGCAACTTTTTTGCAAGTTTGCATTTTTGCATATTATGACAACTTTTTTGCATTATTTAGCAATATTTTGCAAATTAGACCTCCTAATCACCTAATTGACTCTAACATGATTCATTACAAAATAAAATGGTTTGAATGACCTTATTTAATGCATATTGACTTAAAACACCCTAGAGCCTACTCATCAACAACTTTGTTTGAAAATATTTTCCCAAAGGTGCCCCTACACCAACACAAAACAAGAGTAGGATGAGGAAATCATATACCTTGAATCCACTTCCTAAACACATCCAATGGTTCTCACAAGACCAAATAAAACCTAAGAAAGAGGTGGGATATCTAGGAGATAACATATCTCCACTAGTAAAAACAGTTGTCAATTTCTTGTAAATGGAGTACAATGAGGGTGATAACTAATTTCATCAACTCTAACATCCAAAAAACACCTAAACACAAGGTAAAAACCTTTACAAGAGGCTTCTCCACTAGGAGGTACACACCCTCCGCTAATAGGAATGATAATTGGTCATTTTAATGCAAAGGCATGCTTCCTAATGACAAATATAGAATAAATTCTATATCAACTACCAAAGTGGTGATGACGTTGGTGAATCAAAATACCAAGTCAAACAACTTTTGTATACAAATTTTCCCTAGAAAATGACTTGAAATGTGTGTCATTAACAAAAAAAGGATACAACACGCTAGACGCTAACACCTAGACATGATACTATAACCTAGGAAGGACACCAATGCACCACTAATTAAGTGTCCAATTCTAGTGCTAAAGTCCAATTTTAGTATTTGATTCATATTCTTGTGTTGGAGTCCTACTTTTACATTAGAGGCTTTGTTTTTTACAATGTAGTTATTTTCTAGCATTATATTATTGACTAGAGACTAAATGAATAATCAATTCTAGGTCTCATACTCAAAGACAATGCCTTAAACTCTCAAAAAATCCACTCAAGAAAAGCCTAGGAACACCTACAAATGATTAGGAGACCAAGGCAAAAAATCACACTTGACCTTTGAAACATTAGCAAACATAAGAGACAATTCCTAAAGGTTGGAAGGTCTATACATAACTCTAACATGAGTTCAAGGGAACAAGGGATGAAAGGGAATGTTCCAAACACACCCCACTCACTCTATGTTCGCAAGTAGAACCAAAATGACATGATAACACCACTCTATGCTAGGTTCATGTCCACAAACACAAGCTAAGGAAATGAATATATCTAACATCCCAATGATCACACAATTAAATTTTTTCTAACACAATAAGTTCATTTAAGCCCAAATTAAATATGCACTAAGTTTATTTTACCAACATAACTAGAAAGAAGAAAAGCATATGAAATGATATACACATTCAACACTAATGTCGAGATGTTATAAGAATAATGATAGCTCTACCACCACTTATGTGAGTGGATTGTAATCCTATGATGCAACGTTATTTTTACTATCCTAAATGATGCAAAAAATAAAGCAAAAAGAAGAAAACAACACTTCAACGCCTCAAGATAGGGTTGCGTAGAACTTAAACAAAATAAAGATAAAAACTAGATTTATACCTTGCTCAAGTGATCTTCTTGGTAGTCCCTTTGATTGTTGATGAATGTGTGCTCCTTGATGGCAAACGATCTAAAATTATATGCAAAGTGGTGAAGATTCAATGGAGATTCAAATGATGAAGGTGGGTATTTGAGTGGATGAATGCAATGGGCAAAATGGAGCTTCAAGAGTGCAATAATGGTGGATGAGAATGCTTGCAAAATGCTTGAGAGTATGAGAGCTTGAATGCTTGAAAATGAGAATGCAAGTTATGTTTTGAATGAGAGAAAATCTTCCATTTTAAGGGAAGAATCTCTAGAGAATTGGACGATCAAGATTTTTCCAACATGGACAAGATGAAGGGTTGTGGTGAGTTGAGGACTCACAAGCCTTCACATCTTGCCATGTGGAATATGAGATGTCAAGAGGACATGTGAGGTGGAGGTACTTGCAAGTACCTTGGGATTAGGAGAAATTTCCTCAAAAAGGAAGTTCTTGTCCCCATATGAGGGTCATTGCACTAACAAGTGACCTGAATTTTAGAAAGTCATCTCTTATCATCATAGGGATGAGGGAAGTTGTTGGGGGAATAAATGTGAATTTAAAATTCGCATGATTGGGATTTTCTTAGAGAACAAAACAAGGTCCTCATAAAGGATGTATTTGTCCCATGTGAGTGATGTGACACATGAGACCCACATAGGGAAGAGGAGAACCTTGGATGAATACATCTGAATTTTCAATTCACATGGGGAAGAGGTCAAGGCTAAATAAAGAAAACACTTATGAAAGGTTGACTTGGAGGACATAACATAAATGGCATGTGATTACATTAAGATTGTGCAAACAGGTGATTAAGAAAATTAATGAAGGATTAGAGGCAAGTGGGAGAATATGGAGGATGTGACATTAATTTTGATTAAAGGTGTGCACATCCTAATCATGGATTAATTAGACTAATCCAGATTAGAAGGGGGTTATGGAGGATGTGACAAGGGGAGAGAAAAGTGAGAATTTAAAATTGATTTAAATTCAAAAAGCTAAATGACTAAATTAAATAAATTGATATATTTATTTAATTTAGAGAGGAAAGGATGAAAGGTAAAGTATTTAATTATTATATTAAATACTTTAAAAACATTAGGCAAAAGGTGAAATATTAACTAAATAAATCATTTAATTAATATCAATGAAATAGATGAATAAAGGGGATGAATTTGACCATATGGGAGTAGTCAAATTTGGATATCTACAAATCCATCCAATTAGAGGTTATTGTTACCCAATTTTCACCTACAGGCTCAATTAGGCAGGGTAACCTATGTTTTTGAGTGTTCGTGAAGGCCAACTGAAGGAACATTCGCATCAAGGTTACATACCTTCTAACTTGTTTGCTTCTTGTGCAGCTCTAGGGGAAATTATGTTTTAAAATTCGGCACATGGATCAAATGTGGCTCCCACAAGGGTTGAGCCCAGTGTGCAGGTATTCAGTTTTGGGTGGGTTGTCATCTTTTGTTTTTGCCTTGTTTTCCCCCTTTCCCTTGTGTTTTCCTTACGCCCTTTTTCTTTTTGTTCTGTCGAAGGTGAGGTCGGGACCGAATCTGAACTTGGAACTTTTCCAAAAGTTCCAGTTCCTGGTTTGGTTCCAGTCCTAGTTCCGCCAGGCTTGTTCGTTTGTCTTACCTTTTTTCTCTTTTATGTGGTTAGGGGGCGTTTCCTCCCCTTCTTTTTCTTCTATTTTTGTCCCCTTTTTCATTGTCCTTGTATGTTGCCGGGGGCGAGATCGAAACGGAATCCGAACTTGAAACTTCGGGAAAGTTTCAGGTCCGAATTTAGTTTCGGCTCTGGTCCCGGTTCCGCCGACCTTTTTTCCTTTCTTCCTTGTATTTTGTCGGGGGATGCTTTTTCCCGTTTGTCTTTCCCCTTCTCGTCCTTTCCTTCGTCTTCTTTTGAGTTTTTTCGGGGGTGGGCCCGGGTTGGAATCCGAACCTGAAACTTGAAGAAAGTTTCAGGGACGGATTTGGTCCCCATCCCGGTTCCACCAGGATTCATCTATTTTCGCTTTCACCCCCCTTCTCACTTTGGTCCCTATTCAGTTCCCATCCCGACTCTGACTCCGCCAAAGGGTCCAAGCTCAGGGAGAGTGGAGGAGTTCGCCGTAAGGTCTCCCCGACCCGATGGTGTCTTGCCGAGATGACTTGAGTTCACCGTGACACCTTGCCTTTGGCATAAGTCTCGCCGACTCGATGGGGTCTTGCCGATGGTTTTTTGTAAGAGGGATATAACTATGGCTGCTCGACATGAGGTATTTCCGACCGTTGTGTGCCTTGCCGAATGAATTGGCATGTCGGAGTGACTCTAGCCGCCCGCTATGACTTCTCCCCGACATCTAAAGTCTCATCGACATGCGATCCTTCTAAAGCAATCTTTGACCGCCTTGGAATCTACCTGGCACAAATTTGACCAATCAGAAGGCATTAGGGCAAATCATGAGCAAATCACGAGCAATTTGACTGTTTGACTCCCCCTTGCGAACAAGATCGACGGAGAATGATGACATTGATCTACTATGGGATCGGAGGTGATCAGTCTGTAATGACGCTTGAATCTAGCGGATAGATATGATGTGGGAGGTAGTCGCGAGTCACAATAACAACTAGGGATGTCGGCTGGAAAAGGTGGAGCAGCATTAATGACCATGTCGCAGAGCATTCAAGGCGACTCTGACAAAATCCTGAGGGTGGACACAGAGGCTGCGAGTTAATGCGGTCATTATAAAGATCTGAAGGCCATGCCCAAGGATGATATTTTCACTGACATGAGCTGGGGAGGCGCATTGAATGCCTCATTAACTTCATTCCAAGCGCTTCTGGGGCCGACGTGTCTAGGCATCGACTCATTTTGTAAACCCTAGGGCGGCGGGTGACATCTTCTTGTATATAAGGCATTTTTTCCTCTTTGTAAAGGAGTTCAGATTATGCATTCTGGAGAGTTAGTGATTTTTCCTAAATCCTTTCTCAACTGATGTAGTTTTGTAACTCATTTGGAGTTCTCCTTATGCTTTTCTGAAGTCTATGACTTCTACAGTCCTCTCTCAGATTAGCAAAATTCTATAACTCATTTTGGAGCATGATGTATAAAGTTTGCCTTGGTGACTATTGATGTTCGGATTTCCATCTTGTTCTTGCAAAGTGTTGTGCATTTCAAGTTCATGATCAAGTTAGTTTTGTGAATTTCTTTCATTCCTTCATAACTTTATCTTGTGTTTTATGCCTTCCTTTGCAAAACTATCATTATACAAATTACAAATTGTGTTCACTTAGTCACACATGGATTATGATCTATGAAAATCTTTCTTTCCTCTCTGGAAAAAGTGTGTGAACCGAACCTGTTTGTGAAACGTTAGTGCAAGGCTTACAGAATTTGATGTGTAATCTTATGTTCATCATCAATATTCAAGTGTAAATTGAGTATCTCATTGTTCCTGTCAGTTTGGTGCATCACCATAGTTTAGTTTTATTCTTATGTATTCTTTCTCCCTTTTCCTTCCAAGATCAATAGTTAGGTGACACCAAAGGAAGTCGGCCTTCTTCGGAGGTTGACCTCTGTCTATAAGTGACCCACAGCTTTGGAGGTCTTCCCATGTTACACTGAGGTGTTGAACATCAGGTTCAACAAGGGTGTACCTTCAGGTTGATAACAGTTACAATTTAAATATTATGTACATATGAGGACTCAAATGTCTTGAATTATACATTTTACAATATTCTTACACTTGAGATAATAATAAAGAAATGAAACATTTTCCAACTTGCACATGATCCTTAGCCACTCCAATGGATCCAATAGCTTCCATAATAGAAGTACTAAACCACCCAACCATGTGGTACTCACAGGTTCACCCTAGCAGGCTATGAGATAGTCACTTGAGCACAAGCACACAAACTCACACAAAACAAGGGAAGCATGGCTCATACACACACCAAACATATGTATAACCATCATAGCATACACATGCCAATGAGTATTATTAACCAAAATAATATACATGTGTGAATAATTAAGCATTCAACGTAGGTATAAACACATGTAACTAATATCTCAATCAATCACACATACACATAGTGAGAGTTAGGTCTCACATTGAATGCAAAATCTAATGGTAAGAAGGATGAAGATTCTAGAGGTAAGACACAAATTGTCATCATAACATCTCAAAGTTATGGATTTGTAGACTTGAGTATAAATCATAGTCAAAATGTGAGGGGTACCCAATTGACATCCACCAACTCCTAGAGTGTGGCATGTCCTTGACATATCATATTGATCCTTTGCAAGTCCTTATATATATCATTGATTTAACATCTTGATTCATTTTATCTACCCAATAAAGTTTAATTATTACTTAATTAATAGTTCTCAAGTCCATTGTAACCATTCAAGTCACTTTTAGACTTAGGAAAATGTTGAAAGCCACTCTTGTCCTACACCCTATACCTCAAAATCCTAGGTTCCACATGTCAAATCATTATTTAAGTGTGGCATGAAAATACAACAAAAATGGAATAACAATTTTAGATAGTCTCAAAAGATTCTAAATGAAAAATATTAATGAGACATGTTTTCCCCCATTTTATATGCATTCAAAATTTGAAATTTTTTAAATATTTTTTTAATGCAAGACTATAAAATTCTCAATTCCACCATTGATAAACCTTGAACTTTTTAAATTTTTAGCTAAGGGGAAATTATAAAATCAAATAATGCCCTTTTGATTCCAATATGAACAACATCATTCTTTTCAAATAAAAATTACATTTCAAGTATTCTTAAATTTTTTTTCATAATTATGGCTTAAAATGGATATTTTTTAATATTTACATAACAATAAAACTCAATGGAATGCAATAATTGAACCTTCAACTTGAAGTCATACACAACCATTGGAGTGAGCATGGAAAAGAATAAACAAATAACTTGAATTACTAAGCAAATGAATAAAATTACCTTCCATTATTGTAGTTTAAAAATGCAAAATTCAATCACTCAAGAGGTTTTGGAGAGGCACAATCACTTTTAATCCAATCCTTACCACAATGCAATCCTTTCTAATGTGATTCCCCATTCAACCAATCCTTCCAATCTATCTTCCTTGATTTATTTTCATTTTATGAGAGAGTTTTTGCAAAAATGAAAGAATGAATAATAAAATCCAAGCCTTCTCCTTTTTTTTAAATGGATAAACACTTTTGACCCAAAGCTATGGATTGGTGAGGTCACAAATGGGAGACTTCATCCCTAATTTAAACATTCAATAATAACACCCCAGTGGGGTTTAAACCTTGGTGGTAAGAACGACACCAAAGAAACTTAACCATCACACTATGCCACTATTGGCCAAGCCTTTTCCTTTATCTTAAAGTATAAAAAAAGAGCATGAATTACTAAGTAAATGAATAAAAATACCTTTCATTCTTATAATTTAAAAAATACAAAATTCAAGGACTCAAGAGGTTTTGGAGAGGTACAAGCATTTTTAATCTAAAAATTACCATAATGCAATCCTTTCTAATGTGATTCCCCATTCAACCAATCCTTCCAATCTATATTCTTTAATTTATTTTCATTTTATGAGAGAAGGTTTGAGAGATTTTTTACACAAATGAAAGAATTAATAATAGAATCTAAGCCTTTCCTTTTAAAGGGGTAACCACTTTTGACTTGAAGCTATGAACCAATAAGGTTACAAATGGGGGACCTTATCCCCAATTTAAACATTCAACAATAACACCCTAGTGGGGTTTGAACCTTGATGGCAAGAACAACACCACAACTTAACCATCACACTATGCCACTATTGACCAAGCCTTTTCCTTTTATCTTTTTATTTATTTATTTATTTTATTTTATTTCCTCTTCTAATTTTCCTCTCACAAAACCAAATCTAAAAAATATCTTAAAATTCCTAAGAATATCTTTTCATTTTTGAGGATAATAAATAATCTGAATTACTTATCTATTAATAAGATATTTCTCATCTCCCACTTTAAATAATAGTGCAATCATTACAAATTGATTTTTTGTAATGAAATAACTTGCACAAGAGAGGAATATAATATGAAATATTCCACAAATATATGATAATAAGAATAACAAGACACTTCTAGGGGGAAAACCTCCAAATATCTCCAATTAGAACACACTTTGCAATTTATGATGACAATAAACTTGTCACTAGTTCCTATAAATACATAATTATGTCATGGTTTCCACTCATGTTGACTTAGATACTTAGTTATAACCTCTATGATGACCTAACTATCTATATAAGACTATAAAAATGATTATATAACTTATTTAAGAGTTAATATAGCCACAAGCTAACTACTCATAACCCAATACACAACATAGGATTAGGGGCATAACATTTCCCCATCCAAATAAATGATCATAATTTACATTAGAAACTAATTGAAATAATTTGAATATAATTTTTAATATATTTAACTGGCATTTCCATTTTCCTATTTTTTTGTTTTCAAGAAAATAAACAACCACAACTATAATCACACATTTATGGGTTTTCTACATACAAATTCTTGAATCGCCGCTAATTCAGATTGACTCATATGAGAAAATTAGGACTCATGTTGCACTTGAATTGAGTGTGATAGAGGTCACCGAACACACTAACTCAAAGTGTTAACTCTAATATAACCATTGTTGGGGAAATAACCTAGGCCTACATATTCAAATGGGGAAATAATTTTGTACCTACACATTTAAGTCACACATCAAGTGTACCTACACTATGCATGATAGTTGAAGCAATACATAATCATCCAATAGGGTACAAAATTATATACATTATATATCATTTCATTCATAATAAATCAATATTAATGCATATTATTCAATCATGAAAATACGATAACGAACAACCATCTAGAATGCCAAAATAATAATAATAACATCCATCTATGTAAACACGTATATATCTACAAAGGTAAAATATAACATATTGAGAGCATTATAATAATTACACCTATAAAATATATATCTATAAAGATAACAATGGGATAAAATACTAGGATAATCTAGTCATATAAGAATAGCATATGCATATGAAAATATACAACATAATTTGGATGCCAATAATGACATGTGTTCATAAGGGATCTCACATCGTCAATAAAACAACAATATACAATAAACTACATCAAGCGCTCACAAGGAATTTGTCACAACACCATACATGAATCCCAATGTGGGAAACACCAACAACCAACATGTAAAGTAACATCATCACTAAATGTGTGAGTAATCTAAACACATGAGATAAAAGCATATACTAACTCATTTGGTAAACATGACAATTGATACATAATAAAAAAAACATGACAATGACTATCAATAAAAATGGTGAAATGGAAATGTTGATAAAAACTCAATGTAACATACATTAATACAATCTATACATTATATAATACATAGTTGGTAGTATAATGTATGGATATTATAAAGACTCAAAGACATGTGATAAAAAGTTTGAGTCTAGAAGAAATGATGATAAAGTGACCACACACAATTGCTACATAATACAACTGTGGAGAGCACATATAGATCAACACACAATTTTGTCTAAAAGTGTTATAATGAAGAATATTTCCAAGTATGCAACAAAAGAAAAAAAGAGTTCATAAAATTATCATCAAATGTTGATGTGGGTTGCTAACATTGACAATCCTGATGAATTAATTGCAATAACATAAAAGACTTATTATTAATTATAGAAAGAGACACTGGGACACAAGAAACATGTCGCGGATTGTTGGAACTTTCATTAGCAATAGCAATAGAAAATTTGTGAATCTAAATGTTTCACATGAGGTATTCAAACTTGTGGCTAATAATGATGATGGTGACCTTCAAGAATATACGAAATATTTTATTAAAGGATATAACAACAAATCTTTTAAAACCATGGAAAGTATTTCACTTAATGATTTAACTAGATAATGACCATTTATAATCCAAGGTGAAAAATAGATGACAAGTGGGAGGTAAGGACAATGGTAGCTATTGTCAGAATATTCTTAGGTTTTGTATCTATTGCTACACATGAATATGAGAAATGGTTTAATTTTTGTTGGTCCAAATTATTAGTTTACAAGAAAAATTTGTGATATAGAAAAATAAATTAGACTTGATAATAATTCAACATGATTTTATGGAGAGCATTGTATGGAGAGCGAGAGCAGAGGTAGCAACAGGAGTGGCTTTTTGAATTCGGCAAAAGGCGGGGAGGACGGAGACCCTGAAGTTGATGATGGAGATGAAGATCTGGCACTCAAGCTTGTGGTGTCTTTGTCCTCTGGGCTTAGTGCTTTGGACGGGATTGTGGTTGTTGTTTTGGATTTTTCTGCTTCTTTCTTGCTTGAGCAACTTTGCGGTGGTTGCTCAGGTAGGATGAGCTTCGACGATCATTTGTTTTCCTCTAGAAAGGCTTCTGAAGGTGAGGTCATTTTTGTTGAGGTCACGGGGCTTCTTTGGCTCACAAAGGAGGTTTTCTCTGTGCATTCTTTTCTTTTGGTTATCATTGGGAGAGACTCTTGGTGGTGGGCTTCTTGGCTACCCCTTTGTGTTGTCAAGGATGCTCTTTCTCCTCTGGAGTGTCACTAGGATGGTTGCTTTTTTGGCTTCTGGAGGATGGAGAGGAGTGCTCTGAGTGGGAAGAGGAGTGGGGATTCCTTTTTAAATTCTTCTGGTGACTCCAGTGAGGAGGTCTTGAAATCTAAGGTCGATGAAGTTGTTTCATGGTTGGAGGCACACCTTAATCTCTTTTCTTTTGTGCTTGGCTTGTTTGATGGGTCTAGTTTCCTATGCGCTTCTGGAGGGGTTGAGTCGATAGCTTTCATATGTTGCTTCCCACCTCTACCTTTTTTTGATCCTTCTTGTGTTTTTGATGCAGTCATTCTATTATTGTTCGAGGGTTTTGGAAGCTTGGTGCTTTATGGTGGATTCTCTTTTTGGTGGCTTGTTTGGTCGGTCGGTGTTGCTTGCGTGGGGCTAGCCTTTTGGCCTCTATGCTTGCTTGTTGGGTTCATTCTCTAGTGGTTCTTCTGTGGTTGGTGTTGTGCTTTGGTGTTGTTGGTGCCCTGTATGGGGATGCTCATCTTACTTGGTGTAGGGGAGTCTCACCTCTATTCTATTTTTATCCCTGTTGTTGGGCTATTTGTAGCTTTGGTGGTTTTCTTTCTGGTCCGGTTGTGGGCTTGGCTAGTGGGGTTGTGGTCCCTTGCGGGATGTAGTCCAAGATGGTGGCTTATTTTGGGCTCGAACCAACATTTCAAGGCTGAAGTTGTGCTTTCTTGTTTGGTTGTCTCTCTGCTCCTTCCTTGCTTGGTGTCCTCTTGCCTTGGCACATTTGTTCTGCTCCCCTTTGATTGGGTGCTACCTTCTGGTTGCTCTTTATCTGGGCATGTGTTGGACTTTTTTGGGGTTACCTTTGATGCTCCTCTTGGCTTAGAGGATGCTTTGTTTAAGTTCCCCTTCTAGAGTATGATGATGTTGAGGTCTATTGGGGAAATTTTTTTTTTTTTTTGGTTTTGGATGCTTGGTTTCTTGTCTCCTTCTCTTCTGATGCCTAAGGTTGCTACGAGGGCTTATCCTACTGTAGTGGTTTCTTTTGGTTGGATTCTTCAAATGGTTTCTTCTCTAGAGGTGAATTTTTCTCTTGTTAAGGTAGAGTCCACTCCTTTTGAGGTGGAGTTGTTTCTTGAAGGTCCAGTGGAAAGTCCTCTTCTCCTTTGCTTGCTCCTTTTGAGGTGGAGTTGGTTCCTTCTAAGGTGGAGCTAGTATGGGTAGGATTTGGGTTGCTTTGGTGGTTTGAGCTCTTGTATCTTCCTCTCCTATAGAGGGGGGCACTGTCCTATGGAGATGGAGTGGGATGGTTTTTCAGTTCGAATGGAGTTGCAAGAAGGTTGCTACTCTTCAGTTATTTGTGTTCTTAGGTTTGATGTCCTAGCCAAAACCTGTTGAAGGCTCTCTTTTGGGTTCATGGTCCCTGAAAAACCTGGTTAAGGGTTTAAAGTCCCTTCAAAACCGTTGGGTTTAAGGTCCCATGTAAAACCTGTTTGTATTTGGTCATGGGCTCTAGGCCCCTGCTTACTGATGGGTTGTGGTTGGGTTTGCTGATTATTTTTCTTGCAGTATCTTTGCCTTGTTTTGGGTTGTAGGTCCCATCAAAACCTTCTTGTAATGGGTTTCAGGTCCCATCAAAACCTGCTTTTCCTCATCAAAAACATGATCAAATTGGGAGTCCTTAAATTACAATTATTGGTATTGTCCAATGAATGACTATTCCAAAAGATGCTTGTTGTGCCCTTAGCACACACGCCCCGTTTAGAATGGGGACCCTCTTTTTTCTTTTGCCTCGCCGAGTCATTTTTGTCGCCACCTCGTTTAGTATGCCCCATTTTGTGCCCCAGATGGTCAATGTTCTTCCAAAGTTTCATAATAGGTTGACCATGCTTCCCCTTGGCTTGTTTTCTCAAGTTTTGGTGCCTTGCGAGCTTTCTCTGGCATTTTTCCTCTACCAGCGGCCTTGGGCCTAGCCAGGCCCGCCCCTTCAGGTTTCCCTGGCTGAGTTTCCTTGTTGGTTTCGCCGTTCCTGATGGCGGACCTTTGACGAAACTCCGCCCTCCAGGCCCCGACTCCCTCTTTGCCGCCACCGACCCCTCCGAGTTGAAATTTCCAAATGCCTACCACCCTACACCCTCTCAGCCTCTAGACCCTGGGTCTCCAGCCACCGTCAGTGAAATTAAATACACCAACCCAAATGTCTACCATACTTGCATTCAATACGGCCATTAATGGCGGTTGGGGTATAAATTGCTTGCCCAGGCCTGTCATTTTCACTTGACGAAGTTGCAGTAAGAGATTAGAGCTTGCCATAGGAGCCCGTCGTCTTCGAAACCTCCGTTGATCATCGCCCATTGCCTTCGCTTTCCAACCACTGGTGGATCCCATACCTTGCTACATCGAGTGTTCGAGGTAGGTTTTTCGTTCACCCTCCCGAACAATGTTTTCATGATTTCTAAAGCTTAAAATGAACGAGAATGATCCAAAGGACATGAGAATGATGAAATATGGCACAAGGAACAAAATCCATGTCCTCAAAAATTGAGAAAACCAACATTGCACCCTCATGATTAATTCAGAGCTTTATCCCTGCGCGACCGTTCTTCGCAGGGGCATTCGTGCCCCTCATGCCTGGACGCTCCCTTCGTCGGCTGGGACTTAGCGACAAACCAGAAATTTTGAAATAGCCTTTAGCTCTCTCGGGCTTGGGTCTCTGGGATTTCACATTCGGATTTCCGCACCTTGTTCTCCTCGAGTTGCTCCGTCGGTGAGACAAGTCCTAGTCGCCATGAGGTCATGGCAGGATCTAGTAGCTTTACTGATAGTCATCTTGCTTCGCCAAGACATCCTTCCTTCAGTGAGACCTCCCACCAAGCACTTTTGCTTTCATCGAGCTCTGTTCTTTCAGTCGTTGTAACCCTTCGAGGTCGGTGAGATGTCATGTAGGTCATCCTGTGTCTCACCGAAGCCTTTCATGCATTTGTGTGGTCTTCGCCAGGATGCAGTAATTCTCATGCCAAAGTCTTTATGTCGGCAAGACAAACCCTGTCACCAAGAGCTCATAGCGGGCTCCTTTCATCTTGTCGATCTTCTATTTTGTCGCTGAGACCTCCCCCTTTCGGTGAGACCTTTCCCCGAACATCCTGCTCTTGTCGAGTGACCTTCTGTCTGGGAGACATTCATGCTTTGCTGAGACCTTACCATGAGCTCCCTACTCTTGCTGAAACCTTCGCTTTCAGCGAGACTCCTAACATTCACAGGACTTCATAGCGAAACCTTTCTCTTAGCGAGCCTGGATCTTTTTTGGGGTGACTTCATAATGTCAGCAAGAGGTTATGCCGATGGAACTCTTCATTGGTGAGACATAACAAAGTTTCTAAGACCTTATGCCAACCCCCTCATTCTTGGGCAAGCACAAAGTAGGTCAGAGAGACATCATCGGGTCGTGGAGACCTTTCTTTGACTAGGAATACTACCTCGAGGCTCCTTATCTTTGATAGGACATAATGCCTTCGCCAAGACATCGCGGTGACATCAATTTCTCTTGGCGATTCCGTGTGGTCTTCGCCGTCACAAACGGCGGGTGCCTGACATCTTTCTGCCTCCTGGATCCCGGGCTTCCTTTCGCCATTGGAAACTTCATTGAACCTTGAACAACCTCGACCGTGCTAGGCTCTGCCATCCGGGACTCCGTCCCTCATCTGCCGTTCCGAAATGGAAAATCTTGCCCACCCTTCCGAGCTTCAGGCTCCGCCTTCCTGGACGTCGTGAAACTTGAAAAGAAAACCTAGCATCTAGCCAAGGAGTCAGGTCCGATCTACCAGGTCATCGTCTCTGGGCTTCCGTGTGACGATCACCATCTTAGATGGTGAAAGCGTGACGACATCCTACTCGCTTGGGCCTGAACACTTTGAACTGTGAAATTGTAATCTTCTGCCGCCCTTTGATCCTCCGGGCCCCGGACCCCGAAGTTTCATCTTCAGAACTTTGTTTCTGCTCGGGTGTTTCAAACAACCATCTCCTTATGGCTTTCTGACCTTGTACCTCTGGATCCTCCTAAACCAATCCAAATGAGCCCAAATGTGAAATCTGATCTCGACCCACGTGTTGAATCTTGGTCCTCTCCATTACAAGCCTCTCAAATTATCAAAGTTCAATAAGAGAGAATCTCCCAGACCATTCCACCCTGTTTGCCTTTCCAAAATAGCATTCCTGCCAGGGAAGTCTGGCCCTCCAAGCCAAGACTATCCCATAGCCCTTAATCAAAAGACCAATGGCATCGGGAGGTAAAAGTATCATGTTATGCTTGATAGATTATTTAAAATGGATTTCATCTTTGGGATTTCAACTAGCATGAATGCTTTCATGATCAATTGCACTTACTACGCCTTTGCTTGCAGAATATATGGAATTGGGTGCGGGACCTTCGGGGGCAGCCGTCGAAAAGGACAAAGAAAAGAAGTCAAGAAAAACTCCTCAAGGGAAAGAAGACATGGACCAAATGAAATACCAATTTTAGGGTGAGCCTCTTCACTCAAAGGTTACCACGGATTGGAAGGAAATCACCAACACTAACATAGGCCACGCCAATATTGACAAGTTTACACAAAGGGTCAGGGTCAATCCAACAACAAAAAATGCAAGATTGATAAGACAGAGTGGAATCGCGAAAGCTGCGGGCTTCCCCCCATCCCTTGTGGCCCCTAAATTGGTCATGGCTTGTCGATAGGCGTATCAGCCCGACACAAGGATAATTGTTGATAGGGACGGTAACATTCTTGCCGACATGTCGGCTGGAGGAATCACGAAAACCTTTCATATTCCCACATTTCAAGAAATGGAAACGCCTACCATTGAGGAGTGCCAGGCGGCATGGGATGGTAACCCTACAGGCTACAGGAAATTAATAAATCAACATTGGCTCAAGGAAAAGCGGGGCAACACCGTGAAGGTTCCTAACAAACTCTTCTGTAGCAATTTCTATTAAGACTACCACGATTTGGTCACAATGCTGAGCAGGGTTATGGGCCTCCCTACTGCAGCCTTCTTTCAAAGGTGGATGGTATACTTTGTTGAGAAAATCCTTCGTGGGAATGAAGACATTACCACAAAGACTGCATTTTATTGGGGAGGTATAATAAGCGACTGCTTCCATGGGCAGTTCATCGACGTGAAGAAGAGTTCTAAGTTCTATATGACTTCATATCTCGTATACTCCTTGGCAGACCAGAGATAGTACAATGGATTATTTGTGGCGCCTGATCAGGAGCAAGGTCAAAGACTCAAAGCCTATGACAGATACCCCTAGCTCTAGTACCTAAACTTCAAGAGGGAGTACTACAGAGTAAATGACGCCTTCATCGGCCACATTAGCAAAATGATTGCTGGGGATTTCGAAAGGAGGATTTCCCACAGTGCTCGGGTCTTTTTGAAGCAATATGCCTTCCTTTTCATTCAATACCCAAAGTTCATGTACATCCGTGCCCAAGGCTTCACCGAAAGGCCAAACAAGTTGCCCCGATACCCCAATGACTGAATAATCTTATTAGAGCTTTCTCGGCAGCTCCAACACATATAGGCGATCGTCAGTGGCAAGCATATAGCAAGGATCTCGTATCCCATGACTCTTGGCCAGGGCATGTATAAGCTACAAACTTCCCAGTGTGCTGGTAACTCCGAGAAAGAACTAAAGGATTACCATTTTCATCTACACACTGCTCACCCTCGAATTGATCCATATGGGCACGTAAGGAAGGCACTGGGACCTGGGTTCGCTCATCTCCATTACATTGAAGACTTTTGGGGGGATTGTCAAGATGATAAAGAGGTACGTGCAAGGCACTATATGTGGATGACTACGCATTTTGTAAGGAAAGTGCAATCGTTTCCCATACTAGACCAAGTCGAAGAAGACGATAGCACCATAATGGACCCCAGGTACCCCGCAGTCACCAATTTGCCAATGCCAACAATTGACTAGGATGAGCAGGAGGTCGATGACCTCGATATCATAACCAAGCCAATCTTGGCCCATACCAAGGAATGGGTTGATAGAAAAGTGGCCTGATTAAGACAACAGGGGGTAATTTTGACTTATGAGGGACTCAGGAGTGAACCTAGTGCCACGAAAGATGCCGCTGCCACCACTTCAATCGGCGGGACGTCCAAGTCTCCTCCAGTCACCAGATCTAAGAAGAGGAAGGAGACAAAAACATAACAGTCTCCTGACCCTGAGGTCTATACAAGGAAAGAAACAGGAGGCTCACCCTCCAAAAGACTTAAGCAAACGGAGGGCACCATAGAGCAGCCCTTAATCCAAGAGGAAGAAGTAAAGGGTACAGATCAATTAAAACTCCTCTTAGCTCTCCCTACCCCGACTGTCATACCACCTGCCTCTCTGGCTATGGTCGCTACATCCCCGCCGGCAGTGGACATCTCTGTCCATCTTACCCCTTCACCCCCGACTGAGCCGATGATTGTAATTGACTCTTCCTCCACCATAACTACTCCTCCTTCCTCTGCTACCATGTCACCTACCACGTCACTTCCATTACCTACAATGGTTGCACCAATGCCCGCTCCCACCTTGCCTAAGGCCTTCTCGAAGCATATGCAGAATATCCCTTTCGAGCTCTCCCAGATCCTCATGGATCCCACTCTTCAGGCAGCCTTAGCTCAGGTCCTCGCTACTGCCAAACCTTCACAGCCTCTAATAGGGCCACCGGCTATGGAAGCCACCATGTTAATCTTTAAGGAGTGGGAGAGGCGAGAACAAGAGGCCTCAAAGCCCTTTGAAGAGGAAGCCAATGAATATCACGAGCACCCAGAGTATGAACATCACACTATTGACAGGGTTGCCTACGAAGAAGAAGGAATTGGTTCCTCTGAGAGCGGGGATGAGGATGATGATGTCGGTGGTAAGGTCATAGTGCAGGCCTTCGACAATGATCTTGAGGAAGAGATGGCCCAGTAGCCGAAGGGCACTGAGACAGAGGTGGAAAGGCCACCTCTTGGAAAAGGACAGCAGCAAAAAGATAATCCAGAAGAAGATATACCTGAGAGTGAGGCTCAAGCAGACAAGAGCCTTGAAATTGAACAACTCAAGGAACATGTGCACGAGGTTGAACAAACTGAGAGAGAGAAAGGAGGGGAAATGGAAGAGAAAGAAAGTCCCCTGTAGCAATTATCTGCTAAACCTCCTATTAAACGCCTTGCCTTCATCCAGGACTCTGATGAAGAAGAAGAAGAAGATGTTGCCAAGGAGGAAGAGAGGGTTTTGGAAGATAAGGGAGCAGAAAACTTGGCCTTGGCCGAGAGGGGCGAGGATGATCGCGAGTCACCTAAGGGCAAGTCTGTCATGCCTGAATGGTTAGAAAAATAGCTTGAAAGGAAAACGTACTAAAGGACCCGAGGGCGAGACTAGAGGCTATCTTAGCGCGAGGTCAGATCACAACAAAGAAAGAAAAGAGGCCTAAGATCCGATCTATGGTAACAATGGATGCTTTTGGGTCTCGAGCTGTGCAAATAGCAACCCCGGTGGTGGGACAGGCTGGTGTAAGTTACAACGTCTCTACCATCGACTTGGGGACCGCCACCAAAGAGTAGAAGGTAGAGCATCTTGAGGAGTCAGTGGCCATAGTGGTACATTTGATAAAGCAAGACAAGATTTCAAAAGATGAGCTCAAAGCACAAGTGGCTGCTCTAACAGATTACATCCAGCAATGGTCTTTAGTGGGTGACCTACCTACCACATCCACAACCGCACCCCAACTGCTGTCCAAGGAACAAATTGATAAGATGGAAAGGAGAAAGAACTTGGAAAGGACTACAGAAAGCTGGTTCCAACAAGTCTTATACGTCGAAAACATGGGAATTAGCCAGGCTGTTCGAACAGCCAACAAGTTCTTGGACCTGCAACAATCTTTGGAGGGCACAAAGAAGCTATGCACTGACTTCCCTGCAACATACGACTCCACCTTCCCAAAGATCGAGGCTATCCTTTAGATTCCAGAAACCACATGGGAAAAAGAGCTTGCATTCAACAAGGATAATCATTGGCTGATGGATGTGTGGCGGCGAGACTTTGAGAACCAGAAGGAAAGATTGGAACAAATAATGAACAAAGTGGACCCGGATATCGAATGGATCAAAGAGATCAGATCAGAATGTGCCTGGTACCTCAAGCTAATGACTGAATACGACATGCCCGCAGTACAGATGGATCCAAAGAAGGTAAAACCTTACTTCTAGAAGACGGTGGAGGATGGGATGTCTAGCAAAATGATGGTGGAATCCATGAGTTTTGTTTCCCATGCCTTCGATCAATTAGAGCTGTTCAGGGATCAAGGTGAAAAGTATGATGAAGACTGGAAAAGACTAGAAGATAATGCAAAGGAATGGAGCTACCAAACATTGAGGTGTGAGATCATTGAGGTAGACAAGCTCCATCCGATCATCCTAAAGTTCATGGAATACACAGCCTCAAAGAAGCAGGAAGAGAACCCTGTTGATGATAAAGAGCCCCCCTAAAGAGTAGCTATAGTAAAACAGCAATCAGCTAAAGGACAAAAAGCTACAGTGTCATCACTAGAGGACAAAATAGGGAAAGGGGACAAAATATAATTTTAAATTGTAATATATTGAGGGTTGGTGAAACCCTATTTTGTAATGAATCTTGACCACAAAATGAGAATTAATCTTGGCCATTCATTTGACTCTTGGGGCACTATAAATAGGGCTCTCTTCTCATTTGAAAGAGTGAGTTGAGTTGTTGTAAAGACATGCTGCAGAAATCTATAATGAAAATACATTGACTTGGTGCATTTTATGAGTTTCTCACATGTTGCTTGATTCAACCTCCATTGTTAGATGTTTAACTTAGATTTTATTGTTGTTCTAGTTAACTATTTTCTTGCTTTTGGTAGATTTTAGGAATGTTGTTTTGTGGTTGTGAAATCCCTGCAGTGTAGATGCCTTCTTAGTCCATACTTTTTGTTGTTTGCTGATGGTAGATAGCTATGTAAAGTTAGTCTGGACTTAAATTCAAAGTTGCTCCAAACTTTCATCTTTGTTCATGCATGCATATGGTGAATGAAAGATGAAACATTTGCAGACCTCAGAAGATAGCACAAATTCCATGAGACTGTGAGATTTCTGGTTAAGTGGAATATTGTTTCCAAGAAGTTGTCCATTGCAGGAACTCTATCATCACTGTTCACAATTAGTTGCAGATCCAGGAACCTCCTCTCTTCCCTGCCCTTTTTCATTTTATTTAATGAGTGACCTATGCTAAGGTTCATTGCACATTGTAAAGCTAAATCCAATGACAAAAATGGAGTTCAAGACTACCGTTTGAACCTACAACAAACTCACAACAACTCTCCCATCTTAAGAACTTCGTTTCAAGATCCAACTTCCCCACTTTGTAATCCATCTGTAAGATCACCTTGTGATTCCAACAAATCACATCAAACAACTGAGATATTCCAAGCATTGTCAAGACCTGACATTA
Source organism: Sequoia sempervirens (assembly GCA_007258455.2). Classification (NCBI taxonomy): domain Eukaryota; kingdom Viridiplantae; phylum Streptophyta; class Pinopsida; order Cupressales; family Cupressaceae; genus Sequoia; species Sequoia sempervirens. The sequence goes on from VDFB02058242.1 coordinate 518,957,807, forward strand.
GAGACCTTGGGATAGTGTTCTGCAATCTGATTGTGAAAGATTGTCTTTCAAGAGAGGTAGTGCACCTACGCACTGCCTGTGTTGAGAAGTGCATAAAAACACCATCAACAATGCTAAAAATGGTAGTAGTTATAAAATTGAAGATAATGAACCACTTCAATAAAACACATCTAACGTGATTGAAAAATCATATCTAGGCTACAACATGGTGAATAGATGGAAGTGATTAAAATAGACATATTGGGAAGAAGAGATATTAATTAACAACAAGCACCATGGTCTAATGAATATCAAGGTGAAGAATAAACATGCAAAGAAAAAAAATTATTAGCACCATGAAAGATAACAGGTTTCTCATAAATGATGACAAACCACCAAATATGAATCGTGTAAAGTTTGGGTGCTAAACAAAAAAGAAGATACAATTACGACACATTATCATCAAGGTCAAAATACATTGTCATTAAAATCATGATAATTCAAGGAAAAACAAGAATATAGAAGTAATAACTAATAGGTTTCATTTGTTGTGCTCTTGAAGATGCAACATTCCTAGGGTGCGCACATCTATTACTTGTACCAATTGGAGTTGCAACATTCAATATCGAAGCATCAACAATCCATTCACAAATATGAATCTAATCACTAATTTTTCTCAATTAGACTAACCGAGACTTACAAGGTTCCAAGAAGAGATTTACCACATAAATACATATTGATTGATGAAATAAACTTCATTGAACAAAACTTGCTACAAAACATAGTCTCTCAACTTCAAATATTTCCAAAAACAAACATTAGATTGAGGTATATTTATGCTATTTTATTATATTTACTTCATTATTATTATGTCTATTAATACTACACACATGTAAAACTAACCAATTTTTTCAAATATTTTGTAATTGTATCTATGATTTTGGTTGGAGATTTGGGATGGAACTGCCTCTAGTTAGTGATAGATTGTCATATTATAGTAATAAATGTGCTCTACTAGTATGGGAAGAATTCAAATAGTTGTTAGATTGGATAAGAGATTTAGATGATAAGGATAAACTATTTTCCAACAAATATTTCATCAACTTCTCACAAATTTAAGAGATGTGAATTTGACTATTGATGATTGTAGGTTACCGATGACAAGAACTAATGTTGGCATAGACATAAAAAAACAAATGAAGAATATGTCAATATTATTCAATTATTTGGCACTCGGTTCTTGATTGAGAAGGATTAAGAGTTGTGTTAACCTCAAATCTTTGGATAGAAATAGGTCTTGGAAATGGAGCTCTAGGTTATATTTGAAACATAATATACAAAATTAGGACTACACCACTAGCACCACCAACACATGTCATGGTAGAGTTTGATATCTACATTTAATTTCAATTGCTCTAATACAAGGGATGCACAATCCAACTGACCTTACAATTGGCTTGGGCATTGAAAACACACAAAACCACAAGGCTTTACTCTTTCAAAAGTCGCAATTGAAATAAGACAAAAATAAAGTATATGGTTGATATTTGTGGCTATATATCTTTTCAAGTCTTTGGAATGACTAGGTACATGTCCACCATTTACTAACAACTATTATGAAAAGATGAAACAAAGAAAACAATTTTCTATCCATAAAGATGAAGAATAGATGTTAGAGTTGATGAATGAACCCCACAACTCCTAGAAGTCACTTGCAAGTAATTACCCTATCACAAATGAGAGATCAAAGCAAGATGATGTACTCAACAACTTGAGAAGTTATATTGATGCAATAACCTAAATGAATGATTACAATGAAAGGTGAATGCTAATAAAAGAAAAAAATAAACCCTAGATGAGGGTTTGATTAGATTGAGACAAGTGTCATAATCTAATTTGCAATGAGACAACATGATCTAAATATAGTTCAATCTAATAATAAAAAATAATTCCTAAGTTTAACTTAAGTCATCAAAGTAAAAGGTCCCTAATAAATAATTAATGATTAATTAATTATCAGGTGATGACCTATTTATTCCAACAATAGAAATAAAGTTATTAGAAAATAACTCAATAAATATTGATAAATTATGCATGTGAACTACAATAGAATAAAGTTATTAGAAAATAACTAAATAAATATTGATAAATTATGTATGTGGACTACAAAACCTTTGATTCCCTTGAAGGGATACATAGGCAAGGCTATTTGGAATGATGGATTTGTAATAATATACAACTCTTAATTTTTATTTTTAACCTACATACATTGATCCATTTACTAAAAAAAACTAAAATATAGGCAATATATATTTAAACAAAATTAAAATTGTAAATAAAATACAATAACACCTTAAATAAAAGTTCAAACAATGCAAATAAACTACAATAATTCTAGGCAAATAAAATAACTCTTTTTAGTAAAAATAGTTCTTTAAATTATGATATTTTTGAATAGTTATAAAATAAAATAAAATAACTCAAAATTATATCTCTGATGTATTTAAGATATATAAGTGAAAGAGGAAGGATACCTTACCATTGTTTACATGAATTTTTACAAAGATAGATATGCCTTATATACATTGCAAACTCTATTTTTATATGAAAAAGTTTTTCATTTTTACATTTAACTTTTAATTTTATATTTAAAAAATTATTCTATTTATTTAATATTTTATTTAAAATTATTTAATTACTAAATGATATAACTAATATTATATTTATTGTTAAATATTTATATTTACACCAAAGGTGTTCCCTCTATGAGCTTCAGAGAGCTCATTTTGTCCTTCAATGACATAGATTCTTGGACAAGGCATGCAAGACGATCATTCAGATCGTGACCGTTCCTCTTTCCTTGTCATTTTTTTGCCTTTTTCACTTTTCTCCATTTTTCACATTTGTCGGTGGTGGAAAATTTACATTTAGCGGATTCACAAGTCTTGTTTGCACCTTTCTCAAAGGCCTACCAATACCAGGGTTGATTTTTGCAGTCAAAAGAGAGTGGGAGAAGAGATAGGCCACATGATGGGATGAAATTATAGTAGATGCACCTACAACTGGAGGGAACAAATACATCCCATGGTTGACAAGGTTATAAATGAGCACTAAAACATCGATTGCATTCCCAATAGAAGTTGTAGGCTCAACCTACAACAATCTCCAGCTAGTAAGGCAATGAAACATTTTTTATTCAAAATTTAGCAAAGTGCCATCTAGACGAAGATGACAAAAGAAAGCAAAGTATCATTAACAACATAACATAATTCAGAGACATGAAATTGTAATGGCGATAGATCAAAAAATTAGAGGATTTACACTTCTAAATGAAGTTCATACCATGGATAAGATGAGTCAAATTAATATGGAGTTGTAGGGGGCAAGAGAAACTAGGAAAGGTCACAACATGAATTACACACACAGAGGACTATACCCTCTACTATTACATGCACAACATAGTATAGTCTTTCATTATCAACAAGAATTATTTCTCTAAGCTTCTTCACATATTTAGCTAGATGAATTTTTTTCTCTAATAGTTTGTTGCACTCTAAGACATTGGAACTCATCGTTATGCATTTCTTTTCTCCATGTTTTCTAGAGAAGTGTTTCTTGATTCCAATGAGGTCTCCCAAAGCTTTGTAGGGATTGTGATGAACACAACTCAATTTGGGGCATATGTACACTGTCCTTTTGCTCTGCTTGTCACTCCACTACCATAGTTTTGATGGAAGATTATGACCCCGCCTGTGCAACTATAGAATTTGATCTCGTTGGAATCATTTGTTACACACTTGGCATACGAACCGATTTGTCACCATTAAAATGTTGGGAGACAAAGTTATTACTTTCATATCCAGGTCTGTAACTCAATCAAAATTTTATTGCTATTACTCATTTTGAATTCACCACAAAAGACAATGAATTTACTTTAATAAAAATTGGCATTTGGAATGTAGGTCTAAATAGAATTGAAAGAATTCAGAGCTTTGGTTTTACATAAACAATTGATTGAGTTAATCTATGTGACACTTGTTTGAATGGGACTTGTTAAATGACACATTTTTTTTAACATGATTTAAACTTAGGTTGTAACAACGGTATTTCTAGATTACCACATGAATAAAAATATTTAATAGGCTTCCCCAAAAGATGACATTGCACAAATTCTTTGAAAAAGAAATACCAATTGAAAAGGAAAAATAGAACACTAATAAATATTTTAGGTAATTGAATTTTTGTTTAATGCCAATAGATTGAATCAATGATTGTATGGAGATTCCAAGTTTTCATTCATCTCAAAAAAAAATTATGGTACGTTTCATAGTTTTTAAATAATAAATTATATTTTCAATTTTTTTATTTATTTTATAATTATAATAGTATAATATATATTATATATAAATAATTCATTTTAACATATACATAATTTATTTTAATATAAATTATATAATATATATTTTTAGACTTCAATAATGATCATATTACAATGTATAATAAATATAATATATAAATAGTAGTTATATGTTTAAAACTATTACATTTTTAATTTATTTCATTTTAATAAAAAAAATTTGCTAGTTAAATCACTGCTAGGGGCAGCACCTTGTATTTCTTCAAAATAAAAGTTACATGAGTTCCAGAGATCAAAAAACTTCCTAACTGGCCTTCTCGACAAAATGGCCTTTCACCGTAACCACCCTATCCTGCCTATTATGACTGTATATTCATATTTTCATTACAAAATGGCCTGGTAATAGACACAAGCATCTTCACCTATCCTGGGACTATCTCCTCTTTTTTTATAAACTATACGCTAATACCATTCTTATCACAGTATTATAGCGATTTCATAGCAGAGAGAATACCAAATTATGCTTGATCAATCCTCCTCGTCATCCGACTCTGACCTTTTCCTGTAGTCTATGTAGTCTGCTATTACTGGGTAGTCTACACAATTTTGATGGGCCGATCCTTTCACTTTCTCCTCAGGGTCTATGGGGTCATTTTGACGCCATTCTTCTCCCATGCCAAAGTCCCAATCATCATCCCTTGCCACAATCTCACCCGCCAACCCTTCATCCTCCACATACCTCATTGCCCAGCCTTGTGGAATGTTTTTCGCCATCTTGGCCACTCTGAGTAGGAAGAAAATGCTCCTCTCACATTCATCCCATAGATTCTCAAAACCCTCTGGGTTGATGGTTCGAACCAGAGGGAATTTCATTACTTCCCTTCCACGCATGCGTGTCATGTAGTAGTTCTGGGGCATTGAAATTTGCTTGTTTTCATCTACGTTGTCCAGGGTTGCGTTAATGTCTCCCAACCACGCATGGACAAACACCATCTGTGTCAGCTTCCCCATTTCCTTCGATACACCCATGTGCAGGAGTACCGCCAAGAACATAGCTGGGATTTTTGAATTTGATCTAAATTTGTGATAAGCCCTCAAGAATTCTAGTCCTACCACTTTCTTGGTCGCCCAAAGGACCAGTGGGTGGGAAGATGCCAACAACCCCTACAACCTTTTATCCAACACTTCGCCTGTGAAGGATTGTTGTTGCTTCACCGTGTTCAAAAATAGTAGAGTCTCTATTGGGGTAGCTTCCACCGACCATATCACCACTCTAAAACTTTGGCTTGAGCCAATTCTACTGCTCACTATCGCTCTCTGCTTTTTTGGAATTGCACTATTGCATTTGGTTGGAATTACACCAGTCGAGGCCTTTTAACACAGATGACCTTACTTCCTTATAATTATATTTTTTGTGTTCATGCCCTTTGGAGTGTGTTAGCTCGCCACCACCTTGTTGGTGGTACGTTGTTGGAAATATGTGTCTCAATCCCACAGGCTGAAACCTCTATTGGATCCAAGTCAGTGTGACATATTCTATGTCTGGCCAACGAGCAGATTTGTAGCCTTATTTTTTGTACAGGTCGTTGTGACCTTGCAGAAGTCTTGCCGAACGATTACACATTGGAGTCTTCGGTGTGACATGTTGTGTTCCTTGTGACCTCTTACCGCGTGGAGATCTCTGGTCGACAGGCCATTCATATCGGGCATCAGGGAGACTCATAGCGACCAGGGGCTTCAAGTTGACTTGAACACTCGGGAAGAAGTCCTAGCGACAATGGAAGGTCTCGCCAATGGGGATACACTTGGGGTCTTTGCGGTGACTCAAAGACTTCGGTATGAAGTCTTGGCGACCGATGGAGAGTCTCGCCGATGATGAGGGGTCTTCGGTATAACTCTTGGTGAACGGTGGTCTCGGGGTAACTTGGAGATTTCGGTAAGAACTCTCAGCGAGAGTGGTAAGTCTTGTTGACCGTTCGGTGCTCGATATAACATAAAGATCTAGATGAAACCTCTTGGCGATAGTGGAATGTCTTAGTGATAGATGGGTGTCGATGGAAATGCTAATGTTTCGGTATGACTTAGGACCTCGGTATGAAGTCTTGGCGAAAGCAATGAGTCTCGCCGACTAGTGGATGCACTTGGATTAACTTGAAGGCTCGGCATGAGGTCCTAGCGAGTTTAGTATGTCCTGCCGACAGAATGACTCTTCGGTGTGATTTAGGATATCGATAAGTGGTCTCATCGAAGAGCAATAGTCTTGCCAAAAGGAAAACTAAAGTCGATGCAACGGGTGAACTCGATATAACCTCTTGTCGATTGTAAGGAATTTTGGCGATATCGAATGTTGACTGTGTTGGCATCAGGGAGACACGGTCAGTGTCTCACCGATATGCCAACACAACTTAATTTCCTTTTGACCGTTAGACTTTTCTATGTGGCATCTCATGGACCAATCAGAGAAGTCGAATGGGAACTGTTAGAAGACAATTCGTTGTGGTAGTTCTAAGAGGAAGCTCGACAAACAGGGGCGACATGGTTATACTCAGAGATTGCAGATGATGTCTGGTTAGATGATTCGAAGGATTGACAGATTGTTGTGTGGTTGTATAATCAAAGTGATTTCTATTCTGTAAAGATTGTAACTTGAAGGTTCCTGTACAAGTTTGATCATTGTGAAAGCTGCTGAAATATGACATCAGAAAGATAAGTCTGATATTTGTATGTAATCTCCATTATTGTAATACAAAGTGATTTCTCTTGGTGTGGTGGGTTTTTCTCCCATAAGGGTTTTCCCACGTAAATCTGGTGTTCATATGTGTGTGTCAAATATTTTATTTCTGTTATCTCTTTCATGTGCATCTTAATTAGACTATAATTGTAATTTTAAAAGGTATCTCTACATTCTTCCCTGAGGTTTTGACGTTAGGAGAGTTGTTTCCGCATCTAATTTTCCTTACTAGTGGTATCAGAGCCTGGCCAGTTGTGTTATCCTTGTGGGTACATTGGGTTTTTTGTGTCAATTTCTGTTCAGTGGAAGTCTTGTAGAAGTTTGTCAATTTCTAATTATAGATTAAGATGGCAAGCACGTAAGGAAATATTGAAATAGAGAAGCTCAATGGTAGAAATTTTGAGTTGTGAAAACTTAAGATGTAAGATCTATTGGTTGATCGTGATCTTTAGATTGTTGTGTCTGGAGTGAAACCTAAAGGCATGAAGCAAGAAGATTGGGACCTTGCAGATAGAAAGTCTAATGGGTTGATAAGGCTTTGTTTGGCAGACTTCGTTCTTCTCAATATGCATGAAGAGAAGACCGCATCTTCCTTGTGGAAGAGACTAGCATCTATTTATCAGGGGAAGTCCTTGGTGAATAAACTGTTCCTGAGGAAGAAGTTGTACACTTTGAGAATGCAGGAAGGAGGTTTTGTAGCTGATCATTTGAACGCATTCAACATGTTGATTGCATAGTTAACATCTGTTGGTGTGAAGATTGATGAAGAGGATCGCTGTATACTGATATTAGGTCCTTTGCTAGATTCATGGGATCACCTGGTGATGGCTATTGGGAGTACAACATCCAGTTTCAAGATGGAAGATGTTGTTGCTTCTTTGTTATCAGAAGAGATGAGAAGGAAATCTTCTGAGATGGTGAAGGAGGCCCTTGTTGTTAGAGGAAGGTCAAAAGAGAAAGGCAAGAAGAAGGACAAGAAGTCCAAATCGAAATCAGAGGGGATATCAAAGTCTCCTGGCAAGAAGTCCAAGGTGAAGTGTTGGAACTGTGGGCAACCTGGTCATGTCCGAAAGGATTGTAAAGAGGAGAAAAAGAAGAAGAAGAAGAGTTCTTCTGACAATGAGTCTTCTTAGAGTGATGGAGACACCTTCATTGTAGCCTTGGCTACACAAACATCAGATGATGTCTGGCTGGTTGATTATGGAGCATCTTTCCACATGACATCTCATAGAGACTGGTTTACGAAGTATGAAGAATACAATGGTGGAAAGGTGTACTTGGCAAGTGATTCAACTTTAGAGATCATTTGTCGTGGAAGAGTCAGAATCCAATTCCCCGATGGCAGAGTGAAGGGAATCAAGGATGTTATGCATATACCAGGTCTGGCTCAAAATCTACTATCTGTCAGTAAGCTGAATGATATTGGAGTGCAAGTCATGTTCTCTGGAAATGGTTGCAAGATGACTAGAGGCTCAATGGTGCTAGCAGGGGTACTGTATTGGTACCTTGTATAAGCTAGATGCACATGTTGTTTCAATGTAACAGTGTCTCTGTAAAGTCCAGCAAGCTACTCATGGAGGTAAAGAGGGAAATGTTCCTAATTGTGTAAACTCTATGGAAGTTAAACTTCTAGCAGAAAAGACTATGCTCTAGCATCATAGGCTAGGCCACATTGGAGAGAAAGGTTTAAAACCTTGAAAAAAAAAACCTAGTTGAGGGGCTTGAAGATTGTAACCTTGAATTTGAATTTTGTGAGCATTGTATATATGGAAAGCACACCATGTTTCTTTTATTCTAGTCCTCATAAATCTTCTAGTTTGCTAGATTATATTCATTCGATGTATTTGTTCCAGTGAATGTTCCTTCTTTGTCTAAGTCAAGATACTATGTATCATTTATTGATGATTATTCAAGAAGAGCATTTGTTTATTTTCGAAAAGTAAATCAGAAGTATTCAATCAATTTAAGGAATTTAAAAACCTTGTAGAAAATTAGACTGGAAGAAAAATAAGATGCTTAAGGACTGATAATGGCGGTGAATTTTGTTCTGATGATTTTGAGAGGTATTGTAAAGACCATGGGATTAAAAGACATAAGACTACACCTTATACTCCACAGCAAAATGGAGTTGCAGAAAGGTTCAATAGGACAGTGATGGAGAGAGCACAAAGTATGCTGAGTAGTGTTGGCTTGCAGGAGAAGTTCTGGGCTGAGGCTATTGCTACTACATGTTACTTGATTAATCATTCTCCAAATTCTACTCTTGCTGAGAAAACACCTTTGGAAGCGTGATCTAGTAAGAAGCCCTCTTTAAGACATATTTGTGTTTTTGGCTGTGAGGCATATGCTCATGTGTCATATGAGAAAATATCTAAATTGGAGAACAAGGCTGTCAAATGTATTTTTATTGGCTATAGTGCTAGCATAAAAGGATACAAGCTTTGGAATCCTGATACAGAGAAGGTTGTATATAGCAAAAGTGTAATCTTTCGTGAGCTGAAGTCTTCTACCTTAGATCTGCAGTTAGAGACAAAGTCAGAAAACAATAAGGATGTAGTTGGAATTCCTCCTACACCAGATAAAGAGGAATTGAAAATTCAAAATGTACCTGAAACTGAGGAGAGCTCAAGTAGTTCTGAAAGTTCTAAAGAAGAAGAACAAGAAGAACCTCAACCTCAGCAAGTGAGGAGGTCAACCCGTGAAAGAAAACAACCTGATAGGAATGGGTTTTCTTTGATAGATTCTACTTGTGCCTATGCTTTAATTTCTAGCACTGATGAGCCTAGGACTATGAAAGAGGCGTTTAGGATGTCTAGTTCAGACTCTTGGTTGGAAGCCATGAATGAAGAAATGGCATCATTAGAAAAGAATGATAGTTGGAGTTTGGTGCCCTTGCCTAAAGGCAGAAAAGCTGTTGGTTGCAAATGGGTATTTAAAAAGAAGATTGGTCTGGATAGCAATGTGGAAAAATATAAGGCGAGGTTAGTTGTGAAGGGTTATTCCCAGGTAGAGGGAATTGATTATGGGGAGATTTTTTCTCCTGTAGCTAAGCTGACGTCTATCATATTTCTTTTGTCACTTGCAGTAGTGTATGACTTAGAGGTCGAACAGATGGATGTGAAGACATCATTTCTTCATGGTGATCTTGAAGAAGAGATTTACATGTCCCAGCCTGGGCACTTTGTTGAAAAAGGTAAAGAGAAACTGGTTTGCAAGTTGAAAAAGATCTTTGTATGGATTAAAGCAGTCACCTAGAATGTGGTACCAGAAATTTGATACTTTTGTATTTTCTTTGGGATTTGTGAGATCAAAATCTGATCATTGTGTTTATTATAAAGTTGAAAGTGATCAAGTCCTTATTATTGCTCTCTATGTTGATGATATGTTGTTCATAGGCAATAGTAAGCTAATGATTTCTGATCTTAAGTCTTAGTTGTCTACTAAGTTCAAAATGAAAGATCTTGGTGCAGCAAGGTATATTCTGGGGGATGGAGATAACCAGGGACAAGAATAGTAGAAAACTTTGGCTAAGTCGAGGTAAGTATATCAAGACTGTTCTAGAGATTTTGCATGAATGATTGCAAGCGCTAGTTGTTCCAGTCTTGCGAGGAACGAAAGCTATCGTTGAAAGGCTGTCCAAAATCTCCTACGAGATGGAAGACATGACCAGTGTACCTATGCTAGTGCGGTTGGAAGTCTTATGTATGCAATGGTCTATACAAGGCCAGACATTGCCCAAGCAGTGGGAGTTCTTAGCCAGTTTATGGCTAATCCTGGAAGGACACATTGGGATGTTGTAAAGAGAGTTTTCAGATATTTGAAGGGCACTTCAAATTTTGCTTTGTGTTACCATGGGAACCTGGTTGAATCATAGAGGACTCTCAATATTCGAGGCTATGTGGATTCTGATTAGGCAGGGGACATTGACAACAAGAGGTCGACCAATGGATACATTTTCATGTTGAATAATGGTGCAGTGAGTTGGATGAGTAAGCGGCAGGCTGTAGTCGCTTTGTCCACTACATAGGCTGAATACATGGCAGTTACTCATGCTTGTAAAGAAGCGGTTTGGTTAAAATGTTTGTGTTCTAACATTGGTTTTGATGCAGGGCAAATAACTATTTTTTGTGACAGTCAGAGTGCAATTTGTCTAGCAAAGAATCCTACTTTCCATGCTAGGACGATACATATAGATGTACAGTACCACTTTGTACGAGATATGGTGGAGGATGGAAAGGTCAGTTTGGAAAAATTTGATACTCTAGAGAATGTTGTAGATGCATTGATGAAGCCAGTGAGCACAGACAAGTTTAGGTGGTGTGCCAGTTCAATGGGCCTTAGTGCCCATGATTTTCAATAAGTTTTGTTGTGCTCTAGAGGTGCCTGTGTGATCTTCGTCAAGTGGGAGATTGTTGTAAATATGTGTCTCAATCCCATAGGCTGAAACCTCTATTAGAGCCAAGTCGGTGTGACATATTCTATGTCTGGCCAACAAGCAGATTTGTAGCCTTATGTTTTGTACAAGTCACTGTGACCTTGCAGAAGTCTTGTTGAATGGTTACACATTGGAGTCTTTGGTTTGACATGTTGTGTTCATTGTGACCTCTTACCACGTGGAGATCTTTGGCCGACAGGCCATTCATATCGGGTGTCAGGGAGACTCATAGCGACTGGGGGCTTCGGGGTGACTTGAACACTCGAGAAGAAGTCCCAACAATAATGGAAGGTCTCGCCTACGGGGATACACTTGGGGTCTTCGCGGTGACTCAAAGACTTCGGTATGAAGTATTGGCGACTGATGGAGAGTCTCGCCGATGATGAGGGGTCTTCGGTATAACTCTTGGCGAACGATGGTCTCGGGGTAACTTGGAGATTTGGGTAAGAACTCTTAGCGAGAGTGGTAAGTCTTGTCGACCATTCGGTGCTCGATATAACATAAAGATCTCAATGAAACCTCTTGGCAATAGTGGAATGTCTTAGAGATAGATGGGTGCCGATGGAAATGCTAATGTTTCAGTATGACTTAGGACCTCGATATGAAGTCCTGGTGAAAGTGATGAGTCTCGCTGACTGGTGGATGCACTCGAATTAACTTGAAGGCTCGGCATGAGGTCCTGGCGAGATCGATATGTCCTACCGACAGAATGACTCTTCGGTGTGACTTAGGATATCGATATGTGGTCTCACCGAAGAGCGATAGTCTTGCTGAAATGAAAACTGAAGTCAATGCAACGGGTGAACTCGATATAACCTCTTGTCGATTGTAAGGACTCTTGGCGATATCGAATGTTGACTGTGTTGGCATTGGGGAGACACGGTTAGTGTCTCACTGATATGCCAACATAGCTTGATTTCCTTTTGACCGTTTGACTTTCCTATGTGGCATCTCGTGGATGAATCAGAGAAGCCAAATGGGAACCGTTGGAAGACAGTTCGTTGTGGCAGTTCTGAGAGGAAGCTTGACAGACAGGGGCAACATGGTTATACTCAGAGATTGCAGATGATGTTTGGTTAGATGATTCGAAGGATCAACGGATTGCTATGTGGTTGTATAATCAAAGTGATTTCTATTCTGTAAAGATTGTAACTTGAAGGTTCCTGTACAAGTTTGATCATTGTGAAAGCTGTTGGAATATGACATAAGAAAGATAAGTCTGATATTTGTATGTAATCTCCATTACTATAATACAAAGTGATTTCTCTTGGTGTGGTGGGTTTTTCTCCCGTAAGGGTTTTCCCACATAAATCTGGTGTTCATATGTGTGTGTCAAATATTTTATTTATGTTATCTCTTTCATGTGCATCTTAATTAGACTGTAATTGTAATTTTAAAAGGTATCTATGCATTCTTCCCTGAGGTTTTGACGTTAGGAGAGTTGTTTCTGCATCTAATTTTCCTTACATACATAACAAAATTAATGCATGGTATTGTGGTATCCACCAGTTCTTTCCCTTTCCTTGGTACTTGCTCGATTGGCTTGCTCTTTGCCTTCTATTGATGACTTTTGTCTTGTCAAACCAATTCGCCTAGATTTTGTCATTATTTTCATGTGTGTTTGTTTCGCCAATGGTTGATGCATTATTTTTGTTACCTTTTTCTCTGATTCTGACTTTATCTTGGCCTTTGCTTACGTGGTGCTTTCTGATGCCTTTTTAGCCAACTCATCTACCTTGTCATTTCCTTCTCAATATGTGCGGCTGATTTGGAAGGCCTCAAACCTGTTTTCCAGTTGTTTGATGCTCTGCAACAAATGATTGAGTTTCCAATTCGGAGTGTTGCCACTACAGATGGCATTGATTGTGATGAGTGAGCCCCCTTCTAAGTGAATTTTCTTTACTCCCAAGGCTAGACCCAACTGCAAACCAACAGTTGTTGCTCTGAATTCTACTTCATTGTTTGTGCATATTCCCAGTGGCATGGATTTTTCTACTAGGGTCTTGCCTTGTGCATCCCTTGTGATGCACCCAGCTCCTCCTAGCCTTGGATTCCCTTGAGAAAATCCATCAAATTTTATTTTGGTCCACCTTGTTTTTGGTGTCTTTCACGATACTTTTTCTCTCATTGCCTTTGCTAACTGTAGCATGCCATTTCCACTAAGTAGTGGGGGCCTTAGTCCAAGAATTTTTTTGGTCAAACAATCATCCTAGTTTGTAAATTTCTTCTGCTTCCCTTCTTTGCACCGAGCATCTTCATTGACCAACTCTACTATGGCTCTTTCAAATTTTCCCCATAGCCTGTCTTTGTTCATCTCTTTCCCTTGGAAAATCCTCTTGTTTCATTCCTTCCATATTTCCCATATTACAATGGATGGGGTTATTTGCCATATACCACCAAAAACTAATTTGTTGCCACCTTGGGGCCACATTTTAAACTAGGATGGGAGATCTACTGGCATGGGACACTATAGGTTTATCTTTTCTCTCACTTTGTTCCAACAATCGTTTGCATATGGGCATGTCAGAAGAAGATGATCTACAGACTCTTCATTTTCTTTGCACATTGAACATCTTCCCGAGCCTTGAACACCAAAGGTAGCTAATCTATCCTCCATGGGAATTCTTTTTTGCATCGCCAACCAAGCAAAAACTCCTACCTTGGGGAGGCATTTTTCCCCCATATCAACTTGCATGCCCAGTCTTGTCGTGTCATAGCCATTTCTTCAATCTTGTATCCAAACTTCACTTTATATGTGCTTGTGGATGACCTACACCATCTAATCATGTCCTTTTCATTGGATGTGACAAAATACCTGCCTTTGAGGATTTCTATCAATGCTTCTTTCTAAGCTTGAGGTCCATTGAGGGCTTGGAAGTCTTTCTAGCACTAGCCAGAGGATCCCTGATTGTTAGTTATCCTACCATAATTGGCAACCTTGTTCCCCCATAATCTTATCGTTCCCTCCTTAATTTCTTTCTTCCAATCCCAGAGTATTGTAGATGGGTGGTTTCCCACACCATGAATCATTCCAAAATGATGCACTGTTTCCATCCCTAATCTCCCAAGTTACATGTTTGGATATAATATCTCTACATTCCAAAATGAAGTTCGAAATCATTGAACCTCTTGGTGGATTTATTGTAGTAAGAATTTTGGTTGGTTCATCTGATTCTAAATACTTTCTCCTCATGATTTTGACCCACTTCTGCTCACCTTTTGTATGTATGTCCCAAACCAGTTTGGCCCCCATGGCTTGATTCATTAATGTTAGTTGCCTGATCCCAGCCCCTCCAGCCTCTTTAGGTGTGTACACCTTCTCCCAGGCCAGAAGAAGAAATTTGTTCTGCTCCCCTATTTCGCTCCAAAAGAACTTCCTAAAAATTTGAGTCAAGGAGTCTTCCACTGCTTTAGGTAGCTTTAAGCATGACATTGAATACACTATAATGGCTGACAAAACTAATTTAACCATTAGCAGTCTTCCTACTAAGGACAACCACTTGCCTTTCTAGGTTCCCAATTTGTTCTTGCAACTGTTTACTAGGTTCTCCCATTAGCACTTTTTGTTTATACTTGCAAATAGGGGCATCCCCAAGAAACAACCTGGTAGCGTTGCCACTGAACCAAGTTCAGGATTTTGGCTAAGTCCTTTTGTAGACTCAGTTGAATGTTGAGGAAAAAGACCTTTGACTTTCCCTAATTGATGCTCTGCCCAGATGCACTGTAGTAATCATCTAGAAATCTCTTGATCACCCTTTCTTCTCTTCTACTAGCTTCTCCCATCAAGACTGTATCATCTATAAATTGTAGATGCATTGTGGGTTCTATGCCATTTGCCACATGGACTCCCATCCATTTTCCTTCCTATTGTAATCTTTGAATCCCTCTCCCCAACACCTCTGCCATGATTATGAACAAGAAAGGGGAGAGGGGGGTCACCTTGTCTTAGTCCCCTTGTGGAGGGGAGGAAACCATGGGAAAACCCATTCACCAAAACCAAGAATTTGGTTGTTGAGATGCAACTTTTAACCCAATTAATCCAATTCTCTTCAAATCCAAATTTCATTAACACCTCCAGGAGAAATTGGTTGTCTACCATATCGTAGGCTTTAAGGATGTCCAGTTTCAACACCATGCAATGATCTTTGTTTTTGGCTAAGTGTATGGTTTCATGGGCAATGATGATTCCTTTCGCTATAGACCTTCTTGGAGCAAAGCTACTCTGTTCTTATGATATAACCTCATTTAGGACTTCCTTGAGTCTGTTTGCTATTATTTTGGTGACCTCCTTGTACACCATATTGTACAGAGCAATCGGTTTGAAATCACTCATTGTTTGTGGGTCTTTTTTCTTAGGAATTAGGGCTAGAAATGTGTGATTGACTGCCCCTAGCATTGTCATTTTTCTTCTTGATTCTTCCACTGCCGCCCATATATCTTTCCCAACTATGTCCCTAAATTTTTGAAAGAAGCCTGTTGCAAATCCATTTGGGCTTGGGGCCTTGTTTGGATTCATCTAGGAGACTACTTCCCCAACTTCTTCCAAGGAGATCTTTTGATGCAGTCACCTATTCTGATCTTCTTTTATGATTGTGGGAATTGAGACTAAAAGGTTATTCCTTGTTGCTCTATTTTCCTGGCATTCCTTGTTTAGAATATCTTCAAAGAATCTAACCATTTCCTTATTCACCTCCATAATAGATTGTGCTACTTCCCCATTGTCCTTCTTGATCTTTGTAATCTTGTTCCTACTTCAATTGGAGATTTTTGTTTTTTGGAAAAACTTGGTGTTTCTATCTCCTTCTTTCAACCATGTTTCCTTTGATTTTTGTCGCCAATAGCATTCTTCCCTCTTCATAATTTCTTCTAGTTCCTCTTTCAGACACTTCTCATTTTCAAAGTCAACTACATCCATTCCTTTCTCTATTATATGCTCATTCATGACTCTAATCTCTTGTTCTAGTCTCTCTTTCTCCAGAAAAATGTTCTTGAAGTGAGTTTTGTTCCATTCTTTGAGTTTGTTCTTGATGTACCCTAAATTTTTGTTTATCTTGAATAGTTCTTATTTATCTCCAAACCTCATCTCATTCCACCAACCCTCTATTAGTTCCAACAGGTGTTCATCTCTCAACCACATATTTTCAAACTTGAAAGGGCATCTTTTAGGGGGGTCATCCTGCCAAATGTCAATAAGACAGGTAAATGGTTTGACCCTGTGAAAGGTAGGATGTGGGATTCCTGAGAAGTTGCTGCCTCTCCCCAATCTCCCCAGAGCAAGAATATATCCAACCTTTCTGCTATGTTGGTGAAATCCTTCCTTCTGTTAGACCATGTGAAAGTTCCAATTTTGGTATGCAAATCTTTTAGTAGATTTTTGTCTACAAATTCTTGGAAATCTCTCTAAATGATTGTTGTTCTTCCCAAACCTCCTTGTTTCTCCTCATTATTCAAGGTTGCATTGAAATCTCCTACTATTATTCCTTTCTCATTTCTCCTATTTTCTAGTTCACTTGATATTTTGTTCCACACCTATCTTTTTTTCATTATAGTTATTGGGACATATACATTGATACTAAAGAAGAATTCATGTCTCCTAAGATCTTTGAACTTTATCAACTGCTAGTTGTCATCTTCTTTTTCCACTTTCCCATCTACTGTTAGATAGTTCCATATTAGTCCCAAGCCTCTAGATGCTCCTACAACCTCCTTGAATTGGTTTTTCCATTGTCTCCAATTGCTCAATCTCTTTTTTCCTTCCTCCTTGCTCCATTTTGTCTCCTATATTAGAATTATATCCACCTTTGATTGGTCAATTTGGTGCTTGACCATGTGCCATTTGTCAAGGGCATTGATGCCCCTAACATTCCATGTTATGATCCCCATTCGACCCTGGGAAGGAGGCCATCTTCCCAAAAATCATCTTTGTTTATCCTGAGGCATTGCCTGTAATTAGCAATTTGGCTTTGCTTGTTTTCTTACCCCTTTTAGATTTATTCTTTATGTTTGGTTTATCTATCTATAAGAGAGGGAGACCACCACGTGCAAGACCACGGGTCATGGAGGGTCAAGATGTGAGAGGTTGCCCTAACTTACCTCAACTAAGTGTAATGTTTGGAAATGAAAGGCGAGAGTAACATGGACCTCGAGGCCTCTTAGTTACTCTATAGACCAGAAACATAGGAAGGGGCTAGGCAAGCCAATTTTTAGGTCTAACACTACACCTCAAGAAGCTCTCTATCCAAGGACAAAAGCACGGTCTCTGGACATCAGCGCGACATGCTAGCATCTCAAAAGTGCACTGGCATCTAGACAACAGTGAAGACGAGGTCAAACCAATAAAACTAGCTAATGGCCTAGCTGATTAACTAAAGGACCGGAATGATGTGATTAAGTAAATGAAATACTCTCTAATATTATAAATCACATATGCAAGAGGGAAGAGAGTAAGGAGGATCACACCAAGGAATTAGTTTGCCAGTTGATCCTTTGAGAAGCACGTACTCCTACACATGGAAAGAGAGGAGAATGTTGGGTGGTTGTATAGGGGTCTACCTCAGTCAGACCCCCGTTTAGGTGTTTCCACCTCCACGGACAACCAAGGAAACAAGATAGAGGAAATAATGTAGTAAAGAGAAAAGAACCACTACAAGATAGTGTTATGCTACTCAACCAAGTTATAGAGGAGAGGAGAGGGAAGCTTACCACCTCCACAAGAGCACTCACAACTACATGGGGGAGAATATGAGAGTACTTGAGCCTCTGCTACAATGGTGTGGTCCCAAACTTTCTCTACCAAAGTGATGGAGTGTTTCTTTCCTTGCGATGGAATGCTTGGAATGTTGCTTCAGAGCTTGAGAGTGAGTGCAAGAGTGTGGAAAAAGCTTGTGAATGAAGTGAAGAAGTTAGAATGCATGTTGAAGGGATAAATTTGAAGGAGGAATGGAGAAAAACAACCATATTCGGGTCGGTCAGCCAAAGGGGGCATTACAACTTCACCTCCAATGAGAAGAGTAACGCCTCTGCAGGTTCAGCTGCAAGAATATGCCAGGGACGTAAGCGTGTCGCACAGACGTCTATGCATTGTGCGGGCGTCTCCGATAGAAACACCTCCACCGACGCTCAAAATAGGTGCCAATAAAGATGCAAGCAATAGGCTTAGGTGGAATTAAGCCTCCAAACTTGGTTTTCTAAGGTGGATAAAGGCAAAAAGGGGATTTGTACATGGGGTGCAAATTCACTCTTATACATTTTTCCCCCATTTTAGTGAGCATGAACACTAATGAGTGCTCGGTAAAGTAGATCAAGAAAGAGTAGGGTTAGAAACGTATACCTAAACCGTCAAGGAAGCAAACCGCGATCTGGAGAACCTGAAGGTGCAGGGAAAACAAAGGACTCCATAGCTGGTCGAAACTATGAAGTTGGAAAAATAAAGCATCTTATAGGCCTATGGACCTACAAGGAGGCAACCCCCAAGATCTCTTGCATGAAGGAAGCCCTGTGAAGTAAGTTCCTTACAGGCCCACATACCTGCAAGGAAGGTATCCCCCAAAAACTCTAGCATGAAGGAAGCCCCAAGGAAGCGGTCTCCGCAAAGTCAAGAAGCGGCCAAATAAGCAAGTAAGTAGATAATCGTGTAGACTGTCAATGATTCACAAGTCCTTAAAAGGGGTCCCTCAGGAACCCTTCAAAAGGAGAGGGGTCCACTCAAGGGACACTGTTTGAAAGGTGAGGTATAGTCAAGCTGCCCCCAAGCTAGACGTGAAGATATAAAATAGGTCTAGTCAGGATGCCCCCAAGCTAGACGTAAAAAGGGGAATGGAATAAGTCTAGTTGGGTTGCCCCCAGGCTAGACGCGAAGGAATCCATTTGACTCAAAGAAGGTCCCTTGGGAACCTGTTGTGAAAAGGGGTCCACTCAAGGGACACATAGTTTGAAAGTAGTCGTTCTTCTTTTCTCAAAGTGATCTGTCATAAAGGAATCCTTTTGAAAGATGTTCATTTCATCAAGGAATTTGAAAGGAAGGATATGCCCCTACGTGTGAGGAAGATCAAAGTTGTTCCCGCTTCGAATGAAGGTCTTCAAGTCCTTTCTTTACGAACCTATGATGAAGGAAACACATTTTGTTAAGGTTCCAAGTTGAGAATGCGATTCCAAAGAAAAGTTTGTGCAGATTTTTGAGAAAAGATTCATTGACAATGAATGCATTTTCAAAAAATTGAAATGTTAAAGAGAAGGTGTTGTCACACATGAAAGGGACAATTCAAGCAAAGAAGAGAGAAAGATAAAGGGATAAAAAAAGAAAGAGAAAGATATAGACAAAGGGCATAGGGGGATCCGGTTTAGCTGGGTCAGATCTGTTCGAGCTCATATAAGTAATAGGTAATCGCAGTGCAAGGTGAAAGATCATCAATCCCCAACCAAATTAGGAAGAATGCACGAGAAGACAAAGTAAAAAATAAAAAATTGGGTCAACATGGAAGGGAAGCCTAAATGCTCCTAATGCTTTTCATCATCCCCAATTTATCAAAAATCAAGCACAAATATGGAAGAATGATGATACAAATAGAAGAAGGTTTACGACATAAAAACCATGCCTATATCCAAGCACCAATAGGGGTGAGGAGGGTCATCCAAGAACACATAGCACGAGCACAGGGGAACACATTACAAAACACACGCACACACACACAAGATTAAGAAAAGGGGCCTCCTCCTAACATTGATCAACCAAGAGGTCATCTGCTTCCCAATCTAAATCCTCATAAGGGGAAGGTGGACAAGCCTACAATGGTGGGATGTTAAGAGGAGGAGCATCTATCCCTCCTGCAACAAGGGCTAAGGAAGAGGACCCCTCGTGGTCCTCTCCACCAAGCTCTTGTGGAGTCAAATTCAGTGATTTTGTGAAGATCGCTGACAGGGCCAAGACTTCATCCATGGATTGAACATGCACCCCACAAGGGAACCATGCCTCATTTCAGTGGATGGGACAGGTTGTGCCTAAGGTTCACTGTTAAGCTCACCGAATGACTTGGGAATGGTGACAAACTCGAGGGAAGTTGGGACTGGTTCCATCATCAAGACATAACAAGTCAACTTAGGGTCTTCGTGTGGAGAAGGCAAGGTCCTCCTACGTCCTTTGTTGTCGAAGGGACCATCCTCTACCTCCTATTTCATCAGAGGATATGAACTCCCTACAGATGATACCAGAGGAGCAGAGGAAGAGGAGGAAAGTACCACAACAAATACAACCAAAGTATTAATCATATCCACAAGCTTCGGGAAAGGCTAGATATTCATAACGGACATCATCAAATGCGTCTCCACCAAAGGAGTGATGAACACATGTACCCATTTTGGGTTAGGCACATTCGTACTCACAACGAAAGCCAAAAGCAGTATAGGATCAGACTAGAGAGAAGCAGAAGGAAGGGAGGAAGAAGAGGATGTAGGAGGCCTTGAAGCAAGGGCAATCATTTCTTCCTCCTTTCTTTGCGAGGCGGCATGCTCATCCAATAGAGCCTTTCTTCGACACTTACATTCGTGCGCAAGGCAGTTTCTATGACTCTTCGAGTTAGAGGTTAGGATTTGCAAGGGGACATAAGGTTCTTTCTCAACCATGAGAACATCCACCTCATCTGTTTCTGGTGGAGGGACTAGTTCCTACATGGGAGCAGGAGGAACAGGCTGAGGAGCAACAGGAGGAGTCAACTCGAGAGCCTCAACAGTGGGCCTCTTTTTGTTCACTGCCTTAGGAGCAGGGGCAATAGGAGGCTGTGGAGGTTGGTATACGAGGACTCTCCTTGGGAGACCTTGTTGTATCAAACGGGTCAGGTTCCATTGGTAGGACAGGAAGTTCGAAAGCAGGACGCTTAGGCTTTCGCCAAGCAGGCACCATAGGGTTCTATAGATGAGGAGCAGAACCTAATGGTACCTCAGTGGAGTGAGAAGAAGTGCCAGACTAACCAACAAAAGAGGAAGGAGGATTGCAAGACCACTTCTCTTCTTCCTTCTTTCGTGCCTTAGCGACATCGTTGTCAACTTTTAAGCAAGCCTTATGTGAAACAACATAAGGCGAGGGAGGGTATCTTTTAGCCTTAGATGCCCTTTCTTATAGTTTTGATATGTTTGGTACAAAAGGTCCATTTTAGGCAGAAGAGGACCAATGGGCACAAACCAAGAGTGGTCTAAGGAGTAGCCACCATGTGCAACCAACAATCTATAATCGGTGTCATGGATTACATACATGGAGCCCCTGTGGATAAATTTCAAACATTTATGCACAATGGAGGGTACCGCGTTCATCACCACTAACCAAGGGATACCTAATTTCACCCTAAATAGTTTGGACCCAGGGATAATATCAAACAGGATTTTCACAGACTTAGGTCAAACTAAGGCCGATAGGACAATACTACCCAAAGGGGGTACAAAAATTCCATCATGTGTATGGATGGTACTCATAGGAGCATCATACCCATCCTTGTGTAAGAAGTTTATTAGCGTAATCTCCTCTATTATTATATTCACTTGTGATGTCGAACCGACGAGAACACTTGCTATGATGTTTTCGTTGATCTGCACATGAATGTAAAGAGGAGACGGTTCCTTGTTAAAGTCCATCAGTAGGTCCAGTGAAGTGAAAGTTATACCAGTACCACTATCCAGAGGTTGTGCAAAGGGGATGGGTTGATGCAAGAAGGAATCCATTACGCACACTAGACAACGCTTTCTCATATTTCTTAAAGGTTAACAGGTAAGATGTGACCCAATTAAGGTTTTGCGTGCAATACCTTTGGAACCTTCCAACTACGCCAACTAGGGGTCATAGGTTGGGTTGTAAGGTGACAGCCTCACAACACTCTCACCTACAACACTCCTAGAGTACAAGGAAAGGAATTGTCAAGATCGCAAGAACATAACCAAAATGGTTCACCTCAGGTTCACCAAAAATGTAAGAGAGGGGGACCACCACATGCAAGACCCCAGGTCATAGAGGGTCAAGATGTGAGAGGCTGCCCTAACTTACCTTAGCTAAGTGTAATGTTTGGAAATGTGAGGCAAGAGTAACAAGGACCTCAAGGCATCTTAGTTACTCTATAGACTCAAAACACAAAAAGGGGCTAGGTGAGCCAGTTTTTAGGTCTAACACTACGCCTCAAGAAGCTCTTTTTCCAAGGACAAAAGTGCATTCTTTGGAATTCAGTGTGGTGTATTGGCATCTCAAAAGTGTGTTGGTGTTCGAATGGCCAAACAATAGTGAAGACGAGGTCAAACCAATAAAACTAGCTAACAACCCAATTGATTAACTAAAGGGCTAGAATGATGTGATTAAGTAAATGAAATACTTTCTAATATTATAAAGAAAATATGCAAGAGTGAAGACAGTAAGGAGGATCTCACCAAGGAATTTTTTCGCCAGTTGATCCTTTGAGAAGCATGTACTACACACAAAAAGAGAGGAGAATGTTGGGTGGATGTATAGGGGTCTGCCTCAGTTAGACCCTCGTTTAGGTATTTCCATCTCCATGGATACCCAAGGAAACGAGATAAAGGAAATAATGTAGTAAAGAGCAAAGAAGCACTACAAGACAGTGTTATGCTACTCAACCAAGTGATAGAGGAGAGGAGAGGGAAGCTTACCACCTCCACCAAGAGCACTCAAGGCTACTTGGGGGGCCTCTGCTGCAATGACATGGTCCCAAAATTGCTCTACCGAAGTGATGGAGTGTTGCTTTGGCTGTGATGGAATGCTTGGAATGCTACTTGAGGGCTTGAGAGTGAGTGCAAGAGTGTGGAAGAATCTTGTGAATGAAGTGAAGAAGTTAGAATGCATGTTGAAGGAATGAATTTAAAGGAGGACTGGAGAAAAATGGCCATATTTAGGTCGGTTGGCCAAAGGGGTGTTACAACTTCACCTCTAATGAGAAGAGTAACGCCTTTGTAGGCTCAGTCGCAGGAATCTGCCAGGGACGTAAGCGCGCCACATGGATGTTTGCACACCGCACGGGCATCCCTGACATAAACGCCTCCATCGACACTTAAAACAGGCACCAAGTGGGATGCAAGCAGCAAGCTTAGGTTAAGGTGGATAAAGGCAAAAAGGGGATTTGCACATGGGGTGCAAATTCACTCTTATACACTATCTTTGAATTTGATTGCTCAAGCAACCTTTCCTCGATCAACTATCCTTCCTTTGCTTCCTCCCAAGGTTCTCCTTCTCCATCTAAGAATTGGTCACTCTCTTCTTCCTCAGCCTGTGAGCAATTTCCTTCTCCCTCCTGGTGTTCTTCCTCAACTACTCTGATACTCTACATATCCTTCCCAACCTCTTCTCCTACCTCTAGGGGTTCTATCTCTATCCTTTCTACTTCCTTTGCCAACTCCCAGAGTTGGGCACTAAAGTATTTTTGAAGTTTTTGTGTGTCATCCAAGAGAGCATTGAGGGCTTTTTCTACCTAGGAGGTTTCAACCCCCAGTTGTTCCTTTACAGGGAGGGATGCCTTGCTACCATCCTGAGAGACATCTCTGAGCTTCTTTCTCTTAGGAACTATCCTACCATTCTTGGTTGAGTCTTCTGGAGATCAAGTTACCTCTCCCTGGGATATTCCATCCCCTGTTTCTTTTAGTTCCTTTTCACTTTTACTAGTCTCTTGTTGCCAACTTCCATATTTTGTCAATATTTCTACGTTCTTGTAGATCCCCACCCCCTCATCTATTTCTACTAAGATGCAAGATTTTGCACCATCTTTTCCATTTATGAAGTCCTCATCAGCTCCTAAACACACCCCTAGGGCATCACCTAATTTCACCATAGCCTCCACATTCCAGAATTCTGAAGGAAGATCCACCAATTTGATCTAGGTAGGGATTTAATTTATTTTATAATTCTAAGGGTCGAAGCTTGAAGTCCAGTTTAGACAGTGGAAGCTATGACCATTCAAAAATAGTGGTTTCCCTTCTACTATTTCCAGCTTTAATTGTTGATCTATACATTCTATAAGAAAGAAAGAATTTGGTAGCTGGTGGATGCTTACCCAGTCCTTGAAGTTGTTTTGCCACCACGCTTTGATCTCCTCCCTAGGGCATCCCAGGACAGTCCACTTGGAAAACATCGCTTTGTCCATTAGTCTGGTTACTCTTGGTATGATCATTTTCGAAGGAATTTGATACAGCTTACTTCCCCATGGCCACATATAGTCACCCTCGCTTGTTCTATTTCCTTTGCTTTGGAATTTCCTTATGTTCACTTTCCTTCTAAACAACTCCTAATCTTTATGGTTAATTCTTCTCCAAAATTCAAATTCTTCTCCATTTTGGTGGCTCATTTTTTCTCCATTTCCCAGCTTAGGGTTTCTCGATCCTTTCACTCTCCAAACTTTTATGGTGCATTTTTGAATTCCACTGCCCTTATGACGCCAGCTGAGATCTAACAGTTTCCCACAACACCCATTTTCCCAAAACCACCCACACCTTGGCTCTCATGTTGTCCATCTTTGCTTGTTCCTTTGGTGACCTATTGCATTCCACCCTTGTTCAAGAGCCCTCCTTTTTCCTTCTCCTTGCTGACTTCTTCTCTGGTTGCGATCTTGATTCTCCAAAATTTCCATCTTGCAAAAGTGTGGGCGACACTTATCCACCCAGGTTCCATTTTCAAACACCCACTGTGGGATGTGATCTATCTTTTGTGATTTGCCATCTTCATCCACCTTCTCTCCTAGGTTTCCAACCTCCACCATGTCACCCCATCGGATGCTTTTCCTCTACAAATTTTTGCTTCTTTTTGCCAACTTGCGCCATCCTCTCCCTATTTTATAACTTTCATATTTATTGATTGCATGCTTTTATTTTTAATATAATATATAATATAATATTATTATAAAATATTATATTATATTATATATATATAATAATATATATTATATATACTATATCATATATAATATATAAATAATTGATTTTATGGAAAACAAATAATTGATCAGTGCAAAAGTAGTTAAGGGGTTGCACCCATATATTAAAATCAAATATTACCAATACAATCATTAGCTAGGGGTCATCAACGGGCCACCCTGAACCCAAACCAGACTGCCAAAAAAAATTACTACTGGACACCCAAAGACAAAATGATGCCCTAGACAGAGAGCCATCTGACCATATGCAATTTCTATTACATCTAGACACCTCATATCAAGATGGTGTTGTATATTATTATATACATTTTTTAATGATATTATTATTATTTAACTTTAAAATACATATATAATAATAATTTTTAAATAAATATATTTTGTAATAATAACATTAATACAATTTAAATTAAAAGTTAGAGAGAGAGGGGAAAAGATCAATACATAGAGGAAGAGAGACGAGAAAACAAATATAGTGAGAAATAGGGGAGAGAGAAAAAGAGAGAGATTGAGAGATAATAAGAAACACATAGATAGAGAGGGAGGAAAAGATATAAAAAACTCTCTTCCTCTTCACATCTCTCTGTCTCTCTATATATGTCTCCCTTTCTCTACCTCTCTTTATACATAACTTCCTATCTTTATCTTTCTATCCCTCCCCTCTCTCTCTCTCTCCATCTCTATCTCTATTTTTCTCCCTCTCCATCTATTTATATGTCTCTCCCTCAATATCTTTATTTCCATATCTCTCACTCACTCACACACACAAACACACCTTGTTTCTCCCTCCCTATCTCTATCTATTATCTCTCCCCTCTTTATCTCTCTCTCCTCTCTATTATTTCTCCCTCCATCTCTCCCTCTCTCATTGTCTCCCTCTTTCTACCTATATTTCTCCCTCTCTCTTCCTCCTTCCATATTTCCCTATAATTATATCTCTATCTCTCTCACTCACTCACCCCCACTATCTTTCACAAGTTATATCTCCCTCTCTATATCTCTCCTTTCTATCCCTATCTCTCCCTCTTTCTATCCATAACTATCCCTCTCTTTCTCCCCATCTCTCCTTGTCACTCCCTCTTTCTACATCTCTCTACTCTCTCCTCTCTCCAATTCTCTCTCTCTCTCTCCCTCTCCCTCCCTATCTGTCTATTTATACATATCTCTCTTCCACTCTATCTCTCTCTCACTTATATACACACACAACATGTTTCTCCATCCCTATCTCTATCTTCCCCCTCTTTATCTCTCTCCCTCACTCTAAACCTTTCTCTCTATTCCTTTCCCTCTGTCTCTATCTCCCTATCTCTCCCTCCCCCTCTATATTTATATCTCATTATCTTTATCTTATACACTCCATCTCTCCATTTCTCTCTATCTGTTTCTATCCATGTTTCTCTACCTCTAACTTTCTATCTATCTCCCTATTCATGTCCCTCCCTCTATATCTCCCTTTATCTATATCACTCCCTCTCTCCCTCTCCATCTATTTATCTCTCCCCCTCTTTCTCATTCAGTCCATCTCTTCTAATCTATCTTTGTCTCTATTTTTATCCCTATCTATCTATCTCTCTCCCTATCCCTCTATCTTTATCCCTATCCATCTCCATCTCTCTATATTTGCCTCTATAAACATATTTCCCTTTCTATC
The DNA here is from genome assembly GCA_007258455.2 of Sequoia sempervirens. NCBI lineage: Eukaryota > Viridiplantae > Streptophyta > Pinopsida > Cupressales > Cupressaceae > Sequoia > Sequoia sempervirens. The sequence continues at coordinate 518,984,867 of VDFB02058242.1, forward strand.
TCCCTCTCTATACATTGAGTGTGCTCTCTCTCTCTCTATCTCCCTCTATTTCTCTCTCCCTCTCTCCATGTCTCTATTCTTCTCTCTACTTCTCTATATATTTTTTATCAACATATCTCTCTCCCTCTCCCCCTCTCTGTATCTCCTTATATCTCTATCTATCTATCTAGCTCTCTCCCTCTCCCTCTCCCTCTCCCTCTATATCTCTCTATCTCCCTTTCTCTGTCTATCTTTATCTCTCCCTCTACTTCTTTCTATCTCTTTAACCATTTTTGTCTTTGTTACTCTCTCACTCTATCTTCATCTCTACTATTGAACACCTGGGATACTGGGGGGGTGAATTAGTATTCCATTAAACCACTTTGACATAATCCATCCAATTACCAAAATATATTTAACTGCAATGATGAATGAAAGAATGAAAACATCTAGAAAAACACATGACATATGAACATCGGGATTTTTACATGGAAAACCCAAGATGGGAAAAACCACGGTGGAGGTTAGCTCACGATATATTATATTCGGATATAGTACATTACAAAAATGATCACTGCAAGTGGACTAACAGTCCTCAAAAAATAAGAAAGAAGAAAGAAGGGGTGGCTACACAACCTATTTGAATTGATACAGTAGCATCTATCATATGCTTGATTATAGTTCCAATGAATTACAAAAATAATCTTCACATTGATCTGAATCAATACTCTGCTCTACTCACAATTTGCATAACTCTGATTATATCCACATTACACACATGTAGGTGGAACACCATACATGTCATTTATTACTCATTCTTCGCATCTCATCTACCCTCCCTCCAACATCAAGAATATAATCCACTATATATATATATATATATCCATATTAAGTGTAACCTCAATTAGGTTGGCCTAATTAGAAGTAACACACAAAATTTGAACATGTTGTGCTCAAAACATTTTATCCATATCTCGCACCTTAATTCAAAATTCAATTTACCTCTGTATAGGTCAGGATGGACCTAATATAAATCCCACATAAGATAAAGTTACTTACTTATCCTCCACAAAGTATTACATATGTTGGGTCAGCCCCAGATAAGACCTAAACACAAAAACTTCATTTGTACACACAATACATCACGTATGCAACATGAACTAATGCAAAATCTCCCACACTGACAATTTGTTCAATAAATGATTGAAATACATAGAGTTGAACTTTGTCATTCATATCTTTCAAGATACTTCACAAAATATTGAATGTACATGAATCTGATGATTTCAAAACTACAGTTAAAATAGCAGAGTGATATCTCTACTGGAGGTGGAGTGCAAACCCAAAAACTGACGCACTAAACCACTATACTATCAGAAGAAATACTTAGACAAATTCCTATATAACCATACTTTTTGAACCAACTTGTTATATACAAATGTATTCAAGAATACTTCCAAGCCATGCTAGAATGATCCACAATAATGTTGACATCAATGATAACAATGGATCATATACAATGTACATATCATGCTCATGTTGCCAAACTACATCAACAATGACAAGCTTCCAAAAATCTCCCCCTGACTTCAACAATCTCCCTCTTTGTCATTGATGGCAACATGCATACCAAAAAAAACATTCTCCAAAACCTTTCCCCCCCCCTTATACATATCTTTCCTTAAGTATCTTTCCCAAGTATTTCTCCAACATCTCTTCCACAACTCTCCAAATGTTTTTCAAATATCTCTCCACAACGAGCTCTAATTTTTTTTTCAAATATCTCTCCCCCTTTGACATCAATGGAAAATGGTGTACTAGTAGATCAAAATACCTTGTATACTCCTCAGAAAGTTAACCAAAAACCTTCTATACCTTCTGTATATATGCAAAACGGATCTGAAAACCAAAAAAAGTAGAAATGATCAACTTGAAGATGTTGATCCATGAAGATTTTGGAAGATAACTTGCCACGTAGATTTTCCTTCTTCCCAATATTTCTTTTCAGCTACAAGATTTTTATATTGTAACTCAAGTTCCACTAAGGTTTCTTCTCCTTCTTTTGGAGTAGTGGGAGTAATACTTACCTTTGAAATCCAATTTGTACTGGCAAGGGCACTTGAGATAGGTATATATTTCATCTTCACCAAGTCCCTTAGCTTCCAAAACTATCTAATTATCTCTTCTTTTTGTCTTTGAAAAATAAGGAATTTGTCATGTAAGTTCATTATGGTAGTCTAGGTTTGGTCATCTCTATCTTGCATGGGATCATAGGTCTTAGATGCGCTGCTTATTTGTGCCTCAATTCCATCCATGGTATTTTTTATGCTTTGTGTGGCATCTGACCACTTTGTACAATATAGAAGTAATGTTTTAGCTTCTTCTTCACATGCTTGTGCATCCTTCAAGCTTTCTACAACTTTTGTATGTGCAGATGCACACTTTTTTGTGATATCCGGTAATTTCTTCTTTATAATCCTTGCCCTAGATTTTGTTTCAACTTTTCCTTTTAGTCCGAAGGCATATTCCATGAAGGATTTAATCAAGAATTTTAAATTCTCCATTTTAGGTAATGATGTATCAATGCTTGTACTGAGGGTCATCTCCTATAGTGCTTTTACTGCTTCATCTAAATTAACATTTTCTTCTACATTAGTAGTTCTATCAGTGATCTCATGCTCATGTTGAGCAACAATCATGTGCATTTCTCCTTCCTCGACAATGTTGATACCAATCTCCTTTTTCCTTTTGACTTCTTGTTTGAATATCCCTGCTACTAGGGGATTATCTATTGTATATGTCTAAAAATGGTCATGGTTAATCAAGCTTGTTAATTAATTAAATATAAATTATTTAATTAATCTTCTAAAGTCATCTACATATAAATAAATTTAATTATTTATTTATATTGTTCACTTTTATAAATTCTTCTATCTTAATTAAATAAATAACTTTATTTAATTATTACCATCTTCCATATTCCTCTTAATTAAATTAAATAAAATTTATAATTTATTTATATTAATTATCATGTTATTTTAAATTTGAATATTTGAATTCAAATAATGGAATATTCCTTCAAACACCCTCTTCATCTCATAGTTAAATTAAATATTATAAATATTTAATTTAATACCTTTTCTCACTCCACACATAATTAAATATTTAATTACCTTTCTAAATTCATCTCTCACACATAATTAAATATTACTTATTTAATTATGTAAATTTCTAATTTCATCTTCACACATAATTAAATATTACTTATTTAATCATGTAAACTTCTAATTTCATCTTCACACATAATTAAATATTACTTATTTAATTATGTAAACTTCTATATTCATCCTCACATATAATTAAATAAGTTTATTTATTTAATTATGAAATTCATTCTCAACTCATTCTTCAAATGGCAACCTTCCTTTGGATCTAACTGAGAAAATTTGTGAAGGAGGAAACCTTCTATTTCTCTCTCACCTTTCAAAAATCTCTCACCGTTCATCCCAACAAGCTTGATCCGAACCATTAATCATATCAGCCAATCAAATTCTTTCAAAAACTCTTTAAATACATGTGCAAATCCAAGCATTGGTTACGAACGCACACATACAAATACATATACGCTTACGCATTTGCATTTTTTAGCATTTCAGCAATATTCATATCTTGACAATAATAATCTTATCATAGCATAGCATAATCTTGCATTTTAGCATAATATGCATTTTAGTTTACATCTCATTCTCTAGTAGTCCATTTCGTTGAGCTTGGCACACTAAATCTGAGAGCAACTTGAACCAATGAAACGCTGGAGATAGAGAGCAATAGAACAACTTCGAAGAAGCTGCCATAAAGAGTTTGTTTACTTTCTTTCAGTTTCTTTGATATAATGTTTTATTGAATGTGTTTTGAATCCTTTATAACAGGCATATTTTCATACACACATCTATGACTCTCCTCTTCACACCTCATCTCCTATAGTTGCCAAAGGATTCTACTGTACCCATATCAGCTCTAGTTCTATCCATTAACCTTGGTCTGCTGGGATCTTTGGGACTTCTTGGCAATACTTGTGCATAGCCAACAACTTCTACTTTTGACACTTCATAATCTAGTTTTGAGACCCAAATAGTTCTAGGTTCAATTGCTTCCATAAAGCAAAAATCAATGGAGACAAGAAAGTTAAGGTCTTTTATGTATCTCCTCACCACACTTATGAGAATTCTCTATATTTCACTCATTCTATTATGAAATATTGCAAGGGCATTATCTTGAGCATTCATATCACCAATCCTACTCATATAGTCTGCTATCTTATGTGTAATAGGCTTTGCACTTGTCCAATTAACTTTCCCAATTACAAGTTCTTCTCTCAAGAAGTAGAATAGTAAACAAATCATGAATGTACCATACCTGAATATATACTTCTTCATCTTAATTTTCTTCAAGTTCTCCATTAATTATTGTCAAAGCAACTCACAAAGGTCATAGTTAGCTCTGTTCTCAACCATGTCTCATGCCACATGAACTGTGATGGAAAATACTGAATTATCTTTATTTGTATGTAAAATATTTTTTCCAATGAGCATTGCGACATATTTGACTGTCGAGTTTCTAATAGGGTCCAATTTGAGGGATTTATGATCAAGTGTAGCACTTGTTCTTTCCATTACTTCCTTATTCTTGATGGATTTTGGGATTGGAATTGGTCTGGAGGAACACAAACCAGTTACTTCTTTAATTTCTTCCTTGGTTATCATGTGAGGCTCATCAATCCACATGAATTGATCATGAATTCTACTTAAGACCATTCTGATATACTTCTTCTTGTAGTCAAACTTCGAGAACTCTTCCCATACATCCAATCTCTTCTCATTTAGGACTTTGTATTATGGCTTTAAATCATTCTCAGTTAACTCATCTAACCATAGTTTAGTTAATTTGCTAAGAGGGAATTCTTTCATATTTCCATTAATGTATGCCCTAATATTTTCAGTTGGCAGAACCTTGTAGGGAATGTGTGAAAATGCACCTAAAGGATCCTCATCTAAGACTTTGACGGAATATCTTTTAAACTCTAGTTACGGTCTCTACAAGACTTCTACAAGTTTTGGTGTCCCCATTGCATTCAAATTACCTTCAAATGATAATTTTGGAAAGCTAGAGTGTGTAGGAATTGCAAAATACCTTTTATTCTACTTGACAAACTAGGGTTTCGATGTTCCATGATTGGGAGATGCTTTGAACTCTTCAATTTTTTTTTTTCTCCTCTAGTCTCATTCAAATGCTTTTGATTAAATGAATCTTCCTTAGAAATTTTGCTTTTAATACTCCAATTTGACCTAATCTTACAATACATGCTTCAAACCAAAAAGCTGGTAACCTTAAAAATTATATGCACGGTTGATTTATCAAGCTCTGCAAATCTCCATATTAGAATATTTTCTTCTACAATTTTCTTGCATAGATTAATCATTTCATTCTTGATGGCATATCTTTGTGCCATGTTATGACACCTCATATAGGCAAGGGGGGTTATTTGATTTTTTGTTATTGCTTCCCCTAAGCCAATGCCTAGGTTCAATTCCCATAGGAATTATTTGCACCAGAGGGTAGTACATATTCTTTCTTATCCCTAGTCTCCTCTTTCTTTCTCCATATCTTTTCCATTTCCTTCTTTACTTCATTTGGATCAATATTTTTGACTAATATGTTCTTCCTTACAAGACTGTCCTTCCTTGTGTTTCTACTTCTGCAAAATTTGGCAATGTGTCTTGGCCTATTGCAATTGTTGCATATGACATTATTCCTTCCATTCATTCTAAATCCACATTGATTATCTTTGTGTCCAAATCCATAGAATGTATAATAGTAACCATTGAAGGATTGAATCATTCTACCATTGTTGTGTCCATTCATCATTTGAATTTTGCATTCACTTGCTTTATGTCCAAATTTTTTGCATGTAAAGCACTAATAAATAAAGGATGGGGCATTTTGATTCATTATGCTTCTACATTCCATTGCTCTATGTCCATATTTATTGTAAAAATAACAAAAAGCACTGAAAGATTCTTTGGGAATTTGGTTGTTTGATTGGGGGTCTTCTAGCATTGTTTCTTTGATTCTGGAACTTTCCATTGTCCTTCTTGCCTTCATTCTTCTCTGGTTCATTGATATTCTTTGCATTTGGTGTTTGATATGCTTTTGATCTTTCTCCTTTTCCAAGTCCTAAACCACCTTTTTCTTTGGATGCTTTCTAACCTGCAATTAATTGATCAAGAATTTATAGCTTGTCTTGAATATGTCCTCATGAATTCTTGCTTTCTCTAGATCTGATCTCAGATTTAGCACCTCTTGTTCAAGCCTCGTGCATTCATCAATCTTTCTTTTTACCATTACATTTAAATATTCCTCAACCTTTTTCTTTTCTTCCACTTGTACTTTCAGTCCAGTGAGATCTTTATTTGCTTGCTTCAATTGTTCATTAACTTCCTTATGTCTTTCTCTAAACTTCTTGATCTACTCTCTCAACTTTTTGATACATTTATTTGCCTCTTTTAGATCTCTATTTTCATATTCAACTTTGTTAAGATCTTCAAGAGCAACTTTAAGTTCTCCATCTTTGTCAAGCATGCAATCTTCATTTGTGTTTTCAATAGTAGGAATCTCTTCCAGAGGAATAGGAAACTTTCTATTGGCCATGTGTTAAAACTCCAAGATCTTCCAGAAGTGGTCAAGCTCCTTCCAGGGATCCAAGCTCTGATACCAGTTGTTGAACACCCAAAAACTGAGAGAGGGGATGAATCAATATTCCATTAAACCACTTTGACATAAGCCACCCAATTACCAAAATACTTTTAACTACAATGATGAATGAAATCATGAAAACATCTACAAAAACATATGATACGTGAATGCTAGGATTTTTGTGGAAAACCCAAAATGGAAAAACCATGGTGAGGGTTAGCTCACAATATATTATATCTAGATATAGTATATTATAAAAATGTCCATTGTCCAATGAACTCACTGTCCATAGAAAATAAGAAAGAAGAAAGAAGGGGTGGCTACACAGCCTATTTGAACTAATACAGTAGCATCTATCATATGCTCGATTACAGTTCCAATGAAGTACAAAAATAAGCTTCACACTGATCTAAATCAATACTCTACTCTGCTCACAATTTGCACAACTCTGATTATATTTGCATTACACAAATGTAGGTGGAACGCCATACATGTCATATGTCGGTCATTATTTGCATCTCATCTACCCTCTCTCCAACATCAAGAAAATAATCCACTAGATATATATCCATATTAAGTGTAACTTTAATTAGGCTGGCCTAATTAGAAGTAACACAAAATTTGAACATGTCATCCTCAAATCATTTTTTCCATATCTTGTGCCTAAATTTAAAATTAAATTTACCTTCAAATAGGTCAAGATAGACCTAATATAAATCCCACATAAGATAAAGTTACTTACTTATCCTCCACAAAGTATTCAACACATGTGTTAGGTCAATAAATCCCACATAAGATAAAGTTACTTATCCTCCACAAAGTATTAAACGCAAAAACTTCATTTGTACACACAATACATCATGTGTGCAACACAAAAAGATCTCATATGTGATTCCCATTTGGCCATCATCTGGAAACTTATCTTCAACACCATAGCACAAAATGTTCATTCACGAAGTACTGCAAAATCTCCCACACCGACAGTCTATTCAGGAAATGACTACAACACATAGAGCTAAACTTTGTTATTCATATCTTTTAGGATACTTCACAAAATATTGAATGTACATGAATTTGATGATTTCAAAGCTACAATTAGAATCACAGAGTGATACCTCTACTTACAGTGGAGTGCAGACCCAAAAATTGATGCATTGAACCACTATACTGTCAAAAGAAATACTTAACCAAATTCTTGTATAACCATACTTTTTGAAGAAAATTGTTTTGTACAAATGTCTTCAAGGATAATTCAAAGCCATGCTAGAATGATCCACAACAATGTTGACATCAATGACAACACTGGATCATATACAATGTATATATCATGCTCGTGTTGCCAAACTGCAACAACAATGAAAAGCTTCCAACAATCTCCCCCTGACTTCAATATCTATTGAGCTATCTTGCTCTCTCCCCCTCCATCTCTAGACATCTCTCTCTCTCTCCCTCTCTCCCTCTCCCTCTTTCTATACCTTTATATTTATATCTCTTTGCCTCTCTATAGATCTCTCAATATTTTTTCTTCCATCTCTCACTCTATCCATTTCTCATTATCTCTTCATCTCTCTCTACCTTTATATCTCCCTCTCTCTCTACCTTTATATCTCCCTCTCTCTACCTCTCTAGGAGCTATATATCACTTCCCATCTCTATCTTTATCTTTCTATATCTCCCTCTCTCCCTCTCTCTATATATTTATCTCTTCCATCTCTATTTATCCATCTCTCCTCTATACTTATCTCTCCCTCTTCTCTCGATATCCCTCTTCTTCTCCATCTCCATCTAGATACCTCCTTATCCCCTATCTCTATCTCTCTATCTGTCTCTCGCTATTTTCCCTCTATATCTCTTTTTTATCCCTCTCTCCCTATTACAAAAATAACACGAGCCTATTTGTAATGGAGCCTAATTATCTTCCTAATTTATAGGTTTGTTAAGGTCATGTTTGGATCCCTATAAATGAATATTGTTACCAATTTTTCGCCACAGCTCAATTGGTGGAGCTGGTTGAACATTGTTATATCTTGAGGTGAAATTACAAACTATGTTTGAGTGTTGTTTGCACTTTCATCATTATTCATCAAGTGACAGTTGTGCATTTGAAAGAAGAATCAGAATTTCATAAGTGTTATTCAATGTTCCAAGATTAAATAAAGTATAGAATTGAGCATATATGCAATAGAGCATTTTAAATGCTTTCATTCATTTCATAAAGTGACTCATATTTACATAGCTTCATTTGATTGCAAGAATCCAAATGATAATACAACATTGCATTGGAATGCATTTTCTTTTCGAAATGAAAAGTATAAAATGAAATCAAATATCCACACAAGTCGTGGATGGGACTGTCAAAGTACATCATTAATAGCACACTACACTATGGAAGATGCAAAAGACGAAATCACATAAGTAATGACATAATCATCATTGTCTGATTGGCTGATGGTCAACGCTGAAGTGGTGCACCTTTGTCTTCTCGAGTTCTGTTGACCTATAACAGAAAGGAGGGAGATGTCAGAGGCTCTGATTATGAAGATACCTACATGAATCACCAACAATAGTGCAATATGTTATTAATCATACACTGAAACAATCGAGTAGAGTGCAAAGAAATGAGCTGAAGGAGAAACATCAATATGATCATTATATCTTGTTTTTATGCTAACATTGTTTGTTTCCTTGTGCAGGTATAGGGAAAATCACGAAGCTGATCATTATTTGAAGACCAAGCATGTGGAGAAAAATGGGCTCCCATAAGGGTAGAGCTCGACATGCTGACCTTATTCATTACAAATGGACTGATAAGAGATTATATCATCATATTCATCAAAAAAAGGAAATGATATACAAATAAATGAGTAAAGCATAGTTATTTATCAAGCTATTAAACCGACTGTGCATTCATAACAATTAGGTGGATACTTTATGAAAGCTATAAGTGAACAGTGAGTTTAACTTGCTCAATTAATTCAACTGAGTACATTTATATCAAACATTGTTGTATGGTTCACGTTCTGTGTTATTTGTTCATCATGATCATATATCAGGTTCGATTCATCAATGTTCTTTATCACAACCAAGGATAGTGAACAGGCATACATTATGTCTTAATGAAGAGTTTTGTTTCAACTTTCATCTCAGGAGAGAGAAATTTCACAGAACAGTTTATTAAATGGAGCATAAAAATGCATGAAGAGTGCCAGGTTGAAGCCCAAGAGTATGAAAGACAAACAATGCACTCAAATAATAAATGAACGATCAGTTCCAGTTTGACTGATAATACAAATACATCATTTAGAATTACAAGGTGAGAAATGATCATTCTAGAAGGTGTTTCAGAAGTGTTCGTTATGTACAAGAACAGTCAAGTAAATGCAGTCCATAGAATTACAAGGTTTCAATTAAAATTTCTGCATAACTCCAAAGACAGAAAGCAAGAGTTTGTTGTATGGTGGAATAAAAGAATCCAAAAAAAATTGTGTGCAAAGAAAACAACATGGGATCAGTAATGCATACAGATGTACTTTCCTTCATAAAGAGATAAGTATAGGAATATGGAAATGACTCAATGAAGTGTAATCAGAGTGCAGATGTAAGAAGGTTGTTAATAAACTTTCAGTTTTTGTCATATTATGGTATACCTGTGTAATGGAATGGCATAGATTTTCTAAATTTCTAAATACCTATATGCTGATTATTAAAAATTCAAATGCCAAAAGGAGTCAGGGTTGTGCACAGTAATCAAAATATACAGTTCTTGTTTGTTTTCATGCACCCACATTGGGGTTTGCATTTATAGTACAGAATTCTACATATTACAAATGAACTCATATGGTTTTTTGCAACTAAAAGTGCAGAAAACAAAGGATGGGTCGAGCTAGTTTTCACATGTAATCAAAACAAACAAATTTAGTGCAATTTCCAGCTTACCCATGTAGGGGTTTTCAATAGTAAGGATAAGGAATGTGTGTGTAATGCACGGTGTTTTAATGGATAGGTTGTAACACAACAAGAAATGCACTGAGAGAGAAGTATGCTTAAGAATTCCAAGAGTTCATATAAAGAATGAGAAAGCCACAAAAATTTCAAAGTAAAGCACCAGTTAGATGGGTCGAGCCCATAAATTGAATGCAAAATAATATACAGATTTTGTTCTCCATACACCTACATGGGTTTTTGTTTCTAAAGGAAAATAATACAATAGATGCCAAATACCCACATTTGGGTTCCAAGTTGGTGTATAGATTCTCATTATTTCCAGCTACCCATATGGGTATTTTATCATAACAACAAAGTAATTTGTTTTATCAACCCATATGAGGATTTTATGTGAAATAATAAGAATACAGATGGAAATCGTAAGGGTCAAGCTTCAAAATAAGAACATACAGTTTTTATTCATTTCTCATGATACCCATATACGGGTTTGTCCTCAAGAATGCAAAAATGTGAGATTCATGTTTTGGGTCAAGTCCAAAAGTTTTAAAATGCTTTTCCTGAGATTATATGGTGCGGCTTCTACATGGCCATGAATATAAGTAAAAGTTTTTGAGCTTTGTGAGCAGATGAAGTATATGCTTTAGACACACCTTACCAATTTGAGCCTATAGAAGAATGCTTATAGATGCAACCAAAGTTATATTAGAGTCTCAAAACTCCAAGCAAAGTATCTAGTGCAAGCTCATCTAGGACGACTAGTGAAGACAAAGAACACATAAATAGCAAATATAAGCACAAAGAGTATAAATAAGGCATTAGAAAATGTCTTAGCCATGGCTACAAACCAGGAGGCTCACCTTGTGTAGAGAGAAGAAGACAATAACCCTCAAGCAAGCTCTCTCATAGATCTTTCAGATAAAAGACCCAAGCTCATACAGGTCGACCAAGAAGAACATAGTCATAGGGAATAGAAAGGAAAATCAGAAAACAACCATGAGCAGGCCGCGACCTTAGTAACCTTTATGGTTTTAAGAATGAAGTGAAAAGTCACAATGCTTTAGGAAACAAGCTTACCCAATCAAATATTTGACTATCTGAAGAAGAAGATGATTTTTCTCAAGCACACGAGCTTTAGATTGAGCTCAATCATGGCGGCGTGCTCTCTCAAGCAGAGCTCAATTTTTCCAAGTGACCATTGCAAAATGAAATCATTTTAGGGTTTGACCTCTTTTGTCCCATGCCCTAATTCGAGCCAATGATATGATTATCTAGAATATTCACCTTTGATAATAGCATGTGAATAAATTCAAATTTAGGTCTATATTGTGGTTCATTCAAAGTCTGAAGCTAATGTTTGAAAGGACAAAATTTATATGCCTAGGTCAATATATTAAGTCTTTAAGGCTTGCATTTTTATTGACACCCTTGTGCCTTAGAGAAATTTGGAGACTTGAATACCTTAATGTTATTGTTTTTGAGAGAAAATAGTGAGAGTATGAATGGTGAATACCTTATGACTAGGGGTAGATATTTTTTTTATCACTTAGGCTGTTGTATCTTCAAGAAAATCAATTACCTACTTAGGTTTTTTGTTTTAATTGATTTTAGAGAAATCAATTAGAGAGGTTGATAAGAGAAAGTGACATGCGGTGATATTTTTATGATTTTTTAAGAAAAATCAAAGCATTGTATCAGTGAGATAAGATGTAATTCTTTTGCAAAATATTTTCCAATCTTTTAATTGCAAAATAGACAATTGTAAAATCTACAGTGATGTAAAGTAGAATCGTAAAGCAATATTTTATAAATTGTTTTATGATTTCTTGTTATTTTTAGCAGATTGTATTGACTTTTTCCCTTGGTCGGATTTGAGTCTCATCTTGGAGAGATAAGATTTTTTTCTGGCTTTTAAAGCAAATTCAACCTATTTTTAGAGGCTTTAGAGTTTGATCATAAAAGCAGTGTGCTTTTTTCTGCTTTTATGCAATTTTTGAGACAGTTTGAAACTTTTTTCCTTGAGCTTCTTTGTGAGCTCGGATTAGGGTTTCTTGAGATTTATTTTTTAAAAAGACTTAGTCTTTTCTCTGCTTCTGAGTTCAGTAGGATACAGTTTCTGGCTCTTAACACTTTGGAGCTTGTAAACTTTTGTACTTAGTTTTGAGAGTTTCACTCCTTGATCTAATTATAAACAACGTTCCTATCTCCAATTTTTGTCTCAACTTGCAATTTTAGTGTGATATTGATGTTGTGATTCTGTTTACAGATCCTCTTTATGTCCAAAGTATTGCATATCATCGATGCAAAAAGTTTATTGTTGCAGGTTGCATGCTGTGTTTGCTTCTGAACCTTCATGCAAATCAATTTTGCACTATTATTCATGAGGGATTGTGAATTCATTGTTATTTTTCTTGAAGATTGTTTTGTGAGGGAAATATCAGACTGTTTTTGTGAGAGAAATTATCAAAGTCATTGTTAAGTTTTATGGACCATAAGTCATAGGTTTTATTTTCAAGTTAGCTTTCTAACTCTTTCCTTCAGAGATATTCAAAATAGGATCAATCATTTAGAGAACCAGCTCACTTTGGAGATTCCTTCTTCGTTCAGATCACCCAAATCTAAAGAAGGTTTCCATGTTTCAGTAGATTGTTGAATCTTGCATTTAATAGGGTGCAAATCTAATTGACAAGAAATGCAATTGTTGATTTGAAGCTACCACTTCTCTATCAAGACACTTGTTGCAAAAACAACACCATTTTCTAAATTTCCTATCGATTGACCTCATGTAATGCCCCAAGCCACAAATTCAAGTTCAATTTCAGAAGAAGAGGTTGATGCCCCGTATTTTGAAGGGGCATGCAAAAATGAAGATACGAAGCTGATTAGATCAACATTGATTATAGTAGAGAACAATGGTTGAGAAGTGAAGGCTAATCGCCTTTATTTTCAATAGCACATTGTTTATAAACTCGATAAGAAAATTGACTTTGTGAGTTAGGTTTTCATTTCTAATTGATTGATTCATAGATTGATTGAATGATCGAGTTCAAGGAAGGAGGAGGCGAAGAAAGATGAGGATGAGGGGTAGCTTCTAGTTAAGCCTTTCCCAAATTTCTCAAATCTTGTTTCTCTAGAAGAGACATGAAAAACCTTTGGCCATACCCTTGGTCGACTCTACGTTCCCTTCGAAATTCTCTTGAGCCTCATCTTTTAAAGTTTTAATTTTCTCCTTTTTCTCCGTAGCCACCTCTCTCAATCTTTGACTGCCATCTTGTAGGCTTTCTCATATTTCCTCAATCGACTAATAAATTACTCACTTTGCATTACAAAACTAAACGAAAGAAAACCATGTTATAAATTTTATGTTCTAATTCAACTAATGTAGTTCTGATGTTAAAATCGCTTCACATCTTCCCATAAAAACTTAGTAAACATAAGAATTTCCTTTTTTGAACTGATAATATACAAAATGTTTCATTAATTCTCCTAAGCCAAACTTGCATATCATTTTGAATGCTCATTAAAATCAATAATAAAGCAAATTACAGAATGGACACCAATCTCCCTATAACTACTACTACAATCTATTAACAACAAATGAAAAGCAATCTAAAAATATCGGGGTATTATAGCTAACAAATTCTTGAGCTCAAGATAGGATTTTTGCAACTTCTAAATAAAAATATTAGCCGAGTTAAAAAAATAGGTGTGAGAAGAGGAATGTCAAAATCAACAATGAAACAAGTTGTGGAATGGGCAAAATATTATACATTTAAAAAAAAAGAGATGAACCAAAACCAATCCCCCTTCATTCGGTGCTTCAATGCATTCACAATGAATGAAAACTGACAACCACAATCATCACTCACTATAATGATAAATTGCATTTACCATGCACTATCGAAGTTTAGTAACCTATGAAAACAAACCTTTGAAACCACACACCACCAAAGTTTAGTATTTACCATTTATAATTCTTTATGGGTATAGGTGGACAACATATCTAACATGCAACATACTAGAGTCAAATGTGGAAGACATGCAACATACACTACATTCATATCCACTCAATCTATGCGACATTTGTTTGAATATGACTTATTAAATGAGACACTTGTTTGAACGTGATTTAAACTTGAGGTTGTAAACTATGCATGTTATTTTAACTGTATTTGAAATTTATTTGAAGGCATCTTTTAATATAATATAATATAATATAATAATACAATTAATATAATATAATATTACTATATTATTATAATAATATGATATAATATAATATTATTAGCAATATAAGACAATGATATAATATAATATAAGTCTATATTATATTGTTTATTATTTTATAATTATTATATATATTATTGTATTATATAATATATTACTTATATTTTATGGTATCAGGGTTTAGTGGAGATCTGTTCTTTCATGTTTGGTATTGGAATATGGCCAATGTCGGTTATGCACTCAAATTTGTTCCATCATACATTCGGATTGGCAAGTATTCTCCTCTCGTTTGGTGTGCAAGGGAGAATGGAAATGCATTGACATGATAGGGGCTCGCTTCCCTGTCCAAACTGCTAAAACAATATAATGGTATCTTTTAGGGTCTCAAAACTATGTGTGTTTATGCCCTTGGCATCAAGACATTAGGGAGTTCAATACTCCCATCTTGTAGTTTTATTGCTTGGGATAGAAGGGATAAATACGACCTAAAAAGAATATAGAAATGGATAGAAAAAATGGGGAGAGAAAAAAGTGATACAAAATAGACCAAAAATTTTCCTTATTGACCTTCTACACCTCTTCGGTGCACCCATTGCACACCAAGGTGCAATTGCTAGTAATATTTTCACATATAAATAGGTTATTTAATTTAAAATAAAACGTAAACATGAGGCTCTTTTTGTTAAAAGAACTAAACTAGCACTTGCACCCATAGGGGTTCAAGGGAGACATTGATAGACTAGCTAAACAAAAAAAAAAACATAAATCCAAAGCTATAATAAGAATTATATAGTACTCAGATTATTCTCATATTTGAAACTGAAAGAGTGCTTGATACTTGATCAATGCAAATGGCTTTGTGTCAATGAAGTATAAAACCTTGTAGAGTAGAGAAAGCCTATGAGACGGTTTGGGACACTAGGGGGGCTTCTTTGAAAGCCTATAATTCAAAGAGACAAAATTGTATGGTAAACTAGAAACTGAAATTAAACCCTTACACCACAAAAAACGAGAAACTGAAATTAAACCCTTACACCACAAAAAACTATTACTTGAACACTTCCCTGAATATATAGTTTCACTTTATTGGAAAATCAATGCTTACATCCATAAAATAAATTAATGATTACAATATAGGACATTCATTTTTCTAATTTCTCATAGTGAAAATTGGCCATGTTCAGCTAAAACAATAATATACAAACATGTCATATCTAAAGTTAGAAATTCTCTGGTTATTTGACTTTAATTTTTCAAATATCCCTTCCATATCGATCTTTTCAGTGCCGCATAGCTTTCCATTCGTACTTCAAACAAATTCATATTAAACTCCATGCAAATTGCATAATGTTCGAACTAAATCAATTGATTTCATCCTTTCCCTGTTGATGAGTCCAATAGATAGATCAGACACGTTGAAACCTCGTTAAACTATGCAGCTGATCCTAGAAAAACGTTACAATTTAAGAAACAAAACACTCTTTAATAATATTATAGTTCAATTTTACAGATTCTCAACTTAATTGAACTCAGTTTTTAAAACAAAGCCAAAAATTATGATAATGAAAACACATCACTTTACAGAAAAAATATCATTTAAACTTACGTGAGCTTCGAACATCGTGACAATGTCGCCTGCTATTGCAAGGGCACCCAATCACCTTCTCATCCTCCAATCTCTGCTATCGTACAAAATCATTCACAAATCGAATTGAAAGAAAAACACTCATAGTGGAAAACAAAAACTGATCTAAAACAGCTCAAGTCGGCAAAATAAAAGCATCCGAAATGGCTGGTCGAAATTACCCTCACATGTCCGCATAAACCCCCAAAAATAGTTTCTAGAATGCCGAACGGAAATAGTTTGATCAAAGAAAATAAATTTTGAGGGAAATTATGGCAAAAGCGGTGCCGACAAAAGAGTCCGGATGAAAAATCTTCCCTCCTAGATGTTGAGGAAAGCGATTTATTTCTTGTTTTGTCGCGGTTTTATGACCGCCAAGGAAGAAATGCGTGGCGTTAACGTCGCCTTTAAATTCGACAGAATTTAGCAGAGGCCTCAATGCGTACGACCACCCGGGGTTCCCCTCCAATGCCGTCTGTTGACGGTAAAAAAGACCATTACAAGTCGAACGATGATGGCGAAAGCAAGGCAAAACAACAGATGCAGCAGAAGCAAAATAGTAATAATAATGTTGTATTTTCGGAATGCAAAGATTTAGGCACGCAGTGGATTCCAGTACGTGCAAGAAGAAGCAAGCGTTGCCGCGCTGGGGGGCGCGTGTGGACATTTTTCCCACTGTTACCCAGCCACCCAGGGTTCGAGTCTCAAGCCTCGCTTTTCTCCACTTCTGACTCCTCTTCAAACTCATGCGTCACTTATTCACGGCCGCCAAAGAAGCACAAGCCATACCACCACCACATCAACAACTCGGCAAAGAAAGCCCAGGATGCCAACGCGGCTCCGGCACGACGCTGTAGTCACTGTCATGTGCAAAAAACTCCACAGTGGAGAGCTGGTCCCCTTGGCCCTAAAACTCTTTGTAATGCCTGCGGTGTACGGTTCAAATCTGGAAGACTCCTTCCAGAGTATAGGCCGGCCGTAAGTCCCACTTTTCTCAGCGATGTTCATTCCAATAGCCACAGGAAAGTACTAGAACTCAGACGGCAAAAGGAACAAGAGGAACAAAAGCAAGTTTTTACCATTGTGAAACAAGAACAGGAGGAACCTAAACCAGAAGTCTTTTTAGCTTAGCAAAACTTAGTTTAGTGGCGGCGGTGTACTTTACCATTCAGGAGAACGCACAGCTCAGCACAGAGCTCTTGTTTCATAAGAAGCCGCCTCTGCTCAGGCTAAGCGCTTTCGATGTCCTCCTGATGATGAATTGGGGGAGAATATTCCTAGCTGTAAAATCATCAGATTTTTAGGTGAATGTGTGCCGTGAACGCCTCACTTAGACAGTCTGCAATAATGATTCCACCAGATCATCCAGGGATTTATAGCTGTTTTGCTTGTTTGTAGGCGCAACATCGGGGATTGGAGTTTCCAGACTGGCTGCAGAAAAACATGGCTTAGATAGTAGTTTACCGGTATTTGAAAATGGTTAAGCGATGAATGAAAACTGGTTTTCAGAGTGTGAGACAGGTTTGACGTGTTTGTAGACTGGTGAGTTAACAATTAAAGTCTATCGACTAATTACATGTATTAAGGGAAGTTTTGAAAGGATAAGTAAGAATAATTGAAAGGTTAAGGAGTAAAAATTAAAAAATAGCAGCTTCGTTCCACGTACGTAAAGATAGCTTCGGACAAGCCACATCAGGTAGCGACATTGCCACGGCAGGGCCAGGCTGTAATTATACGCCCCGTATATATACGTATTCGTATGGCGGCGATTGCATAATGGTTTAGCGGTGCTGTTTAGTTTTAAGGACAAGCTGACGAACGTAGATTTGTTTTTAAGTACGCTTCAGTTTGTATCTCACAAAAATTTTGCAGCCCAATTTGGGCAGAGAATTAAAAAAAAGAATTTTCTGGCGGACGTACGGCCTCAAAGGTCTCACCTCCATTTGCGGCTGGTCGAATTGATTTGATATTCTGCTTCGTTTTCATTCAATTTATTCTTTTATCTGCGGTTTTCAGAGAGGATATAGCAGTCATAGAGTTCGCAGGGCAAAACCCTAAAACTAAGGTTAGGGTTTTTGATGGGTCGGAAGAAGGCGGGCGTGGCGGCAGGGGACGATGCCCCTACCGCTCAGAGCGGTAAAAGTAAAAAGAAGAGTCTGATCGTTGATGACGACGAATACGCGATTGTCGATCCAGTCGCTGACAATAACGGAGATGCTGCTCTGGAGGATGAAGTTTCTACTTCGCTTAAAGGTATGTCTCTGAACAATACTAATACTAATAACAAATCTAGGAATAAGAATAATAAGAAGGGGAAAAAGAATGAAGATAATGAGGATGACGATGATGGAGACGGAGGCTTGCTTGAAAAGAATGATGAGGATGCGGTGAGTCAGGTTTCGTCGATTGGGGGGAAAAAGAGAGGGAAGAAGGGGAAACAATCTAAGCAGGATTTAGATGATTTTGACGATGAGAATTTGGAGGCTGTGGATGGGCTTCCAAATGTTAACGGCCATGGTGGGAAGAAGGATAAGAAAAAAGGAGGCGGTGCTAAGGTGAAGGGGAAACCAGATATGTTCTCCTTGTTGGCAGATATGGAGGAGGAGGAGGATGGGGATGGCGGAGAGTCTGCTGTTGTGGATGAAGCGGGTGGTGAGGATGTGGACGATGAATCGGTTGAAGTAGTTTTTACGGGGAAAAAGAAAGCCAAGGGCAAGAAGGGATCAGCTCAGAAAGAGGAAATCGACAGTGGTCTAGATGCGCTTGTTGATTTGGATGAGCCGAGTGAATTGGTTTTTACAGGAAAAGAGAAGGCCAAGGGTAAGAAAAATGCAATTGAACAGCAAGAGCGTGAATTTGAAGAGGTCAAGGAGAGCCTTCCAGAAGAGGAAGAGACTATTATTAGCTTTAGTGGTAAAAAGAAGGGGAAGAAGGGTAGCCAGAAGAAACTTGATGAGGACAAGGAGTCTTCTTTTGCTGATGTAAAGGAGGATGATGATAATGATGATGATAGTACCATTGTTTTCTCTGGAAAGAAGAAGGCCAAAGGTAAGAAAAATGCATCATTTACAACTTCAATGTTGAATGCTGGGCTTTTGGATGAAGAGGATGGGGAAGGAGATAAATCAGTGGACAATTTTACATTGGAGGAAAAACATGAGGACAGCGAAGTAGATGATGTGATTCAATTTACAGGGAAAAAGAAGGGGAAGAAAGGCAAAAAGACAGGGAAGACAGTGGAAGGCAATGCCAATGCTGATGCAAACGATGATGTGTTCATGATTGAGGAGGATCAAAAGCAAGAAGGGCCTGCAAGTGTTCAAGAGCCTCCACCTCCTAGTGATTCAGCTGCATCTAAGAAGCAGAAGCAAAAGAAGAAGAAAAGTGGAAGAACTGTCCAGGAGGAGGAGGACCTGGATAAGATTCTAGCTGAGCTAGGTGAAGGTCCAGAATTGCCCAAGACTGTGGCAGATGAAGTGCCTAAATCAGAGCCCATTGAATCTGAACCTGCAAAATCAGAAATATTGCTAGATGAAGTTGGTGCTGAACCTGAAGGGCCTGGCGAATCAGCAGCAGCAAAGAAAAAGAAGAAAAAGAAGGAAAAAGAGAAAGAGAAGAAGGCAGCAGTTGCAGCCGCTGAAGAGAAGGGCGAAGCAGAGACCAAAGAGGAAAAACCTAAAGAGGTTAAAGGAAAGATTCCAGACAAGAAGGTTCCAAAACATGTGAGGGAAATGCAGGAAAGGTTGGCAAGATTGAAAGAAGAGGAGGAGAAAAGGAAGCGCGAGGAAGAAGAGAAGCGAAGAAAAGAAGAGGAAGAGCAGTGTAGATTAGAAGAATTGGAAAGGCAGAAAGAAGAGGCCAAGCGCAGAAAGAAAGAACGAGAAAAGGAAAAGCTTCAGAGGAAGAAGGCAGAGGGCAAATTGCTAACTGGGAAACAGAAGGAAGAAGCTCGCAGGTTGGCATTAATGAGAGAGCAGTTCCTTGCCCAAAGCGGGGGTTTATCTGATGTCTCAAAGGAGGAACAAATTACTTCAGCACCCAAGAAACCAAAGTACGATACAAAGAAGAAAAAGCGTGGTCCTATTACTGCTGATTCTGCAGCTTCTCAGCAGGCTATGCCAACAGAAGACCATGACATCCAAGATGAAGCTACTCAAGAGGCAAATGATAGTAAACTTAAGGAAGAAGCCAGTGCAATGATAATTGAGCCCGTTGAGAGTGAGGTTCACATGGATGTGGAGCAGGAGAAAATGGAAACTGAAGAGGAAGAGGAAGATGATTGGGATGCGAAAAGTTGGGATGAAAAAGATGTGGCATTACATGTTAAAAGTGCTTTTGCTGAAGAGGAAGAGAGTTCTATAAGCAACAAAACTATCAAGAGTTCTGCTGGGCCTGCATCTAAGTCTGTTGCAGTAAAAAATACACCTGCATCTGTGCCTAAATTAGCACCCGTGTCGACTGTAGCAAAGCCTGCACCTCCTGTTAAACCATCTTTGCCAGTAAAGCAGGTTCAGCAAGTGCAACCTGAAAGTGAAGAAGACTCTGAAAGTGAAGAGACTGAGAGTGAAGATGAAAACACAGAGGATAACAAGCGACATGCAGCATCAAGGAAGCGAGAGGTGAGGAAAGCAGAAGCATTATCGAAAAGGAATGCAGATGATTTGCGCTCACCTATTTGTTGCATTCTTGGTCATGTTGATACGGGTAAGACAAAGTTGCTCGATTGTATTCGGCGGACAAATGTGCAGGAAGGTGAGGCAGGAGGTATCACTCAGCAAATTGGAGCCACATATTTTCCCATGGAAAACATCCGGGAGAGGACAAAAGAGTTGAAGGCAGATGCTAATTTAAGGGTACCTGGTTTACTAGTAATTGACACTCCTGGACATGAATCTTTCACAAATTTGAGAGCTCGAGGTTCTAGTTTATGTGATATTGCTATTTTGGTTGTTGATATTATGCATGGCTTGGAACCACAGACACTTGAGTCGCTAAATCTTCTGAAAATGCGACATACACCCTTTGTAGTTGCCCTGAATAAGGTAAGCCTGTATGGTAGTTTCAATGTGTATTCATTATCCATCTGCTGTTAATTTTTATGAAAAATTTCCTACCTTGAAAATCACTGACAAAAAGGGCTTTCACTGTGTGCTTGACTTATTAAGGTGGATAGGCTCTATGGTTGGAAGGCTCGTCCAAATGCTCCTATAAGAATGACCTTTAAGCAACAGTCAAAAGATGTTCAAAATGAGTTTGAACACCGGCTCACTCAGGTTTGGCTTTGACAAACTTCATTTTTCTAATGGGATCTAGAACATAAATTCATAGAATGAAAAAGTCTAGTTCTTAAATTAGGGCTTGAAGATTGGAAATATTTATCAGGCTTTCACACCGTTCTTCAGTCTGAGCAATTTTTTGTAATGAATGCAGGTTATAACAGAGCTCAAAGAACAAGGACTAAATTCTGAGCTGTATTTTAGAAATAAAGAAGTGAAGAAATATGTCAGTATTGTGCCAACTAGCGCAATCACGTATGACTTGAGCTTTTCCAAATTATCAAAATTTACGTATCTTAGCAGTGACAAAAAGTTCAATGTGAAGTTTAATGGTTATTATTCAAGTGTGTGTGCAACTACTACATAGGCTTCAAGGACAGAGCAGGAGGATCCAGAAATTAGGGAACTAGGGTTTTGTCACATAAACATTTTAGTTTCTTATAATCTCTTTTCTTCTTTGTTCAAGTCCATGTTAAGTTGAGGGTACAATATAAATGTTTTTCAGCTTTTTGGCTGTTGGGTTGAGTTTAACATTTTTTTTTTTTTGGGTTTCAGTGGAGAAGGTGTGCCAGATCTCCTTATGTTACTTGTGCAGTTAACACAAAAATTGATGGAGGAAAAGCTTATGTACATCAGTGAAGTTCAGGTAAGTTCATTCTAATTATAACCTCTTGAGATGTTGCTAAGATGGATGCATTAGTTTGTTCATTGTCAACAGTATTGTTGGAAGTATAGCTGATGTATTGCTGGGATTTGATTGTTTGTGGGCTTAGATGCTTGCAGTAGTTTCTCTGCATGACATTATGTTGGATGGATGTGGGTTTATTTCATCCTTCGCTTGTATAATTTTACTTGTAAATGTGTACGTGTTGTCTCATTAGTCTAGAAGTCTGCTTGGCCATACGAGAGGTGTACATTGAGTTGACTCGCAGAACTAATGTTCTAGCTTATTCCAAGATTCTCTTTGGTGTCCTTTTAGGAGTTTAGCTTTCATTCATGCCAATAATCACCACAGAACCTTGAGTAGCAGGCTTTGCTCACTTTGCAAGACCTTTAGGCTTTGCAGCAGCGCTGGAACTTCCTTATTGTTATTGTTTCTTTCCAAAATATATAGGAGGAAAGACCCTTAGTAAGATCTTCTTGGCCATGATAAGTGATTAGAAGGTAGGATCTATCTTCTCATGGTGATTACATTTCATCTGTTCTTTTTCTCTTGAAAACTGTATTTAGGTTTTATTTAAGAATTAGAACCTGAGAGATTCTGAAGGTATTCCTTTATTGTTTTGGCCCTATGCCCTATATGCACACATTTTCCAGTTTGAGTAACTGCTTTTGATCACTTAAGTACAACAAAAAATTACATTTCCAAGTTCGATATTTTGCAATTTTCTCACTATTATCCAGTAATTATGATAATCTGGATAATGTGACCACATGATATCCCATCATCTCTTGCATTTTCAAATTCATATTTACCTTGCTTGGGTTTAAAAAATGTAAATCTTTGAAGCCTTTTGTGGTGACTTCTTTCTGATATTATTGGGGTCTTTTTACATGTTTCTATGACATTTATTTTGCCCATTGGCACCTCTCACCTCTGGTTTCTTTTCAACTACTGTTTTTGTACAATATTAAATTGTCGCTTTTTATACCATTTTATTATGTCATGTTTTGATGTGTTTCTTGTACGATTGTATCCAATTTTGTTCGTGCTACAATTTTCGTGGCAGCACAAAGGAATTTTTTCAATTTTGTTTGGCAAGATATAGCTAAATGTTAAGAGATGAATTGGTGATGTGATGTCTGTTTAATAAATGCCCTATATCAAGATTTCAATAGGTTTTTCTCCTTATGAATAGGATACAGTTACTAAAATCGTCATTCTTATTAACTAGAGGCACTTTTCTATATAATGGGTAAATATTTATGTAAAATAGCCAAAGACTAAAATCTTGAAACATAAATGATAAAGGCTTAGATCCTCTTGGCAAGATTACATCTTAAATGACAATAGATACAAACTTTATTCTGGGTTCATTTCTTGTTCAAACATTTATATAACTCAAGATAATTTTTTAAGTAACATGCTAGCATTGTTGTTGGCAAGCTTGCCAATGTGACTACTATGTCATGTGCCTGCCAAAGACTGTGTCATTTTGCATGTGTATAATATGGCATATCAGACAAAGATCTTGTTGAACTAATATTGGATGGATATTGAAAACCTGTTCCAAGGCACCGAAGCTCGAGCTGGGAGATGCTAGTCAAGATCCTAGAGTTTAGCTCAAACCTGCCAATTGCATTTACTTGAAACATTAATGGCATCATCACTAAGCCAAGTCTGTGCCAATCAGTTAAAGATCTCAGGCAGTGGGACTACATTTTGATGAAGCACTTAGAACTGAAGTGTACCAATTTTTTGTGTACCCTTCATCAATACAGCTAAGTCAAACAAACTGCTGCATTCTACAAACTGTCAGGAATCAATTACCTGCTTCATCAAGGCCAACTAGTTTAACTTTACACCTTCACTTTGCAAATACTTATAAGACTATCAATAATCTCATTGTGTCTTCCAGCAAAGATTGAAATCCACCAAACCACATTGTGTTGTGCAGAGCAGGATTAAAGCATAGGAAGCCAGTTCTCCCTTACATGGGTTTTTAATGAGAAATACAGCTTGACCAGATGATCTTGCAGTATACATTTAAAGCTTCAACTCTAAAAAAGAGGAAAGGCAATTGAGATGGATTCTACACGGGGTTCCCCAAGTCAACAAACATTGCTTCAGCTCCTGTTATGTGCAGTATTCGCCCTTCATCAAGTCTTCTTGAATTAAAAAATGAGATACAATGCTGTTGTCATTTCGAAGAAACTGATTTAACCCAATTGCCTAGGTAAAAAATAATTTGAACAAAGCTGTACAACATCCACCTTGCTTAATTTGAACCTCTGTATGCTGAGTAATACTACAAGAAAAGCAATTGATGCCATGAGAATTGCATATTCACCAAGTACAGCTACTGGCCTGTCATAGATGACAATGGACATGGCTCAACTGCATCAGTGAGCTTTGATGAATTTTAAAATTCCAAATCTTTTTCATTTTTTATTGTACTGTGCTAATACAATTAAAGCTTCCACATTGTTTATTTTAGCAAAGAGTGCACTCCTTCTTAAGCCACATTGTCATACAAAATATCTGCGTGTCTATAGTACGCCAATACAAAACTTTTAAGACTGGCACACACCTGTGGATATCTAGCACAGTTTTCCATTGCCTTGTTCAAGTACATGGAACCTGCAATCTCTTTCCGTCATGAAACCTTCTTTTTGATTTCCTTGAGCACAAAAGAAACGTCCAAAGAGCACGACCAGTCCAGGTCTAGGAGCTGAGCTGGATAGTCTATATAATTTCCCTTATTTTCAACAAGCAGTCTGAAATTCATAGTTCAATTTCCAATCAAAGAGGCATTTTTTCAATTAATTCCTGTACATTCTGATTGTTGCCTCATTTTCCATACACATCTATTAAGACAAAGATCAGTTTTCAATTAATTCCTGATGGATCTGCACACTCTATTCAGATGCTTCGAGATTGAGATCAGCTCATAGGATGAAGACAAGTCTGATTAGTGCCTCATTATTGGCCCTGAGGAATTTGCCAGCCGTCATGGTTGCCAAGTAGTCAGCCCACACAGGCACACCTGAGAATACGGTTGGAGCCTCATCAAAGTGAAGCTTGAACATCCCAAATGGTGGAAGAACCCACCTGAAAATTTTCCTAATAATTCTCAGGAGGACAAGACATATTACAGTGCATACCTTATGTTCAATAATTCTGCATGTCCATGTACAGTTACACAACTATAGTACATATCATAAGGTATACATCATTGTTCAATGAGTTTTGGTATAAGAGATGGGGAAGCTAGGGACAGGGGGAACCTGGACCCAACTTCAGGGAGGGTGGCTGGTGATGCAGCTATTTATATATAGTTAAAGCCAGAGTGGAGGTATCAGAGCAGTGTCCCCAGTAGGGTTGAGGGGCACAAATCAGACTTAGTCAAGGCCTTTGAGACCACATGGACCTCCACACCACATGTCATTTTTTATAATTTTTATCACTACGCTTTCTCCAAGACCAAGTCCTTTTTCTCTGACAAAATGTTCATTTTTCAGAGAACTGATGAATGAAGAAATATTTGAACAACTTCCTAAGTTAAGAGAACATGCATCTGAGTAAACAAAAACAGTAACAGCTGTTTTAACAGTCCATTTTGCCTCCAATACCATGTAAGTATTCCTTCTTTCTTCCAAGATCAACCATGTGTACATGCATTCATGTTCTCTGTCTGTTCAAAGCTTTGACACAAATCAAAACTGATATCACGACACAAATAGAGAAACTATGAGGACTTTCTGGTATCCCCATGGCAGTCAGGAGACTTCTAGAAGTAACCAGGCCATCCCAGGCATGTTAGGGCGTTCCCCCAACATCCCCAACAGGGGTACTCCTGCAGATGTCTCCAGCTTCTGTAGGGTATCTCAGAAGCAGCCCCATTCTGTTGGTGGCAGTGGTGGGGCATTACACTCCTCTCCCCATAGCCAAAACTATACATTTTCAAGGGGGATGCTTCTTTGTGGAACACTGTTTAACACTTTAACTTATGCTCAAATGTTAAGCGAAATCAGAAGCCTAAGTAATGTCTCTGTGAGTGTGGTGCCTTTGTATCTGACATTGGTGAATACATGTTTTAACCCAGAAAAGTTTTAGTTTATCATTCTCATGTGGATGTTAAAATGGTTTAAGATATGAACTATCCTAGTATGCATCATGCTTGAATGCTTACCTAGTATGTTGTAAGGAAAGGGCCTTAGTTATAAAAGTGGTTTTTAAGGCATTAACAGGGTCAAATGTGTTTTTGCAGATTGGGATTGTTAGAGTTCATGTGTCATGACAGGAAGTAACAGCATAGAATGGTCGCTTGGGGTATCAAGCCCAGGACCCTTAATTATTAATTTTATTAGTTATGAAATATATTGTTCAGAGGATTAGGGTTAGCTCTTTGCTATTACCGCTTTTCAGAATAATGATATAATGAAGCAGCTTATGTTGTGGCGTCATCATCACTCATTATGCTATAAAATATATGTACCTTCACTCCTTAGGCCACATGCATATATGTATTGCTTATAGATGCTTACACTAATTAGTAATTACTGTGTGATCCTTTTTGTTAGATTATTCATGCAAAAAGAAAGGGTAGTTCTTTGTTAATTCGGTGAAGAAATTTATTTGTATGTGATACTTAATTGTAGCCATTGTTCTTCACTGATCAAAATAATAATTTAATAAATAATTAAGTTTTTATATGTGCTATGCTGGGGAGAAGCCTTGTATTGCATGTAATTTGCTTTTCTGTTTAGAGGATAATATTCCTGAATTATGGTTACTTTAGCTTTCATTAACAATAAATAGTACAACAAAATGGAAGTTCATTAAATATTTAGAGCAATATTGGGACATAAAAGCCAATTTGTGAAGTGACTTAAGCAATGTATTGATCACTTCATATTGATGTGGTCATTCAAAGACTCATTTTGATGCCCTTGACCTGAAAATATTTTGTTCTACTTTTCTATTCATTTGCAACATTTGTGGGAAAGTCTTCTATTACTTAAATTTTTGCTTTTTATAAAGATTAGGGTTTGAGAAGTTAATTTCAATACAGTTTTTAGGTCATGAATATCATATTTAGTCAGTTCTGATGGATTTGAATTGCTACTTCAGTGTACCGTCTTGGAGGTGAAGGTCATAGAAGGATTGGGAACGACAATTGATGTTATATTGATAAATGGTGTGCTTCATGAAGGCGATCAGATTGTGGTCTGTGGAATGCAGGTGAGCAAGTCTAATAAATACTTGCCATGTTAAGAGTTGGAGTTAGCTTATACGTTTGTTGCTTGAGTGGCTATCTAACCTTTGTTATAAATGCATTAATATTAGGGTCCCATTGTGACAACTATCCGTGCTTTATTGACTCCACATCCAATGAAGGAGCTTCGAGTAAAGGTGAGTTACAAAGTATTGCTTGTCACATTAAGAAGGTTTTAGGATTACAATTCTCTTTGCAAGTTATTTCTATGGAGTTTTTTTTAGGAAAGCCCAGCAATCTTACTACCATGTTAAATTTTTGAATGGAAATCTATGCTCTAGAATTGGTACAATATTGCTTATGCAAAAGAAGAATCCATATAAAATTGCATTTGCAACTTCTCTTTATAATCAATTTCTTTAGATTTTCTTGCATGCATTTTGCCAAATTTTATAGGTGAGCCAATTCTCTTGTACACTGCCTACCTTAGGAGATATGACATCATGATCAGACTCTCTAAATATTTATAATGGTCAAGCAGAGAATTGGAAATCAAACATTGTGAGGGCCTGCTGTTTGAAATTAATAAGCTGAAGCAATGCAGTTTAAGGTGGTGCATGTAATAAAGATGGGGTATTATGAGTGGCATTTTAATTCTATTTGGTAGGGTGATGGATGACTAAAGGGACAGGAGTAAAATCTCAATATCTCAGTTATAGTATTGGACTACTGAAATGATCAAAACCTTCTATAAATTGATTCAACATGGCACATTTAGAAAGAAGAATCCATATAAATTTGCATTTCCGACTTCTCTTTATAATCAATTTCTGTAGATTTTCTTGTGTGCATTTTGCCAAATTTTATATGTGAGCCAATTCTCTTGTAAGTCGGAGGCTTTTATTTTTTTTATCATGCTGCCTACTTTAGGGGATATGAATGACATCATAGTTCTCCTGAATCAGACTCTCTAAATATTTATAATTGTTAAGCAGAGAATTGGCAATCAAGCTTTGTGGGGGGCTGCTGTTTGAAATAAGCTGAACCGATGCAATTTAAGGTGCTGAATGTAATAAAGATGAGGCGATATGAGGGGCTTCTTAATTCTATTCGGTAGGGTGATGGATGACAAAAGGACAGGAGTAAAATCTTAACTATAATATTGGACTACAGAAATGAACAAAATCTTCTATGGATTGATTCAACAAGGCACATTTAGAAATAAAAAGCCTATTGTGATTACAGTCACTTTATAAATCTGCTTGAACTTGCTGTATCACATTGATGGATGTCTGTGGTAATACTCAAAGCAGGCAAAAGCACTTCAAGAATCTTCATAAATTTCTTGGAGAGGAAATTGTGAACTAAGATTGGAGGTCAAGGCCATTGGATGATTTGTTAAATCAATCTGCTTAGAGGAATCAGATCTTATCAGCTAACTATGCTGAATGATGTGTTTGATAATTAGCAGTGTTTCTCTGATTTTTGGGGCTAGCATTTTTTTTTCTGGATTTTGGGGATGGTGGAAGGATATCTGCTAAAGTAATACATGAAATTAATAGTTGAATTCAAAAAAAAAGAATTTAATAAATAAAAATACCTAAAAACAGTGTTAACAAACCAAAGTAAGCTGAAATATTATAGATTATGGACAATAACAATTCATTGATTTTATAATCCATGTAATAGACCAACAATCATAGACACAATATAAAGTTTGATTTTTGTTGAGAGATGCCCAAAAAATGCTGCATCATGCATATTACTTAGGTAAATTGAGAAATAAGCTAGAGATTGCAGTCACTGTTCAATTTTTATCTTGAAAATTTCTCCTTTTTCTCCTCTTTTTTGTTGGTCAATCCATAACAGCAATTAGTATGGGTTTTAATTCTTTTGGGGGTTGGAGGGTGCCCATCTTTTAGTGTTTTATTTATTTTAGAATGTTTATATTTATTTTTTGCCATTCTTAATCTGTTGGATGTGGAGGACATCCTGAACTTCCTGAGACAGCTATGGTGGTGGTCAGGGGATGCCAAGGAGTCCAAAACTTTCAAATAGTGGGGACAGAGAGGGAATTTATCTCCCAAATCCCCAGGTTCCCTGAATGTCAGCTAGACCACTGGGATGAGGAACACTGATAATTAATTGTCTAATGTTTTGTTGGTTTTGTGCTACAAACTACTTTATGTCAACTGGTCTTATATTGAAGAATGTTGTTCCTTTTAGTGATGTCTTATTTCCAGCCTTGTATTTGCATGGATATGGTGAGAGATGAGATTTGCGGCATGTAATTTTTCCATTTCTGCAAGATCAAGATGTTCAAGGGTCTTCCAGATTTAAAATAATGCATGCTACAAATAATTTAAATTATTGAATCAGGTATGGGTATCGGAACATGTGGGAATTGTATGCTGGTATGGCAATTTTTTTTAGGGTTGAGTATGTTCTAGGTATGTATGTACCTATGTATCTCGGGGATGTGTACCCGACATATTTAGGGGCATCCCCGGTCGGAGATGTAGGGATGGATTGAAAACGTCCCTGCGCTGTCCCCGATTGGCCAAAAAAATTCGGAAACGTCTCAAGGATGTTTGTCAAAACACAGGAAACGGTAGGGGACGACCCAGCAAGTTATAAATTGATTTTTCCCCTTTGCTTTAAACCTAAACCTAAAACCAACAATACACCATTCAAAACAAAGAAAACTCATTTGTTTCATTTGTGAAATTGTGAAGAGTGAAAGAAGAAGAGCATAGTTTTGGGAAACCAAGTGAGATAAGTAAAGATAAGTGAGCAAAGGGCAAAAGAAGGTCAAGTCTCCATTATTAGGGACAATTGCATATTTGATATTTCTATATTTTTGTCATTTTTGATTTTCTAGTTGAAACTTCCAGCATTTGGGCATATATATATGTATGTTTTATTGTATTTAACTTGTTATGTATGTATACATTAATATACATATATTTGCGTAAATGTAATATATACATATATTAATATATATGCAATTACATTTTGTTAAAACTTCATTTGTTTGATGCTTTCTATCAAATGAAAATATCAATTGAACTCTAATATTATGTGTTAAAGGTTCTATGATGTATATGATGATTGCTTTATCATAAGAATATTTGAAATTTTCTATATTTTTAAAATTTTCCCTATTTTTTAATAGCCATCCCCTAAAAATTGGCCTCCCTTCCATCCTTGTCCCCCCATTCCTTGCCGTCCCCATCCCGGAAACTTGGGGTAACCAAATAACATATAAAAGTCATAAATATTAAATATATACATATTTGCAGCTGAAAAACATGAGTTTAGTTCAAAGTACCACATACATGCATATACTAAAACTACCGTAATTATTACAAATTTAAAATAGAATATACTAATATATTTAAATAATATATGAATTATGAACATCTACACATAAAGCTGAAGTAAAACATATATAAAGTTATTCTGTTTAAATATCTTTAGAAATCACATGTTGATGATAGAAGATTATTATAAATATTATGACGATGTCCTTTATAAATACAACTTGCAATATATCACCGCTTATAATAATATCACCATTTACCCCTACTTATGATGTTTTTAATAGTTAAATATTATATTACTTAGAAACTTTCAGCTAGTAAGTGGTAGTATTGCAAACTTTTAAATATGTTAAATTTAATTATTACAAATAGTAAGAGGTAATATTATGAACTTTTAAATATATTAAATTTTACTATTGGAAATAGTAAGTAGTAGTAAGTGGTAATATATTTTTTTTTTTGATACAACAGGGCTGTCCCCGTGACCCAGCCCAGCGACCCAGCAGCCTTTACCTTGGGTACTTGAGGCGAGCTAGGGTGAGACTAGTACCCTGCGGGTGAGACCCCCCGCCGGCAAGAAGTCCCACCTCTTAAACCCGGGAGCAGAGTTGAACCCAAGACCAATGGGGAGCAAACCCACTGCCCAAGCCAACTCTACTACCCGTTCGGGCTAGTAGTAAGTAGTAATATTACAAACTTTTAAATATGTTAAATTTAATTATCAGAAATGGTAAGTGGTAATATTATGAACTTTTAAATAGATTATATTTAGCTATTAGAAATAGTAAATAGTAAGGGTGTTAAAGATAAGAATTGAATCAATGTTGGCCGATTGCAAGTCTGGAAACTGAGGATCTTGCTTTATTGCACAACCAACTGGTCCTCTTCTTTGCCACTATCTCCTGTGCCATTATCTGCCATTCATATATTCAGAAAAAAGTAGGACACCATGATTCCAAAAGTGTTGGGTAAGAATTTGTAACCCGAGCAGCATAAATACATCTAGAGAGAGAGAGAGTAATGCCCAGAAATGTAACATAACAATGTTAAGATACTTGGATGATGCCATGCCAACCACATTCCAAAAGTAATTGTTTGTTTGTACTTCTCAACAATACCACACTGTACCAGACCATGGCAAATGCACTTTTAATCTCTTTTGCAACTAACAATAATAATTGACTCTAATACCAATTCAAGAATTTTGAAGTCTCTTTTGAACAATGAAATCAGAAATCCAAATAATTACTGTTAGTGTTAACATATATCATTAACTATGAATCTAAATCATTATATATTTATTGCTGTTACACTACAGTTGTTGCTGTCATGATTAATTTAATTGCTGTTATACTGTTGTCATGATACATTTATTGCTGCTGTTATAATCCTGTCATGTTATACAGCTGTTATAGTGCTGTCATGATATATTAACAGTCTTTTTTTAATTTTATGAATGATTTTTTTAAAACATTATATATATATATATATATTTTTGCAGGGGATGCCTGGCCGTCCCCAGGACAGTTGAGGGATGTTTGAGACATCCCCAGCTACCATGGGGATGGCTAGGTGTCCCCTATGCGTTTAGCTTCCGTCCCTGATTTTGGGGATGCGTTGTAGGATGTTTCCACATTTTCTCAATTTGAGGGGGGATGGCTAGGGGATGTCACCTAGCGTTCCCCCATCCTTGAAACGCCTCAGGGGATGGGTATGGGGGTTTGAGGGGTGGAGATGCGTCCCTGTGCAACATAGGAAAAAGGTATATATTTATAAAGAAGACCAAGCAAGGAGAAGGAAATATAAATGAATGGAATACATATTTTATTATCTAATTATTTTTGCTTTGGAGCATGGAACTGTGCTTCAATCTGACTTAAGGATGAAACCCCTTAAGGTCTGGAATTCGAGGATGGAATTCCTCTGAATTCCATGACTGAATTAGAGGATGAAAACCCCTGATTCAGAGCTGGGATAATCTCACCCAGAGATCGTATGGAAGTCTCGTGTGTTAGACAGTTAGAACTGCTGTCAATAGCTAGTGTACAGATTTGGAGACCTTTCAAAGACATTCCAATTAATTGTGTTTTGCTGCAGATTTATAGTTAACTTATTAGGCAGATAAGTCTGAATTCTCTGAGCAGAATTCTAAATATAATATCTAATAAAGAATCAAACATATTATTATTAACTGAAATTTCTGAATCGATTTCATCCAGAAGTAATAAATATTAATTGTTTATGTATAAATTGAGTAGATATTATCAAAAGTGTGTGCTTGGGGTTTGTTATATACAAAATTTTCAAATGGGACATTAAATAAATATGTCTGGTTTTCTTACTGAGTTTGTTTGCTGTTTCTATGATTCCTTTGGCATATATGGCTCCTTTGCTGTTCCTGTTGTTCGGCCAACACACAAAATGAGTGAAATGACAGTCGTTTAAGGTTTTTGGACAGTCAATAAGTTTATAACACATGTTGAAAATTTCACCTGCGCCTCTAGAGTCGTCATAGAAACTTAATTCAAAATGCCATGTCTGACCTGGGGTCATGCAGGTTTGTTCCTTGATGATTCCACACGAGTCAGGCCCAGAAAACCCAAACCCTGCCCAATTCCAGTTGATTTGATTCCAAATCTGATTCTGGGACGAATAGTACCCAGAAATGCCCTGTTTTTCTGCTGATTTAACTTAGCAAATAATAATTGTGATATCCCATAACTTGCACTAGAACTCTGGTAAAAGCTTACCAATCTATAGCATCATCAAGGCAACCTTGGATACAGACATTGTTCAAAATAGAAAATTGTTTTTTAACATTGAATGGTCAAACTGTATGACAAATTACAGACATCAGGAGTAAATTCTTGAAACATTAGCATAGAGGGTGGATACAGTTGATATTTGTGGAGTAAAATCCAAGGGATTGCCTTTTGATTTCAAGATCCCGGTGACTTTGATCCTGATTTTAAATTTTCCTTACGAGTTGTCCATTGTGGTAACCTACATAGTTGTATGTATTCTTGGAAGCCTCATGGTGCCATATTATTTAATGGAGTGTATGTGGCATTGAAGAATCCGAACAGCTTTTTATAATAAAGGAGAATGGGTGGTACTTGTGATCTACTATGTTAGATTTCAAAAATCTCCACTTCAATATAGAATTCTCGAACCAAGTCATATTGATCATATTGTTTAAAATTTTAAATAATATTATAATTTATATATTCCATAGCTTAAGATGTTCTTTGGTTTCAGGGATCTTATCAACATTACAAGGAGTTGAAGGCGGCGCAGGGAATCAAGATAACTGCTCAGGTATCAAATTTCAGGCTAATAATTTTATGTATATGAGCATAAGTTTTCAAATTTATGCGGACAATGAAATTTAGCTGCAATTTCTTTATTTCAGGGTCTTGAGCATGCCATAGCAGGAACTCAGTTGTATGTTGTTGGACCTGATGATGATTTAGATGATGTTAAGGAAGAAGCAATGCAAGATATAAATAATGTAATGTCCCGGATTGACAAGAGTGGGGAAGGAGTTTATGTTCAAGCTTCAACTCTTGGATCTTTGGAGGCTTTACTTGAGTTCTTGAAGACCCCAGCTGTGAGCATCCCTGTTAGTGCAATTGGTATTGGGCCTGTGCATAAAAAAGATGTCATGCGTGCAAGTGTAATGCTTGAGAAAAAGAAGAAAGAGTATGCTGCAATTTTGGCGTTTGATGTCAAAATTACTCCTGAAGCTCGGGAGCTTGCAGATGAAGTTGGTGTCAAGATATTTGCGGCAGACATTATTTATCATCTGTTTGATCAGTTTAAAGCATATATGGACAATCTTAAGGAGGAAAGGAAAAAGGAGGCTGCAGAAGATGCAGTTTTCCCCTGTGTCCTGAGCATTTTGCCAAATTGTATTTTTAACAAGAAGGATCCTATAATTGTTGGTGTTGATATTCTGGAAGGCATTGCAAGGGTCAGTATCTAAAATGTCTCGTTGTTGTTATGATTTAATGCATGTAAAAGATTGTTGTATTTGTATTGTTTTTGGTTTGTCTAAAGCCATATGTGCTTATTGGCATCTACAGATTGGCACGCCATTATGTGTTCCTACAAAAGATTTCATAGATATTGGCAAAATAGCTTCAATTGAGATCAATCATAAAGCTGTTGACATGGCTAAGAAGGGTGAAAAAGTGGCCATGAAGGTATTTTGAAAAGCTGTCTTTGTTGTTGTTCATAGTTTTATATGATTTTGGATACTATTTTGAAATGTTTTTTTAATGAATTATCATATGAACTTCACAGATTGTTGGGAGCAATGCTGATGAAGCACAGAAAATGTTTGGTAGGCATTTTGAAATGGAGGATGAATTTGTGAGTCATCTCACCAGAAGATCGATAGATATATTGAAAGAAAACTACAGGGTAAGGTTATTGGATATCCACAATGACGTAATTATACAGTATATTTACTATGCATCTTATGATAATCAAACATTGGTGCTTTTCATTTTTGGCTGATAAAACAAATTTTTAATGTCTAAAATAGAATATTCTTCTTATTTTTTCAGGATGATTTGTCCAATGATGATTGGAAACTTGTGGTGAAATTGAAAAAGCTGTTAAAAATTCCTTAAGCCACCACTAATAATGCATTGCGGGATGGAACTTTGGATCGGAGCAAAACCTTCTGATGAAAATGGGAAGATGCACCCTGCAACATACAAACACCACAATCAGGATAACAAATGGTGAACTTTGTTGATACCAGAACAGTAGCTTCTGCTTCCTAAGTTTCTGCATCCTAAGCTTTCTCTATATGTTTTGCTATGTAGTCTATGTGCTGCATCTCTGGCTACAATAAGACAGTAGTGAATTTCAGATCCTCTCTGCAGGAGGGCATTTGAATGTTTCTGCTGTTTAGCTCGTTTTCTGAAATTTAATAGTCTGAAGGGGCAAGTGCGGTGTTGCCATGTGAGAAATGGAAGAGATTGATTCCAAGAGTATAGATTTTGTGTACTGATCTGTTTTATGAGTTCTCAAGGTAATGAGGAAAATATCATGAAAATGTTGTTTTAAATAAATTCATGTTTTACTGCAATTGTACGAAACCAAAAATATTTCCATGTTGATGAGGCCATACCAAATGGTCTCAATATTTATTGCCACTTTGCTTTGTCTTGTTTCATTTACCTGTTGGCCAATTCTCAAATAGAAAATTTTGGCCCAAATTTATCAATCTTTACTTGGCAACAACATAAAAAAAAAAAATAGTTTTCCAAATATATTCATTTATATACCGCATATTTTTTGCTCTAAAGGAATTTATAGTTTCTCATATTTGGTGGCACAGATAAATTTTGTAGCAACTTTCAGGTGCTGGACTTGTGCTTGTTGCATAATATTTGGAAATAGAAGAGTATAATGGATAATTCTACTGCCATCTCCTTTTAAGAGAGAAACGTTTCGGAATTCAAAAGACCCATCAGGTGTTTTTTTGATTGAAGGCAAGACTGCATTGGAATGGATGTGGATAGGCAAAGAGGTCCCAACCAAGAGCATCATACAGATTGTATTTTGACAGCTATGAATGAATTGATTCCCACGTTTATATGGGTATATCAGGGTACCCGGACTTGCTGGTTATTCAAAAGATTTGTTGAGTCTCAAGCTGAGCTTGGACTGCTGAGGCCTGTGGGACTTGGCCATGAGTCTTAGTGAGTTTCTGCCAGTTTTGCCTGGCTGGGACTCTCAAGTCCCCAGCCCTAGACCTGGCCAGATCCTTCATATTCCATTCTAGGAGTTTGGATTTCATCTGACTTGGGAACACTCTTTTGGATTTCATCTGATTTATGCATATTGCAGATTGCAGATCTTGGGAACACTCAAAAATAGATTCTTAGCTCCTCTGTTTGAATCATTTTCAGATTTCTCTATCCTTTGCTATGGAATATTCCTTTGTTGTCTATACTTGAACTGTTGATGAAGAAGCCATTAGAGTGGACTGGTACCTTTCTTTTTTCAACTGGGGACATTCCTAGATGCCATTGTTCATCTGTTCATCTGTTTTGGTGGGCTCTGTTGTTCACTTTCAAACTGTCCATGCATAAGTAGGTGGTTTTAAAGCACCCCAATAGAGAACACTCTCATTAATTCACACTCAGCCTCTAATTTGAGGACCTCACTGCTCTCCATCCAGCACACTTAACACACTTACAATCTTTGTATGATTGCATTATTGCAGTTCTGTCGAGAACTTTGAGGATTGCATATTGTGTATTGCTGTTAGCAAGCGGATTTCATTTTAGTCTCTCATTTGTGCATGCCTGCACAATTTTGTCTCCAATCTCAGATCTACACGTGCATCACCTTTTGGTGTTTGAGAATGGAGAAGTACTTGGTTCTTTTGCCTTATGCTTTAATACTTCAAAAAGGAAAATGAAAAAGCTTCTATTTCTGTTGCAACAGTAAGTTGGGACATAGGAAACTAGGCGAATCGCTAATCTAAAGTAGGCTTTCATTTGATGTTCCTCACTTCTTGCAATATATCACACTATAGACCTAGACTGTTAAATTTGCTTGAGATTTCCTACATTTCTTCCAGTCTCTTTGACCTATTATGGGTCATTAATATAGTTTATTTCTTTCCAGGTCTGCTTGAGGGAACTCTAGTGATCTATATTCTCAGTTCTGGAATCTTGTAATGTCATCAATCCTGATTTGCCCTAGAATTTGCCTACTGATCACAAATTGAAACAAATTAGGGTTAAGGTTTCATCTTATTAAATAAAAATCTCTTTAATGATGCAAATCGGGGTTTAAAACCTGCAATCACCACATGAACAATATATGCAAATATGCATATATTTATATACAGTCCTCACCCTTGTCGACTTGTATTTGCTTTCCCCATCAGTGTCCCAACCCCCTGAAGACACTTGCCAACTTGTGGGATTGGGTGGAGGTTGCAAGCGGCTCTTTTGGCACTTACCACTTCACCCCAGGCCCATCCTCATAGTGGGATTGGGTGGAGGTCACAAGTGGGCTCCTTTAGGCTCTTAACACTTCACCCCAGGCCCTTCCCACAAGGTGGTTTTAAGACACTCGTGCATATTTATCACCAGAAAGCATATTTATCATCAGAAATTAAACATGAAACATATTTAATTATTCATGGCAAAATGCATACACATGTAAACAGTGTTTTGGATTTACAGAAAGTACACCCAATTATATTGATATGTTTGATAATAGCAACCTGCGGTGATACATGGGTCTGATTCTCCTTTCCTTCCTGATCTGTATATTTCTTATCCTTGATCGATTGATTTGTCTTCAATATTCGTAAGATATTACTTATAGAGAAGCAATAGATTAGTTCCACCGAATAATTACTCATAAGCGTAAATAATTGCTGCAAGTATCATTATTGCATAATCGTATATAATGTAATATAAATAATTAATTCTATTCAACTTACTTCCCTTATTGATTTACCATTCGTCTTCCTTATCTCTTCTTGAACCAACTTCCCACATAGTAAATCTTAGTACATCCTATTAATGGATCTATTGCTAAAGGAAATACTTCTATTTCTACCTTATTCGCTGTCCCATATATCTGTGCTTAAATCCTTTTATATCTCTCTCCCAATCTGTATTTTCCTTTATAAGATTTGTATATTTCTGTTGGTTTGCTTTTACTCAGAAAATATATATATTTCCAGATTCCTTTTTCTATATCTTCCCTATTCCTCTTCATGAGAAGAGACATCTCTTAGAATGGTCACCACCTTTGGATGGGCACGTCCCTTTGGGGAGGGTGGGTTTATTTTTAAAACTAATTATAATTTGAATCGCTGCCTCTTCTTAATCTGCCTTCACTAAATCTGCTCTATATTAATAAAGATAATCTCTGCACTCCTTATTCACATAGATCGCTCCTCTTAAATTAATTTTTCACAAACACTCTTTACAAATTTATATTTGCCTTGTACTTAAGCACCAAGATATGGGTCAGCTAGATTAATATAATAAATTAAACTTCTGTTTCAAAATTGGTGCCAGCACAATGAGGGTCGGCTAGGCTTTATTATTTGTCTTTAATTCCAGTTCCATCCTTATATGGAATGCGTTGGTTCTATTAAATGTTCATTATTTATCCAAGTGGTTCGGCCAGCATTTTTATTTGTATTCATTGGCAGGGACATGACAAATCTACAAAAACACTCTTCAATGCAACCTAAAATATCAAAAGAAGCAAAATCATTTGCTGCCCTAAACTTTCCCTAGATTTTTAGGCAACTGGTCTAGCCTTCTCCTCCCATTTCTGAATGTCTCTAATCCCAAACATTGTGCTGCACATCCTGCCTGTTCTTAGGTAACTTTATTAAATGATTCATCATAATAGAGCTCCCCTTCATTAGTTTACACTTAGCCTCTAATTTAAGGACCTCGTTGATCTCTGACCAGCACACTTATCAGGATGATTGCTTTATTGCAGTTCTGTCGAGAACTTTGAGACTTGCATATTGTGTATCACTGTTAGCAGTTCAGATTTCATTTTAGTCTCTCATTTGTGCACACCTGCATTCTTCTTCCTCTAAACTGAGATCTGCACGTGCATCACCGTTTGGGGGTTGAGAATAGAAAAGTACAGCATTTAGCCACGTCCTCTTGCCTCAACTTTATTAAATGATTCATCATACTGCATTTAGCCACGTTCTGTTGCCTCAACTTTATTAAATGATTCATCATAGAGCCAAAATCAGACTTGTTATTATATTAAAGATCTCTACTTGTAGACTTGTTATTACATTAAAGATCTCTACTTGAAAGCCTAAAATATATGTGTTATAAACTTTATGAAACTTTTTCTTATTTTTAAGAAATGAACTTTTTTATACAAAAAATGTTAACGGAACATACTTTGAGAACCAATACCATAGGATAGCTCTTGATCTATTCGCACAAAAATAAATATTTAAAATCATTTCATGCCGTAAACCTTATCTAGATTTATGGGTTATCTGGGCTAGCTTTTTCCTCCCATTTCTTAGTGTGCCTATTACCAAAAAATGTGTAGTACTTGTCTGCGCTTAGGTCATCTCATTAAACGATTCATCATTAGGCTCACCTCATAAGGCCATTCCTTTAGGACCGCAAGCTAAGTACTGCGCTTAGGTCACCTCATTAAACGATTCATCATTAGGGTCACCTCATAAGGGCATTCCTTTAGGACCGCAAGCTTTGTATTTTGTGCTTGGTTGCTTCCTATGGGGTGTTATTAATGCACTTGTCACTGCCCTCTTCTTTACAAGCGATGACTATGTCGATGTGCTGGAATTGATCGTAGAGCAATTTCTCTACCAATTTTCATATTAATAGCGGTTGTTTTGCGCTACGTGCATCAGCATTGCAAGCAATCCTATTGATACTTCAAAATGAAAATGAAAAATAAAATAAAAATGAAAATATGGAATAGGGTTTTGAATTGCTTTCGAAAGCTTCCCTCATTTATGTATATTTGTATGATTTTTTTTAAAGGGGTAAATGCTTTAGATTGGAGCTATGAATTGATGAGATCACATAAAGGGGACCTCATTCCCAACTTGAATTCGTAAGGGTTTGAACTTAGGTGGCAAGAATCACAACACCACAACTTAACCATCACACTATGCCTATATTGGTTTGTATATATGTGTGATTAAAGTAGCTTATAATTGATTAGTTTATTGTGTTAACAAAGTTGAATTTGTAAAGATTATAAAAGAAGCTTTAAATACTTAAAAAAATGTTGATACTTCATGTTTTTCTTCAATTCATTGAGATTGTGCCAAGTTTGTGTTGAGTTTGAATGTCAAATCCAAGTTTTTGTTGGGGTCAAATGTCCTACATAATGCAACTTAATGTTTAATTAATTAATTAATTATTTGATCCTCATAGAAAAAGGATGTCTTAGTTGAGGTGGCATTTTGCCATGTGTGATAATAAATAGTATCCGAGGAGTTGTAAGAGCATCTAATGTCATAGAGATATAAAAACATCTTATGAAATTGTAAGATATGCAAGAGATCATATGAAGATCGTATGATGTGTAAGAACATGTAAGAAGAGAGTAATAATTTTGACTTTTGATCAACTTATGATGTGTTATGGAGCATCTTTTAATGGAAATAGTGGGTCCAAAATAGACTTTGATTAAGTTTGGTGGGGGGTTATGATATGTTATAATGTCTATGGGTCCCAAAGGTAGTTCACATGTATTCAATGCAATAGTTTTGTTGTACATGTAGCAAAGAGATTTACAACATCTTCACATTTGACACAATAACTTGTAGTAAATAGATCTATTTTTGGATTGTTTAGACATGTTGTCTGGGTTTCCAAGTTTGCTCTTATGTAAAGGAACGATAAGCTACCTATTGAGATGACTGTTGCAACATGAGAGATTGGGCCACAATGGCGAGAAAGGCCTTAAAGCTTAGCAAAATTAAAAAAACTTATAGAGGTGTAATTGTTTTTTAGTTTTTGATTTTTGTGAGAATTGTATTTATGGAAAACAAAATTGTGTTTTAACTTTATTTGAACTCTTTTAGATACTAAAGTGTATTATATTTGATATGTAGTAATGTTTTTAGCTTAGGAGATGCACCTTCGCTTAGGAAAATATTTGTATCATTATTCTCTCATTGATGATTTCTTCAAGAAAACAAGGGTCTATTTATTGAACCATAAACTCGAGGTCTTCAATTGGTTAAGTTCAAGGCTCTTTTTGAGAATCATAAGGATAGGATGATCAAGGTGTCCATAATGGACAATGGTAGAAAATATTGTTTGAAGTATTTAATAAACTTTGCAAGAACAATAAATTTTGACATAATGCAAATCTAAATACCATTCAATGAAATAGAGTTGTAGGGAGGATAAATAGTATGCTAACAAAGAGGGCTAAAACTATGCTTAGTGGGTCTTGATTAAAACAAGAGTTTTGGGCAGACATAGTTGCTATTGTATGTCATTGACCAACATGTATTCTACATCAACACTTGTGGAGAAAACCCCATGGAGGTTTGGATGTGTAAAAAACTCACTTAAGCATATTTATGTGTTTGGTTGGAAAGCGTAAGTTCATGTGCCCAAGAAGAGGTCAACATTGAAAGTATAAAGTTGTCAAATGTATCTTCACTAGTTGTGAGTGAAGGTGTGATTGGGTTCAAGCTTTGGAAACTTGTAATTGGAAAGATAATGCATACTCAAAACATGGTCTTTAGTGAGATTGCCTAGTTCAACTATTGAGAAAACCAAGGATAATGCTAAGCTAGCTGTTTAACTATAGCCAAAGGTTGAGACAACCACTCTAGAGGATGAACCGAAGGTTCATGATGGACTAGATGATGAGAATAGTAGAA
The DNA here is from genome assembly GCA_007258455.2 of Sequoia sempervirens. Lineage (NCBI taxonomy): Eukaryota > Viridiplantae > Streptophyta > Pinopsida > Cupressales > Cupressaceae > Sequoia > Sequoia sempervirens. Next base: position 519,027,280 of record VDFB02058242.1, read on the forward strand.
AGAGCACTTTGAGCTTAGAAGAACCTCCGCTTCAACTTTTGAGGAGGTCCACTTGGTAGAGAAGGCAACCAAAAAGGTACAATCTACTTGATTTTAGATATATTTTTCTTTGATGAATATTAATATTAACGAGTCTAGAACCATGAATGAAGCAACAAAGATGAGTGTTGTTAAATCTTGGAGATGGCCATGAATGAGGAAATGACTACAATGAAAAAGAACAATACATGGGATCTAGTTTAGTTGCTCAAGTGTTGAAAACCCTTTGGATGCAAATGGAGTCGAGAAGTTTAGTTTGAATGGTAAGGTAGAGAAGTATAAGGGACAATTGGTTGGAAAAGCATATTCCTAGGTTTAGAGAATTGATTTTGGTGAGATTTTTCTCCTATTTTTAAGCTAACATCCATTAGATTCTTGTTATTTTGTGTTGTATTTGACCTTATGGTTGAACAAATGAATGTGAAGACAACTTTCTTGCATGGTGACTTGGAGGAGATCTATCTTACAATTAGAGTGCTACATTGAGAAGGGTAAGGAAAACTTGGGTTGTCAATTGAAGAAATCATTACACGGTCCCAAATAGTCTCCTAGATTGTGGTACAAGAATTTTGATTCATATATCTTAGGGTTGGGATTTATTAGGTCTAAATTTGATTATCACGTGTACTACAAATGGTGAGTGTAATTTGGAAAATAGGAACAAAGGTCATGAAATCATAAATAGCAACCACAACTATCTAAATCAAGCCCAAATACAATCCAAACTTACCTATGGAATACACAACGATAAAATCAAAATAAATCAAGCATTACCTTTACCGTGTTGACATGATATTATTTCCACAGTTCTTCACTTTGCTTTGCTCTTAGATATTTGATATGCACTTTTTTTCACCTTGAAGTACAATAGCAATGATACAAAAGCTACAAAGTTCATGGTTAGATTGGAAAGATGTAGGATAATTTCTTTTATAGGAATTCAGATCATATGAACGATCCCGGTTAAGTGGTGAAGAAATATTATCAATGGTCAAGATGAAGAGGTGAATGAGAACTCAACTTATGAAGGATAAGTGAGCTAACTTTAGAGTTAACTTATCTAAATATGAAGTTAGTTGATTGTATGAAAGGTCTAATGATTAATTATTGAATGTGCAAGATGAGCTAAATAAACAAAATGAACAATTTCCTTTATTTAGAGAAGAGATAAATTTAGATAAATTTAATAATTGAAACAATTACTTAATTTAGGAGATGGTGCATTAATAATTAAATAATTAAAGTAATCATTTAATTATAGAACAAGTGTGATAAATAATTTAAATAATAATAATTTATTTAAAAAAAATTAGAAGAATAAAAAATAACAAGTGACATAATTTAAATAAATAAAATTTATTTAATTATGTGGAAGATAACTCCTGAGTGTGAGTTAACTAGTTGCATGAGAAGTGAAGTGCAAGAAAATGTTAGAAGATAAATTTAGATTTGCATGAGAGGATAATAATTAATTAAATAAATTAATTATTTGAGGAATCTGCAAGTGGGAATTAGATAAATGAATAAAATGTTTTATTTATTCATGATGAATAGATAATATTAAGAGAAGAATAATTAAATAATTAAAGTAATTACTTAATTTAGGAAGTGTGAATGTAGATAATTAAATAATTAAAGTAATTATTTAACTCATTAAGAAGAATAAAGAATTAAAAATATAATTAAATAAATAAGATTTATTTAACTCATAAAGAAGAATAAAGAATTAAAAATATAATTAAATAAATAGGATTTATTTATTTAATCAAGAAAAATAAAGAATTAAAGATATAATTAAATAAATAGGATTTATTTAACTAATCAAGAAGAATAAAGAATTAAATATATACTTAAATAAATAAGATTTATTTAATTAATCAAGAAGATTAATTGAAATGAATTAATTAAATAACATAAAGTTATTTAATTAATAGTGGATATATGATTTTAGACAATACTTAAATAATTGAACATTATTTAATCATTAGAGAGACAAATATTAGTGTTAAAATGTTAGTTCACAGGCTAGGACAATTTTAGGTGCACATTTTTCCACTCTTTGATACAACACAATTTTGAATGTTGTGTCAAAGAAAATTCAGAAATTCCTACTCAGGAGTTGCCCCGATGATAGCAGGACATCAGGATAGCATGGTGCCCCCTCGAGAAATTTGGTGAAAATTTTAGATAATGAGCCAAATTTTACGACAAGCTAATGTGATGCATTTAAGTGCAAGGACTGACAGAAGAAATGTTAGTACGATGAAATTGTAAGGAGTGAAAATCCGTTAGATGGACTGTTCATCCGAAACAAGATTGCGTGAATTGATAGTACTTGAGCTTTTATCAATGCATTTTTTTATCATCATAGAGCGTTTATTATGGAACAAGTGGATGTATGCACACATAAGCATGGATTGTGAAGGCACCTTTAGTTTCCGTTTGTATTATAATATATGGACAAGTGGAAAGTGTACACCAAGTTGAGACAAACTTTGGTGACATTTGTATCCCTTTTGTCAAAGATTCAGTCAAGGAGTGTCTTGATTTAGATTAGCGACAATAGAACCTTGTAGGAGCGTGTGAGAGAATGACCATAGAGCATGTTTGTCCAAATACAAGAAAGCATTAGATTGGCTTTTGACTTGTATATGATGTTTAGATTATGCTAAATGAAACTCTATTGGACACAAGGACCTTATTTGCCTCAGTCGTGCTACCAAGACAAATTGCAAAGAGAAACCAATAGAAAGAAACGTCATAATCCATCATTGTTGCTCTAATCACTTGTGGATATCATCGGGTAGCTTAGGAGTATGACATAAGATAAATCAGATAAAAAGATAAGACTAAACTAGACCAAGCATGCCAACAACTATTAGATCTTCTTGTCTACCAATAAGTATATGATAAGAAAAAAGATTATGCCTGATTTAAGGACTAAAACACTTCATGTAAGATGCTTGGTCTGGTTTCGATAATGCAACATCCTGTGTAAGACAAATGATTTTTGATTTGATAGATAACATTGATAGATAGACAATTGATCAACTAACTTGAAGGCTATTTGGGTAGTTTCGTCTGTTGTTTCATGATTTGTTTAAGCTCGATTTTGTTTAGGATATCCTATTTGTTATCAAACACGTTGGTTCTTGACAAAGGAATAATTTTATTATGCAATTTGGATTGTGATGAAAAGTTTATTGTAATGGACCCTAAGGGGATTGACCTGATCCCTCGGGGGCTCATCAATGATTTGCCTTGCCTACGTACATACACAAAGACAACATTGATTAATCATGATAAGTGAAAATTTATTATGAGATATTGTGACAAACCCTAGGGGATTGATCTAATGCCTTGGGGGATTATCAGTGATTCAACTTTCCAACATACACGTGCATAGACAACGTGGTTCGATAGCTGTATGGTTTCAGGAAATGAAGCATGTTGTACAAGACATTGAGTCTGGTTTTGGCAATGCAACATCTTGTATAATAAAATCAATAGGATTGAGTCTAGTTTAAGGGATGAAACATCTCATATAAGACACCTAGTTTGGTTTCAAGGATGTAACAACCTATATAAGATAGTTGATAAGATTGGTGTTTGATTTTAGAAATGGTACACCTCATATAAGATACCTGGTCTGGTTTCAAGGGTGTAACAACCTATATAAAACAATTGGTAGGATGAGGATGTGATTATGACAGACCATAAGGACTAACCTATGCCTCGGGGGCTCATTAGTAATTCGCCTTGCCTATGTACATGTGTAGAGACAACATACTTCAACAATTATGGTGTCAAGAAATGAAGCATGTTGTATAAGACGCCGAGTCTGGTTTCGATGATGCAACATCCGATATAAGAAAATTGATAAGATTGTGTTTGGTTTCATGAATGGTACACCTCATATAAGATGCCTGGTCTGGTTTTGAGGATGTAACAACCTATATAAGACAATTGATAGTTGATAAGGATAACTGATGGTGACGGACCCTAAGGGACTGACCTATGCCTTGGTGGCTCATCAATGATGGCCTTGTCTACGTGACACACAAAGACAACATAGTTCAACACCTTGGATTGACATTGTTTTTAATTTTATTGACATTTTATGACTATTTTTTGGATTTTCAAAGGATATTTGAATGTTTTTTGATTTTTGAGCTTTTTCGATGTTTGTGGATTTTGAACTTTTCAATGTTTTTGTATTTTGGTGATAACATCCTTAGATACGATGTGTGAGATCCTTGTGAAACCTTAGGTCAAGGATTGCTCCCAATCCGGAATAGGACCAATTATTATGAAAGGATGAATGTGATAAGTGGTTGATGCTAAATGTTAATCAATCTTAGGCCATGAGAAGGGGTGAAAAAGATTTTTATTATGAATATGGATGGAATCATATAGAGTAGTGACAGATGGTAGAGTCCCACCTGGATAGGCAATATGATAGTGCTAATAAGTCCTTGTTTGACATTGTCATATACTTTAATTTTTATCTTCTTGTTTTGATCAACATCATTTGAATATCCCAACTTTTTCACAAGACTTAAACTACAAATGTTTAGGCCTACTCCATCTATTTAGACTCATTGGATTTTGTACTTCTGGATGAAGGCTTCAATATGTAGTGCATCAATGTGGTAAGGGTTTTGCAAGGCATATCCTTTTTAGCAAATTTAATGGGACACAAGTAGAATTGTCGTGTTCAATGGGTATAGATGAGGATTCTTTATTGGATGGGTGGATGTGGTTGACAGTGTACTTGTAAGTGATATTGGTGTAATTTGTATCAACTTTTTTACCTGTTTTAAAACTTGAAGCCTTTTCTTTCCCATGGTTTTGCAAAGGATCCTTGAAGATCGTATGATCTGTGTTAGTGGTTCTGTGTTGGTCATCAATTTCTATCATTCCCTGTTTGATAGATCTTATATGATGTTCTTTAATTTAGAGTAGGTAGAGGTTTTGTGTCCTTTGGTTATGTGATATTCACAAAAAATGTTTCCATTCCACATGGTTGGTTTGAATAGACCTGGCTCATAATGTCTTATTTTAGGAAGCTGAACAATGTTATTTTGTATCAATTTCTTCAAAACTGATTCAACTGGTTCCCCTAAGGGTGTGTAGTTTTGTCTTGGTTGCAGGGCCCTAGGAGGACCACATTGTGTGTTATTTTGTGCCACATTAGCCGCTTGTTCTTTCTTTTGTGGGGGTTATTGGCAATTGCCATTGTGGGTTCTTTGAGACTAATCACAAGATACACTTTATTCATGACCTTAGCATCTATGAAACCATCATTTGTCATGTTTTTGTTTCGTGACCAAAATTTGGTCTTGTTGTTGGCATTATTGTGAGAATAATTGCTATTCTCCTTTAAAAAATTTCACAAGCCCTTTGCCAATGAGGGATTTCTCGATGGATAATCCTTTCTCTATCACCTATTCAAATGTGTTAGAACAATGGATCTATAAGTGGAACTTGACCTCCTTGTTAAGGTTCTCCATAAAAAATTGGACCAAATATTTCTTTGGTATATGTTAGGCACACTTACTGGCTAAGCTTCGCCATCTTTGTAGGAATGACAATAAGGTCTCGCCATCTTTCTTTTTCTCCTCACATAAATGTGTAATTTGACATCAGTTGATATGTTGTAGGAAAAGTGTGAAATGAACCTGCCCATTAGTTCACTCCAAGTTTGTATTCCTGAAGGTAAGTGTGTGAACCATTCAAGGGCTTGGCCTCCCAAACTCTGTGGAAAAATTTGCATGAGATATGTATGTTCATGGGCCATGTCTAAAGAGGCTGTATGGAACTCCCGTATGTGTTCAACGAGGTCACCCTTTCCCTTGTATTTATCAAATTTAGGAACAATAAAGTTCGTGGGAAAGGGAGGCATCTGAATGCTCCTATAAAAAGGGTAAGGACATATGTCCACCAAGTATGTTTCAAATCCTAGTTACATGCATATTAGTCATCTATTTTTGTAATGTTTGTAACTATCGAGCCATCAGATCCATGGATGATGGTGCCGTTGAAACTGAGGTAGGTTGTATGTATTGTGTGGAACCTTGTAAGGGGTTCCCAAATGGACTAGTGGTGTATCGTGGTATGAAAATGTGACCATGCATATTTTTCATTTTTGAACCAAATTGGTTTTGTTGCATGGGTGGAATATGTGACTGGAATTGTGAAGTGTAAGTGGGATTCAGGTTATATTGTGGTGGTGTTTGTTGATAACTCGATGTGGGTGTAGAACCAAAGTTGGTTGTTTATTGTGGATGAGTTTGACCAAACCCAAATGATGTTGTACCAAGGTTGTTCGTTTGCTGTGGAGGGGTTTCATTAAATCCAAAAGTTTGTGAACCAAGGTTGTTTTGTGGTTGAGATGGGGGTTGATTAGACCCAAATGTTGATGTAGGACCAAAGTTGCTTGGTTGCTGAGGTGGGGGTTTATTAAACCCAAATGTTTTTGAACAAAGGTTGTTTTGTGGTCGTGATGGGGTTTGGTTAAACCTGAATGTTAATGTGGAACCAAGATGGTTGATTGATTGATGTTGGGGTGGAGTTGTGTTTTGACTTGCTCCAAAAAATGATCGTGTCCTTGTAGGAGGTGTATTTCCTTTTTGTGAAGTGGAAATTGTACCCATTTGTGGTCCTGTATGTGAATGCTTTGTCTTCCGTATCTTGTTTGGCGTGTTTGGAAGAGTGGAAGTTTGTGCTGCAACTATGGTATGGGTTGGTGCTACAGTTATAGATGTGGAGGCAAATGGATTTTCCATTGGTTTAGTGGTGGAGTTTGTGTTGAAACTTTCACAGTTGACGATAAATGAGATGTTTGGGTAGGCAACATGCCTATGTTCAACTGTGATGTTTGTGGTGAAGTGTTCACAGTTGACGATAAATGAGACATTTGGGAAGGTGACATACCTGTGTTCAACTGTGATGTTTGTGGTGAAGTGTTCATAGTTGATGATAAATGAGATGTTTGGGTAGACAACATGCTTGCGTTTAATTGTGATGTTTGTGGTGAAGTGTTCATTGTTGACATGATAGGCATTTTTTGAGTAGGTGGCATGCCTGTGTTCCACTGTGATGTGGATGGTGAGGTATTAGGTGCTAGTTGAGGTTGATTCATGGTACCTAATCTTGTTGATACTATGTTTGGTGTTCCCTCTACAATTGTGGATACATTGAAGTAAGCGGGAAGTTTAGCTCCGTGTTGTGCCAATGACAAGAAGTATTTATTAGGATATTCTTTTACCATCTCATCAATGATTTTCAAGACCCTACCATCTTGTGATGTGTTCTCTATCTCTTTAGGTGTGAGCCCATCTTCTACTTCACGTAGCGTGTAGTTAACAAAATGATTAGGACTCTGAGTCCGTGTGATCGTGTGACCACTAGAATTTTTCACCAAAGTCCATCTCACTAGTTGGGTTGTACATCAGATGAGAAGATGAGTACATCTCTTTTCTTTTGACCTGTGATCGTGTGACAACCATAAAAAGTGATGATGTGATTTTTGTCTTTTTTCTAAGTTTTGAATTTTTTGAGTTTTTGAAGTTTTTTTGTATGAATGCAAACTAGAATGAATCTAGTCTATATTTTTGGTTTTTTTTTTGGAAATTTGAAGGTACAAGATTGAAATGAAACTATGCTTTTGTGATTTTTTGACAATATTTCACTACATGCAAAGACCTTTGATATCTTGACTTTTGATCTTAAAAGATAACAACCTTCGACAAATTTCTTAGTTTTGGGACTAACGCAACCACGTGTAAAATCCTAAAGCTCTAAGTGATTGTGATGTTTTTGATAAAAAAGTGAAACCACTACTAGAATAGTGAGTTGGGTTTCAAATTTTGTTTAAAAAAAGTAAATCCACAATTAGATGTGTGAGTTGGGATTCAAATATTGTTAATTATGTAGATTGTAAGAGATGAGGTATTGACAATTTTCCAAATGATAACTTTAGACTTTAGACTTCTAAACTTCGTTTTGAATTTTTAATTTTCCAATATTTTTAAGACAAGATTGTTTAAGGACTCTATGATATAACCTTAAAATGATGCTAAAGTGATGTAATGCTTCTAACCTAATATGTAGTAAAAAGTGATTGTTTTAAATGGTGAATTGTTGTGTAAAAAGATTAGGTTTTAATGCAACTTGTGAATTTAACTCTATTTTCTCTATCAAATAGTTGTGATGCAATTTTTATTAAATGGGGTGAAAAAGATGGCAACTACGATGTAGTCTGCAACAGTTATGTTTCTAAACCTGCCAATTACGTAAGACATAATTGCAGTGTACTGCCATTTTCTAGGACTAGATACTAACTTTTTTAACCACAGTTGTGGTGCAAAAAGAAATAGATGTGTTGCCACATAGAGATGCAGTGTTTTAACAAATGAATGCATCATAGTCGCCAACAAATGTGTCACACTGTTTTTGCAGTGCAGATACACAATTGCGGGACACATGCTAACGAATGTGGTGCACACGATTTATCAAAAAATCAACCTCTAGAAAACCTTAATATTGATTAGTTTTCTAATTTTAGATGTAATTTAGTGAAGAAAATATAGAAAAAAGATGCTTGATAAGTGATTAGTTGATTTTAACAGATTGTTTTGTGTCAAATGATAAGAATGTTTACACTTTGGGCATAACAAGAAAACATGCACAATCTAATATAGTGGTAGAACAGGTGTGTAATTATAGATGGGCCCACCTCCCATTTAAGGGGTAAATACTCAGAAAGATAGGGTATCCAAACAATTGCAAGCAATTTATCTAAATACTTTTCTCTATATGAAGGTGAGTAGTAGAGATTCGGTGACACAGGGTCATTGAAAGACACCACAGGCACACCTTCCTTCTCCCCTTAAGCACTATTGCTAGTAACTCAAGAAGATTCTACTTCAACCTAAGAGAGGACATGGTGAGTAGCTTTAGGGTATGATGCACATCCCTTGCACCACTTTATTAGTTATGCTCGAAGGACTTTAAAGGCTTCTACAACAAAAGGTGTTTAGTGGGTAGAATATTGGTGAACATCGTTGACCTCTCAAACATCACCTCAAGAAATCAAAAAACCATAGTCCCTAATGGAATTTTGGAGTGCTATATGCATAGATGGACCTAGAAATTTTGCTCACAACCAATTTATATAGCGTACCCAAAAACATTGCTTGAGGTTGAACCCTTGAGTTCTCCATTAGGATGTGTCTCAAGTTAGGCCTCCCACTTCAAATAAAATGTTGAAGGTTAATATTACTATTTTTCATCATTCAGGATCACACAAGTGCGCAAGGGGAGAGGATACTATGAACAACACACCTTCGTGTGCAAGTGCACAAGAGACAGTAATCATTAGTTCTTTTTAATTACACCAAAGGAAGTGTGCAATTTATCTGTTAATTTTACACCTAATGAAAAATTGCATGTTCAAACACACTATTCTTTTTAAACCTAAATAGAAAAATGAGATTTGTATTATTCTTTTTAAGAGAACTAAAAAGAAGTATGAGCAATCAATGCCCATTTTAAGTACCAAAATTGAAATGTGTGAGATAATCCAAAAAATACCACAAGCTGGAAGAACTGGATTAGTAACATGAAAACCCTAATCTATTGGAATCATCTTGTAGAAATTGACAGATTTTACCTTGATTCTTAGTCATATGTGGTTGAGTTTGAGTCTTCTTTGATTGAACAATTACAACAACAATATAAAATAGTTATAACTTTCTCAAATATCAATGAAATTTAAAATTGTAAAGTGATCTAGAAGGCTAAGACTGATATCTACAAAACCCAAAAACCTTTCTTTAAAATTCTACACGAAATTTTTGCTATAGATGAAAGAAAAACACAAATTTTAAGAGATCAACAATCGAATTAAAAAAATAGAACAATTAAAATTGCGATAACTTTCTCAATTCTTAATGAAATTTGAAAATGTAAAATGTTCTAGAAAGCTAAGATAAAGATATACAAAACCCATAAACCTTTCTACAAAATTATGTTGTAAAATGCTTTTATAAATGAAAGAATATCATAGATTTTTAAGCAAGTTTTTGCACTATAACCTACAAAATTCTTTAAAAACACTCAAAAGATTAGAATGTTCAAGCCGGGTTCACCAAAATATAATTCAAAAAATAGGGAAAAAGGTCATGAAATCATCAATAACAACCACAACTATATAAATCAAGCCCAAATACAATTCAAACTTACCTATGAAATACACACAACAACGATACATCATAATAAATCAAGCATTACCTTTACCGTGTTGACATGATATTAGTTCCATAGTTCTTCACTTTGCTTTGCTCTCAAATATTTGATATGCACCTTTTTTCACCTTTAAGCTCAAAAAAATGTAGTAACAATGATGCAAAAACTCCATAGTTTGTGGTTAGATTGGAAAGATGTAGGATGCTTTATTTTATAGGAATTCAGATCATATGAATGATCCAAATTAAGAGGTGAAGAATTATTACCAATGGTCAAGATGAAGAGGTGAATGAGTTAACTCAACTTATGAAAGATAAGTGAGCTAACTTTAGAGTTAACTAATCTAAATATGGAGTTAGTTGATTGCATGAAAGGTTTAATAATTAATTAAAATTATTATTGAATGTGCAAGATGAGCAAAATAAAAAAAATGAACAATTTCCTTTATTTAGAGAAGAGATAAATTTAGATAAATTTAATAATTGAAATAATTACTTAATTTAGGAGATGGTGCATGAATACTTAAATAATCAAATAATTAAAGTAATTATCTAATTATAGAGAGAAAAGGACAATGCATAATTAAGTAATTAAAGTAATCAGTTAATTATAGAAGTGTGATAAAAATTAAATAAATAATTATTTTATTTAATTAAATTAGAAGAATAAACTGAGTGTGAGTTAACTAGTTGCATGAGAAGTGAAGTGAAAGAAAGTGTTAGAAGATAAATTTAGATTTGCATGAGAGGATAATAATTAATTAAATTAATTAATTATTTGAGGAATCTACAAGTGGAATTAGATAAATAAATAAAATGTTTCATTTATTCATGATGAATGGATAATATTGAGAGAAGAGGGATAATTAAATATTTAAAGTAATTACTTAATTTAGGAAGTGTGAATGTAAATAATTAAATAATTAAAATAATTATTTAACTCATTAAGAGGAATAAAGAATGAAAAATATAACTAAATAAATAAGATTTATTTAACTCATCAAGAAGAATAAAGAATTAAAGATATAATTAAATAAATAAGATTTATTTATTTAATCAAGAAGAATAAAGAATTAAAGATATAATTAAATAAATAGGATTTATTTAACTAATCAAGAAGATTAATTGAAATGGATTAATTAAACAACATAAAGTTATTTAATTAATAGTGGAAATATGATTTTACATAATAATTAAATAATTGAACATTATTTAATCATTAAGAAATTGAATATTAGTGTTAAAATGCTACTTCACAGGTTAGGACAATTTTAGGTATCTACAGTATGGTAATCATATTATTATTATCATTTTGTTTGTTGATGATATTTTGTTATCTAGTAACAATCATGGCATAATTATGGACTTGAAATCTTAGCTTTCTAAATGAAAGACTTAAGTAGTTAAATTTGTTTTTGTAGCTCTCAATTTTGTTAAGCTAGAGGAAGTATTGACTTTGTGTTACAATGTTTTAGAATGGTTGTTAGTAAACCAATGAGTGTTTGTATTATGGGAATAAAAATTTCAGTTGAGTAGTTCCCTTTGACATCTAAAGAGATGGAGTTAATGAGTTCTATACTTTATAATAGTGAAAATGAGGAGCCTTATGTATGCTTCGATTTGCACCAAATTAGATAGCTCTCTAGTAATGAGAGTCAAGCCGTTTCATGATTAATCCTAAACATAATCATTAAGAAACAATTAAAAGGGCCTTTAGATGTTTGAATGCTACTTCTAGGTACTCTATATTATCAAGGAGGTAGTGTCTCAAGGGACCTACAACACTTGATGGATATTCAAGGATGCATATTCAAATTGGGCAGGGAATGCCAACAACAAAAGGTTTACTAGTGATTGTGTTTAGCCTATTCATTGGTGCAATGAGTTGAATGAGGAAGGGGAAAATCATGGTTTCTTTATCCATTATAGAGGTAGAGTACGTGGTAACTACTCACGCCTATAAGAATGCTATTTAATTTTTGAGACTATGTTTGGATATTGGGCAGAGTTAGCGAGTAGTTAGAGTTGACTATGCCAATTAGAATACTATCAATTTATTAAAGAACTTGACCTTTCACATGCAAATAAAGCACAATAATGTCAATACCATTTTGTTTCTGACATAGTGGAGGATTATAGGGTGTTGATGGAAAAAATTGATACTTTGGAGAATATTATAGATGCCTTGATAATGCTAGTTAGCACATAAAAGTTCAAATAGTGTAGTGATTTTATGGGCCTCATGACCCCTAGTAAATAGGCCACAAATGGTCGGTGTTCCTTTTTTTCCTCTTGTAGGTATATGACAAGTGGGGAAATATTGGGTTTAGGTGTTTTACACCTTGCAATCTAATACTTGATTTATTATTTAATTTGTATACAATTATTGTGCCCTTTTGTAAAAGGGCATCTCACTCTGAAGTGACATTTTTCCATGTGTATTGTAATATATGATGTGCGTGAGAAGTTGTAAGAGCATTTAATGTCATAAAAATTTGTAAGAACATCTTATGATATTGTAAGATGCAAAATAGATCTTATGATGATACCATGGCACGCGTAAGAGTATGGAGAAGAGAATTACATTATTGACCTTGAATCTTTACCAACTTATGATGCATTTTATGAAATATTTTAGAGCATCTTTAAATGAAGACAATTGGTCTAAGACAAAGCATCCAATTTTAATAGGGGATATCATACTATATGAAATATTTATGACATGCAAGAGCATCTTATGTTTTATCTTATTAAGTCATCATGGAGAGTCATGGTAATTATTATGTAATTTGAATACCTTATTTGGGCCAATGATATTGCTTTTTGGTGACTTTTTAGGCATCTTTAAATCTATACACAAAGGGCTTGAGATAGAGGCATCATATGATAGTTTGCAAGTACTATTTTGTTGTTAGAACGTGTCCAAAGTTGATGCAGGAGCATCCCGGGTGTAAGGCAATCTTGCATCACCAAAAATATTATTATTATTTTTTTTTGTTTTCAATAAGGGCTAAGGTGTGTGGGAAATAAATATTTTAATTTCCAACATTATAATTTTCCCTTGTGGTGATTTGAAGAGGTAATTTTTGAAGGAATTATGCTTTGATAAATGTTTCTAAAACATCTCTAAAGGGAATATGATTCTTGGGCATTCATTTACAATAGGGGACCACTTTTCTTAAAGGACCACTTTTCTTAAATTCTATTGCATTATCATTTGCATGCCTTGCATGTATTTGCATGTTGGCCACAAGCTTTGCATGTTGTTGCATGTCTAGGGTCGTATCTGTGAGACCGAATCTCAGTAAAATGACCATACCTTTCTCATACAGAAATGAAATTACAAATTTCAAAATGATCCAAAAAGTTGGAAATGAGGCGCACCAAACCTAGAAACCGTTGGAGGAAATTCTGACGAATGATAGAGCATTGATAGGCAAAAAGTGATAGGTTTTCTTGGTGGTTTAGTGGAGGTTGTTTTGAGAAACTTGTAGACACTAAAAAATGTCCTAAATGATATCATGCAATCGAATTAGGTATACTAACATCATTTCATCTCAAACCCATCCTCTTTTCACTTAATTAATTGAATTGGCCTAGCTAATTAATCAATTGCATCATTTTTATCTATTAACCTAATTCATCAAATCGGGTTAATTCACCACCTTTCACGCTAACATTTCGTCTCATTAAATTAAATAAAATAAATCAAACTATTTAATTTAATTCCCTAAGTCTTCTTATTTAAATTAAATAACCCTAAGTTATTTAATTAAATGTCATTTCACCTTTCCCCCTTTCATTAAATCATTTAATTTAATGAATTTATCACTTTAATTCTTCTAAGATTCCCCTAATTGTATGAGTAAACCTTGTTTAATTAACAATTAATCTAATTTTCCTCTAAAAGGGGAATATTCCCATGGAATATTCCTTACCCCATTTTTCGCACAATTAAAACTTTGTTTTAATTTTCAAAATATCTTTTTCCCTCACCCATGAGTATTCCAAAGAATATTCTCTCTCCTCCAATCATTTGAAAAAGGGATATTCTCATTTGCATTGTTGAGCAAGCTAAACTTGTGACTTCTTAAGCAAGTTACCTTGTGACTTGTGTGTGTAGGTCAAAAGTGTGTTTTTTTGGAACAAATGGGAACCCTTGATTAAATCTCATCTTGCATTCTCACCATCCATGCCTCTTTTTTCTTTCTTCCTTGACCGTTGATTGATATGTTTGATCTCAACCCTCCATTTCTCATTTGATCTCCTCTAAATAGAACACTATTTGGAGACAAATGGATCCATCGTTCAATTGCAAACTTATGCTGTTGAATCACTCACACTCACACTCATACTTTACTCACATTTAGCATATTTTAGTTCATTTTTAGTTACATATTAGTTTTAAGCTTCTATTAATGGCTTCCATGCATCCATCTTAGCTTGTTTATAAATTAGGGTTTGAATCTTTTAGCTTAAATATCACTTCGATTAGCTTAGCTTTTGCATACTTAGATCATTTTTAGTATTAAATAATGTTAATTTAGCTCGCATCATGTTCAATTTAGCATAAATCATGTTTTCATCCATCTATAACAATAGTTTCATCAATTCTCTTTAATAGAATCGATTGAAACAAGCTCATTGATCGCGAGATTAGGAAAGGATTGTTGTTCCACATCAACATGACACCAATTCCAAAACATGATAAGTTTCAAATGAGGTAGAATAGACATTTCAATGCTTTTATATTTAGAATGCTTCATTTCAATAAATGTTTACTTTATCTTTAATTTGAATGATCTTGTTTGATGATTGAGTATTAGTGGCTATGTTGTGCTTCAATTCATCATGGATCAAGCATGATCAGACCATACTAGTATCCTTGGTCGACATTCTAGTGCTAGGAGGGAAAACTGATAATTTAACCAGTTTCTATCCCAAATTCTGTTTGTTTTGATTTTTGTAGGAAACAATGACACCCAAATCAATTACAATGACACACTTTGCAGTGCGTCGCCATATAGCGACACTATCTCAATCTGAAACATCAACGCCTATTAAATGCACTGACACTGATTTACAAATGGTGATGCCCAATCAAATTGTGATGCTATTGTGCTCTCTAGTTTTTCAGCAGAGCGACACCCTTATTCACCAGAGCGATGCTATTGCAAATAGCGAGGCCCAATTTGGGTAAGAAGTTTTACGACCATTTTTTTAACATGTGCTTTAATTTTCTCAATTCGTCAAATTAATAACAAACTTCTAACATTGTTCTGGTTGTTAGAATAATAGGGTTTTGTAGGGTGGAATACATGGAGCTAAAGTGAAGAAAGAATTCTCATCTTAAGATTTTATGATTGTAACAATCGTTTGAATGCTTTGGGGAAAGTATAACCCAATTTCTTATGCTTTTTACTTTCTACTCTAGGACCTCACTAAATTTCATTTGGGTTTAAAATGAACGCTCAAATGGGACTAAAATTGAACCCTCATCTCATCATTGTCTTTTGGGTTTAAAATTGAACAAGACAACTTCACATTTCAGTTGGTGCATAAAATGAAGTCATCTTAGCTTAGGGGTTAAAATTTACAACTGTTTGCTATGCTTTGTGATTTACACTTCTGTTATTGAATACGTATGCAATTATCTCACACCATTTGGAGACCTTGAGAAATAGAAACATTCCTTAACACTTTGTATAATCACCTACATCTTTCAATTTGGATTAAAATTGAACCCCTTGCTAGTGTAGGGAAAAGGCATGGCGTGTGTTCTCTCTTTGTTCATATGAACGGGGATGATTGAAATACGAATGTACTTCCTTGCTACTGTTTATCTTTAGAGGGCCTACCTCCCCACTTCAAAAGGAGGGAGCAACCCAAGTAGTAATGAGCTAAAGCCAAGCTCTTCTGAACCACTATATAAATGTGTGGTTGCGATGAAAATTGTGATCAATGAGAAGTGGTACGTGATAGCTCTCCCCTAGTATCTTTATGATGAGAAAAGCCCTTGTTCTAAGGGTTGGGAGACCTCTCAAGGGAGTTTATCATAATATTCCTTGAACTAGAAGCCCTTACTATGAGCCATTGTTTAGAATCCAAAATCCTTAATACTTGTTGGTGAAAGAACGGTCGTTCTGAAGCCGCCCCACATTTTTACTATTCATTGTTGAAATAGAAAAATCCTTTTGATCTCTAATTTTAAGGATTTTGAGATTTGATGGTCTTGAGAAGCGTGTGTCATGGAGGGGAGCTAGTGTTACCAAATCTCTAATTGTTTGCAATGTCTTAGTGTTTGGAGGAATCCGAGTGGGGACTCAACAAGTATAGCCATTTCGAACCTAGGGTTGTAAATGATTGTGAGTTAGTTTAATACATTGCTTGGTTTCAAAACGTTATAAACAAAAATTCACTATCTTCCTCAAAATTTCAAACACTTTGGCTTAAATATGGATATCTTTTGAAAAATCCTTGATATTACTGCCTATTCTAAGGATTCTATCCTTAGAGATTTATAAATATCTTGACTTATATCTCAATCCATATTTTTCAAAGACAACATAAGAAATTATGGCTTCAACCTCATGATTCTTACAAAATGGACATTGTGAAATTTATGATGTTTTGGACATAAAAATTTAGTTTAAAAACTTAATCAAGACAAGTGATTGTGGTAAAATAAATTCACTTAAGCAAGATAAATTGACAAATGAACCCCACATGACTATTTGGAGACCGATTTATCCTGTTGAACAACATGATCTAGTAGGTACTATCATTCAACCAAACTTTGAACTCATCAACGAAGAACAAACTGATCTCATTAGTAGTTTGAGAAGCTTCACTTTTGAAACAAAAGAAACACCTATCCAATGGAGAAACACAACAACCATTTTAGATGAAGAAGAGGAACAAGATGATATTGAGGATGGAAGGCCCACATTACCACCACCCACATGGCAATAAATATCTTCCTTTCTTCCATAAACTTGAACTTTTTCTAAATGATTTCATGCAAAGTCAAGATCCCTAGAGTAAGGTCTACAAGTCGTCATTTCAGACTTAGGCATCTTAGTCCAAAATATCTCAAGAAACACCTTTGGGAACTTCATGAAACCAGAACTAGGTTGGTATACAACTTCTACAAATACACTTCAAGACACAATCCAAACTTGTATTCCTTCTATTACTGTCAAAATCCTGGTCTTTTCCAATGTTTCCAATTTCTCACATAATCATGATCTTGAACTCCCCTAAATGATCTATCACACAATCAAAATATATAGGGGAATATCTGCATGTCACCATTACAAACATAGGTATCATAATTCCAGGCCTTAATACTTTATCACAATCACAACCTCTTGGTAAGAAACCATTATGCTCGATCTAGGAGAAACCATTGGCCTTTAAGATTTGAAAACTTTAGAGGTCTAGCATGTTTCTCACTACCTTGGTCTTATCAAACAAAGGTACACTTTAAGTGAACATTGGGTTAAACATCTCATCCACCCCTTCATCAAAATTCATCCTTCATCTCACCAAACTTTGCAAAATTTTTGAATACACCAACACTTTGTGACTTAAACATCTATCAAACTAAACCCTAGCTTGCCTATTTTGTATGTGAAATGTATCCTTTTCCATTCATTTAGACAAGATAGTTATCATCTTTGAACTATTTCATCTTGAAGGTTATGAGTCTACCCTAAATATTTACAAATTCATCAACTTCCTTTATCCCAACATCAAAAATTCAAAACTTATGTCAAAAGTGTTGTCCCAAAATGTTTGCAATGATCACTCTCCACATCACCCATCTTTTCATCCGCCATTATCATCATTGCTCCCAAAAAACTTATAGCATCCATTTTACCTAGATTTGAGTCAACTAGATAGTTCAAACATCATAAATCACAACACAACTCTCCCAAAGGTGACACAAAATTTATGGTAAAGACAAGATCACAACACAAGAGAATCATGGAGAAAACAAAAGTTACATTCACCTCAAGTGATCCACATCCTTTAGAATTTGATCTAAGAAGTCAAGTTACACCATCACAACAACCTTCATCACCATCAGGACCATATGAGATAAAAGATATCACAAACAATCCATTTGAACTCACTAGGGAAGAAATCATGGAACGCCAAGCCTTTGAAAGTGTAGCTCCTATCTCACCATCATTTGTTGCATAGAATTTGACATAGGGCTCTGTAACTCCATCACTAGGGCTACATCAAACCTACATTCCTGGAATTTCAACAATCCTTTCCAAAGACTTTGCTCATGCTCTTTCATTTGAAAGCAACACACTTGTGGGAACACTTGAAACCAATCCTCCATCTCACATGACCACTTGGAGACCTACCTCTGGTGCTCCTCCCATTCCCAAAGATATTAAACAACCATACACACCTCTTGACCTTCATTACTCCACCACAACTTCCACATATATAGGAAATCCCTCTTCATCCATACCCATGAGTACAAGTGTGCCTACCATCACAAAAATTAGTGCTGATCAAGTATCTCAAAATAGTGCGTAAGGGCATGTTAGTACCATACCACAAAGTCAAACCTTAAAGAAAACAAGGAAATACTTACCCAATCCTCCAATTGGTTCATCCATGCCATTGGTCTCACAAAACACACCCATCCCATCCATTATCAACCCATCTCAAAGCAATCCCTTGGTAACAAATCCCATCAACACAGGTAATACATTATCTACATCCCTAACACAAGGGAATCCTCCAGACATGGG
Organism: Sequoia sempervirens; assembly: GCA_007258455.2. Classification (NCBI taxonomy): domain Eukaryota; kingdom Viridiplantae; phylum Streptophyta; class Pinopsida; order Cupressales; family Cupressaceae; genus Sequoia; species Sequoia sempervirens. Next base: position 519,046,346 of record VDFB02058242.1, read on the forward strand.
ACAAGGAAACCTTTTTAATCAATGGACTCAAGGTCCTAGTGTGTCATTTCCATCGCATAATCTAATGGCACCATCCTCATCTTTTCTCATAGTCCCCTTTACTATGCAAAATCAAACAGGATCTCAAACATACCTTCCTCCACCTCAATCGACTATCTTACAAGGAATGTTGAACGAAGGGAATCCTCAACATCTCATTTCCAATTCATTACCCAATCAAAACATCAACATCCATAATCCTCCACCGATGTCACAACAATCACCTAATCCCACATTGCAAGCACACACCTTAGCCTTACAACAAGCACAACAAGTCTCTCAACAAGCCCTAGCGGCACAACAACAACAACAACAATAACAATAAGCAACAACACAACAAGTAGACTTAGCACAATGATAACAAAAACAACATCAAGCATCCCTAGCGGCACAACAAGAAACCTTAATGCAACAACAACAACAAGAAGAAGCTGCCTTAGCAGCACAACAAGAAACCTTAGCACAACAACAACAAAAACAAGAAACCTTAGTAGCACAACAACAACATCAAGCCCATCAAGAAACTTTAGTAGCATAATAACAAAAACATGACCAACAAAAATCTCTAGTGGCACAACAACAAGAAGCTCAACAACAAGCCTTACTAGCTCAACAGTATGCCCAACAACATCAACAGGGTTCCTATTATAATCCTCAATCGTACATTGTTAATCCAAATGCATTAGGAACATATACATTGATACCCCAATCACCTTCACCAAATCTTACACCACCATACACCCCATAGAACTCATCCATCATCCCACCATATGTTCCTCCACCCAACCTGCAAGACAATCTAGCATCACAATTTAAGGCGCTATCACAAGAAATGTAGGACCTTGGCATGGGCAAGGAAAAGAAATCCCATACACAAAACTTGTGTCCATATCCATTTGACCAAAGCATCACAATGGCTCCATTCCCTCCTGGTTTTGAAATCCCAAAATTCAATAAATATAAAGGGAGAGGAAGTCCTGTGGACCATATCAAAGAGTTTAACATTATGTGCATGGAGGTGGCTTACAATGATTCATATTTAATGTGCCTCTTCCCTCTAAGTTTAACAAGTCCTGCTATGGATTGGTTTTCTCATATGCCTCTTGGTATCAAAACTTTTCAATAAATTACAGATAAATTTATCAATCATTTCTCCTTCAATCTTGACATGGATGTCAATCTAGAGGAATTGTACACTCTTAGACAAAAAAAAAGGGGAAACTATCGCTAATTTCTTGCAACGATGGAGACAAAGAGCTAGTAAAAATAAGTGGCCTCTTCCCAATGAACAACAAGTGGGAATCATCATAGAAAATCTAGATCTAGAGCTATCCTTCCACTTGAAAATGCAGTGCATCACATCATATGATGAGCTAGTCCCTAGATCCCTTAACCTGGAGAGAGCTCTAATCTCATAGGGAAATACTGAAGCTTACGATAGTCGCCCATCGACTAGTTCAAATGACAAGCCTCATGTCTGGGATAAGAACAAGAACGTAACAAAAGATGGTGTGGTAGATGCTAAGGTAGTCCTAAGTGCTTCTAGACCAAACAAAAATCAAGTTGCTAACATCCAACCAACTGTGCAACAAGCAACACCTCCTTAGAACAATAAGATCAACAACAATGACACACAACAAAGGTAAACCCCTAACAAGAACAACTATCTTAAACACAAGTACACAAAACTATCTGAACCCATCATGAAAAATTTGGTGGAGTCAAATCTGTTCACACTTCCCAACTTTGAAAACTACCAAGAACCACAAGAGAGACCATCTTGGTACAATGAGAAGGCCCTTTGTGCCTTTCACAAGATCAAAGGAAACAAAAAAAAAATTGAATGAGGCTCAAAAACATTATCTAAGACCTCATAGAGAATGATACCATATCTGTTGAGGTACTAGTTGGGAACTAGGATCTTAAGATATACAAGAACCTTATGCCAGATCATAACAAAATAAACAACACTGGAAAAGCTAAGGATTACATGAACGTACAACATACCTATTCCAACATAGTTGCTTCCTATGATATCATCATCACTGTCGTCACCATCAAAGGGAATAGTACAGAGTGTGGAGTCACCATGCGACATGGTAAAGTCACCATCCAAGGAGTCCCACCCCAATCTAGGGAACAACCTACTCAAGCAACAAGTACCAACAAGTACAATATCTTAGAGCAGCTTAAGAAGACCCTTGCATAGATATCAATCCTAGAACTATTGAGGCTATCACTTGTACATAGGGAAATCTTGGAGAAAGCTTTATCAAAGTCATCAATTCTTGAGGATATTGAGACCAATTAGTTTCAATCTATGGTAGGCCACATCACTAATCATCTTCTCACCTTCTTTGAGCAAGACCTACCATCACAACCATCTCATAATCATACTTTACACCTGGATAAGAACAAGGTCAAAAGAGTCTTAATAGATGGAGGTGCTAGATTGAACATTTGCTCCCTTTAGTTGATAAAAAAATTGGGCTATTCAAAAGATACTATTGAGAAGATAAAGATAACCACCATCAGGGCATATGATGACCAAGAATGTGTATCACAAGGTATCATTACACTACCCATCCAAGTGGGCCTGCTCATCGCAAAAACTACATGTCAAGTGTTGGACCTTGATCTTCCCTACAACATACTACTTGGTCGACCCTGGATCCATGATCTAAACGTTGTAGCCTCGACTTATCATCAATGTGTGAAGTTTCCTTTTGAGGGCAGAGAGATTACTATCCACAGAGATCTTGAGCCTTTTTACTACTGCAAAAATATTGAAGCCAAATTCTATAAAATCCCCCAAATACCTAAGAATGACAAAGGGCCTACACCTTCTACCTCATTTTTTGACCCATCATCCCTTGCATCTAATTTTGAAACAAAGACAACCATTGTGCAAAACATACCTAATATCAAAGTAGTGATCCAAGATGATTGTTGCGGGAACTACAAGCTAATGAAAAAAAACTTTGTCTTACGAGAGCTCCCTATTTCTCGTCAATCTCATGGGAAACCTACATCTAACAAAAAAGAACCTAAAACTATCAAGATGAAAACCACTACCTTCACCAAGTGGGGGCATTTGAATTAGGAAGATGTCAATGAGGACGATATCTCTAAACTTCTTTACCAAGATGAACGATTTGTACCAGCTCTTCCTATGGAAGATGATAATAAAGGCTTGCAACTCATGAAGGGAATGTGATATAGAAGAACAAGAAGATAGGAAAAAATGATAATGGTTTACTAGAACCCATTGTTCGTAAGAAACGACTAAAGAATCTGGGCCTAGGTTGTACTACTAGCAAGGTCACCCTTATTGGAAAAGGTACTTCCACTAAACAAGCTGAGGCTTCCTCTTGGTTGCCTACAACATGTGATATGACCTTAGATGACTTCCACCTTGATGTTGCTGACCTATTTGAAAACAACTCCCTCTTCATGATATCCATTACATCCTTTGCTCCGAGCAATCAACCAATTGAAATATGCCTAGTCTACCCACAACTCATTGAAATAGACCAAGGACCACCAATTCTTGATTTATTCAAAAACAATGAAGCGATCTCGGAATTCATGGGACTCCATGATAATTTACCATGAGCAGATCACAAAGTAGGTTTTGACATAGAGCTAGATACAGAGGCATACTATGGGGAAACGATTAAATCCTTTAGTCACAAAATAGATGAAATGCAACTAACATGCAGTTCTTTAAGTGAAAACCACACTGTGGCACTTTCTGATCCTAAAAAAGTAAAAATAAAGGATGTACCCAATGGTGAAAACCTCTCTAAGGCACCCAAGGATGAGGGATTCAAACTCCTCCTTAGTGTAATGCATCTAAAGAATTCAACAGTACTAGTAGAAAAGTCCACATTGGTCAATGTGGGTATCAAAGAAGCACCTAAGTTAACTTTCTATGCCAAACTCCTGTTGGATGAAAAACAAAAGAACCTGGTAGCATTCCTCAAAGAACGCAGAGCTAAATTTGCATGGTCATACATAGATATTATAGGGCTCAACCCAAAAGTGGTTGTGCATCACTTAGCAGTTTATCCTAAAGCTAAGATAGCCAAGAAAAAATTAAGGAAGATGCACCCTTATATAGCACTTTTGGTCAAACTCGAGTTACAAAAGATTCTTTATGTTGGATTTATCCGACTGGTAGATTATCCTGAGTGGGTTTCAAACCTGGTGCCAGTCTCAAAACCCACTGGGGGCATCAAAATATGCACTGATTTTAGAGACTTAAACAAGGCGTGTATGAAGGATGATTTGCCTCTTCCTAATACTGACCTCATTGTAGACTTAACAATTGGGCATGAAATGCTGTCACTCATGGATGGTTTTTCAGGTTACAATGAAATCATAATCTCCAAGGAAGATCAACACAAAATTGTGTTCACTTGTCCATGGAGAACCTATTGCTAGAATGTGATGCCATTTGGGCTAAAAAATGACAGGTGAAAGATTATGTGGATGATATTTTGGAAAAATCAAAGAAAAGAAGTGAGCACATACAAGTCTTAAGACCCATCTTTGACAGGCTGGAAGAATACAAAGTAGGGCTAAATCCAAAAAAGTGTCTTTGGGGTCACATCAGGGAAAATTATTTGCTTCATCGTCTCGCAAAGAGGGATAGAAATTGATCTGACAAAGGTAAAATCCATCCTAGCTATAGAACCACCACAAACACTAAAGAAAATGAGAGGGTTACAAGGAAGATTGTAGTCCATCAAGAGGTTCATAGTGCAACTATTAGATAAAATCCACCCTTTTTCACATCTTCTCCATAAATGGATAACCTATAAGTGGGATGAGAAGTGTGATAAAGCTTTCCAATAGATCAAATACTACCTACTAACACTTCCAGTGCTCATGCTGACAATACCGAACAAACCACTTATTTTGTATATCTCAACAACATCAGCAACACTAGGAGCTTTGCTAGCACAAAATGATGAGAACGGAAAGGAAAGAGCTATTTACTACATCATTATAACTTTTGTGGGATATGAAATGAACTATTCACCTATTGAGAAAGCATTCTTAGTAGTAGTTTTTGCTTCACAAAAGTTCAAGCACTACATGATGTCACATCAAATCAAGCTCGTTGTAAAGATCGACCCATTGAAATACCTGTTATCCAAAGAAACTCTCACAAGGAGAATGGCCAAATGGGTGATGATATTAAAGGATTTCGACATAGAGTAGGTAGAACACAAGGCAATCAAAGGAAAAGTGATCATAAACCAACTAAAAGAAGCACCTATCTATGATGAAAACCCTCTCATATCTAAGTTCCTTGATGAATCAGTGTTCCTTATCAATCTCACAACTCAATGGAAGATGTACTTTGATGGATTGTTCACTCAACATGGATTAGGAGCAGGTATTCTTTTCATCACCCCTCAAGGTGATTGCATTCCAAAGTCATACCGACTCGTTCCCGTGTACTAATAACATTGTTGAGTACAAAGCCCTAATCACAGGTCTAAGGATAGCGGTTTAGTGGTAGATACAAGAGATGAAAGTCTATGGAGACTCACAACTGGTTATCAACCAAGTCAATGATGACTATCAAACTAAGGATGACAAGCTCACTCCTTACAAAAAGATGGTGGAAAATATCAAGGAAATCTTTATAGATATAAATTTTGAGCATATTCCTCGCATGAATAACAGAGCAACAGATGCCATGGAAATGATTAGATCACTACTAGATGCATTGAACACCATCCTCCAATGTGAATTCTTGGTAGAACAACTTCTTGTACCAACTTTCGAGATCCTTGAATCAGAATTCATGTGTGTCATTGTTGGTCCTGGATCCTCATGGCACCATGATATCTTTATCTATCTTTGCAAAGGAACCCTCCCATCCAATATCACCTCAAACCTTAAAAATACCTTTGTTAAAAAGGCATCTTGATTTGTGATCCTAGGTGATACCCTTTACCATCGAAGCTTTGAGGGGACATTGCTATGATGTCTTAACCAAGAGGAAGCCTTGACTGCTTTAACAAAGGTACACGATGGCATATGTGGGTCCCATTCTAGTGGTATGAAATTAGTTAAGAAACTGTTGAGGACAAGGTACTATTGGCCAACCATTGAAAGGGAAGCTCATCAGTACATGCAAAAGTGTGTCCAATTTCAATAGCATGGGGATCTAATTCATGCTCTGGCTCAAGAGTTGCAACCCATGATCACACCTTGGTCTTTCTCACAATGGGTACTCGACCTCATAGGAAAAATCACCCCAAACTTCATCCAATGGCCATAAATTTATCATAACAACCACTGAGTACTTTACTAAGTGGGTTGAATCCATTCCTATGACCTACATAACGAGGAAGAAAATTTCCAAATTTATCCTAAACTATCTAATCCGTCATTATGGCGTTACACAAACCCTCATCTCAGATAATGGAACTCCCTTTAAGAATCAGGATGTGAAAGAGCTATGTCAAAGATTCAACATCCAACATCAATTCTCTACTCCATATTACCCACATGGCAATGGTTCTACTAAGGCTACAAATAAAACCATCTTGAAAATCCTAAAGAAAATGGTCAATGAAGCTGGTCATGACTAGCATCTGCAACTAAATCCTGCTCTTTGGGCTTATCGAACTAGTATCTGCACACCAACAGGTGCAACCCCTTTCTCCCTAGTATATGGATCTGAAGCTATCCTACCTATTGAGGTTGAGATCCCATCATTGTGAGTGTCACTACATAACCTGATCATCGATGAAGAGTACAAAATATCTTAGCTGAACGAGTTAGAATTCCTAGATGAGCATCATCTTGATGCCCTCACTCACTTACAAGTATATAAAAAATGACTAAACAAAGCTATAACAAGAGGATCAAATGATAGTATTTCTAGGGGATCTTGTCCTAAAGCAGAATCAGAAGAACCTTCTAGATCAAGACAACAAAGGGAAGTTTGAGCATAATTGGTTGGGTCCTTTCGTCATCACAATAAGCTACGGATTAGGAGCATACCAATTGTCAACGCCTGAAGGTGAACTCTTACAGGAACCAACTAAAAATTTGCATCTTAAAAAGTTTTATGCCTAGTCTTCAAGGGTATAAATTTGAAAATACAAAAAAAAATCAAAAAAGATCAAAATCCAAAAAAATGAGAAAAATGATTGAAAAATAAAAAAAACAATCGTCCTCTAGTAAAAACCACTTCAATGGTGCTTTGTGAAAGTACCTTGGTAAAAACCTGGAAAACACCTCCATCTATTCTTTGGCTCTTTATCCTATCATTCTTTGCATCACCATCCATCACCTCCTTCATCCTATCCATCCATCACTTATTCACGTCCTTATCATAGCTTGACATTGAGAAGTATTGCAATCCCTTTAGTATTACTTGGCATATTCCAAAGGTCAGATTATCCTACCTATACCAAAGTAGTCTAACATGTCACACTAAGGGAAATTTTTTATGGATTGTACTAGGTTCTTGTATATCTTGAGGTTATAAAAAATTCTCATTAAAAACACCAAAAAAATTCATAAAATTCTCATCAGAAAATCCAAAAACATCCAAATCCTGTACAGCTAAAATCCAAAAACATTCAGAAAATTATAAAGTCAAAATCCAAAACATCCAAAACATCCATAACACATCAAAATCTCTAAAAAGGTCAAACCATTGAAAATCCAAAAATAGAACCATTTCGAACTATGTTGTCTTTGAGATTGAATGTAGGCAAGGCCATCATTGATGTGCCCCTGAGACACCCTAGGTTAGTCCTTTAGGAGTCTATCATAATAAACTAACATTTCCATCAACTATTAATATCTCATTGCTAATAAGTCGAGTCAGTCAAACTACGTGGTCTCTGCGTGTATAACGTAAGCAAGGCTTATCTTTGATCAACCCTTGAGACCCCTAGGATAGGTCTTTAGGTTAGGTTCTTGGTCGGAAAACTCTGAAAATTGATAAACATTTGTAAAATATTTGAAAAATCTAAACATTTAAATATTGAGAAAACTCCAAAAAAACATTGAGATAACTTAGAAAAATCCAAAAACAACCAAATATACTGAAAACCCCAAAAACATCCATACAACTTTGAAAACACAAAAAAATTCAAAAAATGAAAAATTCAAAACAGTAGAAAACATTCAAAAATCCCAAACAACCTCAAATATCTCAGAAAATCCTAAACAACCTCAAATAACCAAAAACAAAAATATTTGCATAAACTTTCAAAAAGACCAAAAACAACCTCAAAACATTTCAAAATACCAAAAACATTGAAATATTCCAAAAAATACAAATCCATCCACCCCATCTCGCTTTCACCCACAATAAACCTCCATCCATAATAAATTGATTGTCGCCTTTAACCTTTGGCAAAACAAATAGAAAACAAGTATACCAAGTCGTAAAGTGAGGACTTAAGTGTCAAAATCAAAAGTCTAGATCATAGGTAAATGCATCGGTGAAGTTTATATCAACAACTTATCATAAAGCTCATCATCATCCTAACATCTAACAACCATCTGATCAACATGTCCTAGGATGTATCCTTCCTGCGATGGACATCAATATCAAACATCACCTTAGCTAAGTTAAATGGGAAAGAGATATAGATAACACTGATTGTTTGTCTTTGATCTTTTCTTATAATTTAACCTAATGAACCATTTTGAGGACCTCTCAATGATGTCTATCAAAAAAAATTAGAGAGAAAGGAATGGAGCATCGATCATTATCTTTCATTTGTTGTGCTTGCGGATACTCTTGTAAAATAATCTTGGCACATACTTGCTTAGTTGTGTGTAGGGAAGTTGTTTGGAGTACGTTGTTGACTATTACGTATGCTTCAGTCCAATGTATTCTAGGCTTCTAACTTACATTCCAACGAGGTTTGTGTATGTCAAGGTGTGAACAAGAACTATCCTATCTATTTGCTGAGTCAAAGTCTATTACACTAGATACAATGTCATCCTATTTATTAATACCTTGATGCATCGTGTCTATGTGTTGTATCAAACAATAAGGAACGATAGAAAATCCCAATCCTAAGAAATGAGAAAATCATCATCATCCTGCATTCTTCATCCTCATCATGCATTTCTCATCACCATCTCTAATAAAGTCTTAGTGGATCATGGACTTGTTGGATATTTTGAAGCAATCATCACAATCAATGGTTGATCATCTTATTTCTTCTATCTTCTCTCCACGCTAACCTCGTATCATGATAGTTAACAAAAACATCATCAATGCATCCATCCTGCATCCAAAAATCATCAGCATACATACATCTCATAATCATAGCATATCCTAAACATCCATCCTGCATCATCATTATCATTTAAGTTGTGATGAGTAATGTAGATTTGTTATTTTAAGCATCTTAAATTGTTGCATCATATATCATAAACATCCATCGCATTATCATATCATAAGTATAAACATCTACATTTTCCATCCATACATCCACATGCATACATTATCACATCATAAAATTGCATAAGGAAATGCATCCATATCATTTGCATAAACATAACATCTGCATATCATATCATATCACATGGCATATCATGAAAAGATAATGAAAAAAATATAAAATTGCATCCATTAAATCTCATATCAGCACATATCGCATACACATACATAAATAAAGTGCATCCATACATGATAAAATATAAGCATGTTACATCTCATATGCATCCATACATCATAAGCATGAAATAAGATGAACACATTACATCATATCAAATCAGTATCCGTATCATATATATATATATATATATATATATATATATATCAAAAAGTGAATGTCATAGTACAATATCTGGATCAGTGTATGTATATCGATCATAAATACAATATCCATGAGGCTATCAAAATGAAGCCCATGAATTATATCTATGTCAAAGAATGATGCAACAAAATTAAAAAAATGTCTATACACTCGAGCTAGCCCTGATGGCTGCTCCCCTCTCCGACCTGCCTCTCTGGCTGATCCTCAACCCTAGGCTATACATTGCTCCGTTGCAAATAGTCAGGCTGTCTAAGTGGCTATGGGACATCTCTATGGTAATGCATCCTATAATAGGGTGCCTTGGTCACAACCTCTTTGTACAATCTCACAGATATAGTCTTGCCCTATGTAGCTGCTGTGAGAGCCTCTAACTACTACCGCCACCTAATCTCCTGATCCCTCTCAACAATCACAACCTGAACCTACTATCTGGCATGATATCTCTTTGCTATAATGGTCACAATCTACTACCTAGCCTGGTATCACTCAACAGTGATCACCAAAATCTTTTGGCGGGCCTAATCCTGCTCACCTGTGATAACCTGCACCTACTACTATAGTTGTTGAATCTATATATCTCTTGGATCTGATGGCGGTGGCTGAACTGGCTACTATTGACCGAGCTGCTACTGTACTGGTTGCTACTGAATAAGAGGCTATTGAGGAGGTTGCTGACCCACTGGTGGAGCCCCCAAAATCTATCCCTCTTGGCCATCCTAGCCACCCTTTCCCTGTCCTCTGCCCCTGCCTGCTCCCCTCCCTCTAGGTCTCCCTTGGGGAGGAGCATCCATTAAATCTGTCAATCTCCAGGGAGGTGTAAACCATTCATCATAAGCAGGTGTCTTCTGCACGACCACCTGAACCTGGTCATATACCCATGGCTGTGCCACCAACTTCCTGAAACCCTCCATTACTTTTGGAGCTAGAATGGTGGGTCCCCATGTGGGAACCTCTTGAGCTAACCTCACAATAATGGACCTATAGGCATCATCAAGCTTGTATTTCTGCTCACTAAATTGACATGCCACCCTGTCTAGTAGATATCTCTCTATGATCGTGTGCTCCTGACCCTGCATATGCTGGGTTTTCCTAGCAAAGAATAACTGCTGAGCATCATCGTACCATGCTGACATCTGTAGCCAGGGTCTCCATCTAAATACTATCATATCATCCAATACCTGCCGCTAGTATGAGAGCCCAATCTACCCAGTGTGCTGTAGGGTAATGGCACCTCTATACCTCCAAACCACAAGATCATCTGGGTCAACATCAACCATCTGCATGATAGGTCAAATCACAACTATATGCTCCCATGCCCAAATGTGAAGCAAGGTCACCCCTGCACCAATGGCTCTATCATCGCAATAGAAAAAGTTGTGCATATCATGATTTAACGAGGCCAACATCACTGGTCCCCATGCAAATAATGTCCTCCTGTGGAGCATCCTATGCCATGCTAGGCCCCATCCTGGGCTGAACCCCCTACTCCATCAGTCGGGAGCAACCAAACTTGAAATGATAGCTGCAATGATCAATTGAAATGTGGGCACATGACCTCTGTATGACTCAAGGTCAATATGAGAAGTGACTAGAATGATAGCCTCCATCTCCATCACCTCGTGGTAGACATTGTATCTGACATTGACGTCATAAATCACATGTTCACCATGTATCGACAAACACATAATCCACCATACATCCTCTAGTGTCACCATCGCCTCGGTAGTGGGAAGATGAAACAACAAGGTCTCACTATCCCATCTCTCGCATAGTGCAATCATCATAGCTAAGTGTGTTTGGATGGCAGGCATGTTCACAATGTACCATAAGCCGATCTCTCCTAGGTGCTCTTGGTGCAACTCGAATAAACCACCAATTCTCTCAAAAACTATGGGATTGTGCTCACATGCCATCAGTGGTGGAATGACCTCCTACACTCACGAAGTGCACAATGTCAAAACTCAAAAAGATTTGACTCTGTGAACCCCAAATCTATGTACCTGCAAAACAAAGAGATTAAACACCTTAAGTTAGATATTGCAAGTATAAACAAGGATTCCCCATGGAATCCATTTACAATTCAAACTAGGAATGAAAATATGCAAGAACACAATACAAGAGATAAAACAAAGATGAAATCCTAATTTAAATAGCAAACACATGATCCCATGGGGGAATTGGTGCTAATTTGATGTGGAAATTTGGCCCTTTCCCAATTCCTATGATTGCAAGCTTTGATATGTAGACTTGATGAAGAGATTTGATCCACTTTTGATGATGAATGATGAGGACTCCAAGCCAAATCTGCAAAAGAACCTAGCTAAGAACTCAATGGTGTGAAACTTGATAGATATTTGAGCATGATAACTTTACTCAAATTGTGGATGATAAAATGAGGAGAGGAGCTCTTTATTTATAGGATTTCAAGATGGATGAATGCCCAAATTTGAGCAATGTGGGACTAACTTTCATCCAATGATATGGTGCCACTTGTCAAGCTATAAATGGATGATGGTTGTGCAAGATTTGGGGTTTGTGCCAATAAATGCCAATATTTGAAATTCAAATTTGTTGAAATGACATGTAAGAGGGAAGGGGAAAATGCAATAAATGCCACTTGGCTCAAGGCAAAGGACATGTAAGAGATCTTAAATGCCTTGTTGGATGTACATGTTGACTTAAAATTTTTGAATTCAAATTGAGAGAATATTCCAAAAGATGCCATGAGGAAAATAGATTTAATAAATGAATTAAATCTATTTTCATGTGCACTTGCATTATCTAGAGGATGTGACATGAGATTAGATTAAATTAATCAAGGGTTAATTAATTTAATAGGAGATTAGATGATGTGACTTATTTGACTTAGATTTATGGATTTATTTAAATCAGATAAGAGAGGAATATGATAAGAGGCTAATTAAATAAAGATTTTGATTTATTTAATTAAAAGGGTATGGTGTTAGATTAAATCAAATAAGGTTTTAATTTATTTAATTTAATGGATAGACTTTAGAGATTTAATCAAATAAATTGGTTATTTAATTAAATAGGGATAATTAGATCAGATGGATTGATTTAATTAACAAAGGAAAGTGACTTAATTAGACAAAATAATTTATTTAATTAAGAGATGAATATTGATGAATTTAATCAGATAAGGGAATTTGATTAAATGGTTAGACCGAGGGATGATTTAGGAAGAAACGATGTTAGTAAGTCAGGATCAGGTGGACGATGTCAATCGTATATTTTCGATGTCTACATTTTTCCCCTCTTTGAGCAATGCACTCATTGCGTTGGTTCAAAGAATAAATGATCTTGATCAAAGCCAAAATTTTTGACATTTAAAAAACTTTCCCCACTGTTGCATGGTGAGGAAAACATGCCATTATAATGCCCCCTCGAGAGATCGGACGAAAATTTCAATTTTTTGGGTGATCTCGTGAAAAAAGGTGACAAGGTGCCCGATAGGTCTGGGAGGCTAAAAATGTGTCTAAATGCAATAAAATGGTGAAAAACAAGCCTCAAACAGACGAAAACAGGTTCGGGGGACCGAAACCCTAGTAGGACAGCCAATTAGGGCTAAAAAACCCTAATTTTTAGGCTAAAAAGGGCCTCGAGGGGTCACTTTCAATTCATTTTCACACACCTCCGCTAGCAAACCTTGAGATTTGAGCTCTAACCTCCTGATGATATGGCGCAACGACAGCTTCCTCTGCATATTTCTAACCAAGTTTGGATGTACCAGCGGCCACCTGGCATCGGTGCCCCGGTATGTGACCCTAACTGCTTCGTGTTTTCATTTTAATGCATTTATTATTGTTTTTAAGGAGAGCTCACCTCTAGGGCGCTATTATAGCGCTGCTCGGTGTTTGAAGTGCATCACTTTTATCCTTTTTGTGCCGCAGCTGTGTTGTTTGGTGCCGCAGTGGTGCAATTTGGAGTATAAAAACTCCACCGCTCGACTCAAACTCGGCGGGCCAGTTTGGAAAAGTGCACCGCGATGACACTCTTTTTGCAAAAATTACGACCCTGGAGAGAAAAGTGCGTAGCAGCAGCTCTATTTAACGAAATTTTAGTCCAGCATTAGAGTTTGAGAAAACTCAAACTGCGATGCCTTCGCAAACTGCGCCACTAGAAATGAGTTTGAAGCGTTAGGTCAGGAATTTTCCAAATTTTTTAACATGCTAACTTTCTCTGATGCATGACGGGCCTAGGGAGCTTCATTTGCGGGAGCACCGATCACAGAATTTGGCGATCGTCCTACGAGAGTTGAGCGACAGAGATTAGGACTAACTGGGAGTCACCGACCTATGGCACATTGCATACGCAACACCCGTGCGCACACACCTCAGGATGTTGTCAGTGCTAGCCGAGAGGTGGCACAACGAGACCTCTTTGTTTCATCTTCCCACTGGTTAGGCGACCATCACATTGGAGGACGTCTGGCACATACTACAATTGCCCATTCATGGCCGTCAGGTGATCTATGATATGGAGGAGGGACGCGAATGCTGCACCCGAGTCCTCGCCATGTGTGACATTATTTACTGCGAGGGGAAAATTGATCTGGAGAGGTACAGAGTTATAACACCTCCCTTCCGCTGGGCGATTGCGACGATCATTTCGGGTTTTTTTGCCCTAGATTGACGAGGGCAATATTTCAGTCTGAGTTGGGGATACTGCTGGGAGAGGATGGTCCAAGATAGGCTAGTTCAATTTGCATGGGGACCCGTCCTTCTGGCTTCACTCTACAAGGATTTGCATGAGTATGCATATGTGGATGGCAGAGCGTTGGGGGCTGGCGTGACACTTCTGCATGTTTGGGCATGGGAACACATTTCTGTGCTACGTCCACGAGTGGTTCCAGTTTCGATGGGGGCAGAGGATGCCCTGGTGGCATGATACAGAGGGGTTGTGTTATTCACACACACCGACGAGTATGGGATCCCCTATTGGAGGTGGGTCACAGATGAGATGCTTGTGTTCACTTGGAGACTGTACCTCGATTAGCCTGGATGGACTGAAGATGCTACACAACTCTTCTACTGTCGGCAGGACAGATACATGCAGGGCTGAGAGCACACGATGATCGAGTGATACTTGCTAGGGCATGTGTAGTGTCAGTTTGGGGAGCCGCAGTATCGGCCTGATGATGGTTATGTGGCCGTCTTTGCTTGGAGCTTGACACAGACATCATGGGAGCCCGACATTCCTACCACGGAGGCAGTTGACAGCTTTCGGCAGCTAGTGGCCCGACCTTGGGCTTATGATCAGGGCTTGGCAGACTCAAGGACTACACAGGCCTACAGAGATTAGTTCATACCTTTTCTTCAACTGACCATTCCAGTTGAGGATCTTGAGGCATATAGGGTCAGAGGCAGAGCAAGAGGACAAGGACGAGGATGAGGACCTAGGGTCAAGATTCAACAAGACCCACCATTGGTGCCCCCAGTTTCACCAGGTCAAGGAGATGTCCCTATGTAGGACTAGCAGTAGGATCCGCCAGTCCCACCACCACAAGCTGAGGGTGAGGACTAGGTTCATGTACAACCATAGGCACAGCCAACAGGGCAGGCAGATACATGAGATGCCTTGATTTTATAGTTATAGGCACAGGTATAGGTAGTGACGGTTGAGAGGGACCAGGCACGGGCTAAGAGAGAGCAGCTCAGAGCGGAGAGAGATCAGGCTGTATAGCAGCGATAGGCCGCAAAGCTATAGGTAGCTACAGAGCTAGGCCGTAGACATTAGATTGAGAGTATGACAGCCTTGGCCTCCTCCCAGGGTACAGTGCTGGTATGATCTTACAGGGAGGCTATCCAAGAGATAGAGTACTACCACCGGGCCTACCACGACCATGTACCTAGAGCAGACTGGGTCCCTGATTACTCAAAGAGGGCCAGCCAAAGACCACCAGAGGGTCACAGTGATAGGGGTGAGGGTAGCATCCACGGAGATCGGCCATGATTCAGATGATACACATTTTTGGTGCCTTATGGGCTCATTTTTGATAGCCCCAATGGGCATTTTTGTACTGATTGACATACTTGTACAGTGATCCGATTTTTTTTTTTTTGTACTATGACAATGATATTGATGATATGATATATATGAGCTGATTTTGATGTGATGCCATGTGTACTCTTTTATTTATGCATGTATGATTCTTCTTTTATATGTTATGGATGTATTTATTTCAAATGACGTTTTATGCAATTGATTATAACCTATGATATGATGTGCAATGATGTTTAACTATATGCTGACTTATTTTATGCCAATGCAATATGTGAAATGATTTGATTTATGGTATATGCAATGATGTGTAGAAAAATGCTTATATATGAGATGATTTATGGATGGATGTGATATGATGCGATGGTCATGATAAAATGAAATGATGGTACGAGATGTTTAGAATAACAAATGTTATTATCCTAAATGATGATGTATGTGATGCAGTGATATGTTAATGCGATGATATGTATGCCTAATGAATTGAATGCTTATATTCTTATTGTTTATGATTATAATGATTATGAGATACTTCCGTTCATGCTATGTGATGGTTTATGAAATGCAAAAGAATGCTTATGCAATGATCAATGTAATGTCATGAGATGTAATGTGTGGAATGCGATGTTTGCTTTATGATATGTAATGCAATGTGCTAATGATGTCTATATGATGTGCTTATGTAATATGCTAATGATGTGTAGATGTAGGATCGGTGGTGATGATGGTGATGATGAGCAACTGTCATAGTACCTTGTTAGCGTGGTTAGTAAGACAAGAAGAAATCATTTCAACAAGACGCATGATGACACAAATGCAGATGCAGATGCAGATGATGATGATGATGATTTCTTGCCGATAAATTGGGATTTTCAAAGGGCCAAATTTCCTTATTTTTGATAACACACGTGATACGATGCATCAAGGTATAGAAAAATAGGATGGCGATGTTCCCAGTGTGATTGAATTTGACTCAAAAATTAGATAGGAGTATTCTTGTTCACACCTAACATACGAAAACCTTGCTAGGATGTATTTCGGAAGTTTCAAACACCTCAGACCAAAACACGGAAAGGTAAACCTATCCCTGCAATAGTCAACAAGCTGCCCTAGACCTCTTCCATATATGCCTAACAAAGCAAGTATTCACTGATGTTATATTGCAAGAACATCCAACAAGCACAACAAACAAAAGATAATGATCATTGCCCGATTCCTATTTCTCTAAATGCGTTGTTTTGGGATATCATCGAGACGTCCTTGGAATGAGCGCAAAATAAGATAAGTCAAAAAGATAAAGACCAAGTAAACAAACAAACTGATGCTCTTCAATACCGCTAACGGCAAAAGGATGTGTTTCTAAGATGATAACCAAAACTTATTGCCAAAAGATAATGCCCATTGTAGGAAGGATGCATCCTAGGACATGTTAGTGGATGGTGGCACATCATTTCGTTTATAAAGGATGATTGATATGGGACAAATTCAAATGATGTGTTACCGATACAAAGAGATAACCAACTTGCTTACTTACTGACTTAGACTTAAGACTTGACATTTTTGAGTTCTACTTTTAAACCTGCTAGACTTGTTTCCAATTGTTTTACCAAAGGTTGAGGGCAACAATCAATTTATTATGAATGGTGTTTATTGGGGGTGCAAGCGAGATGAGGTGGATGGATTTTTTCAAATATTTGGATGTTTTTGAAATGTTTTGAGGCTGTTTTTTGGTATTTTTTTTGAGGTTTTCAAATGTTTTGATTTTTGATTTTTCCAATGTTTTGGGATTTTCTAAGATTTTGACCAAGAGACTAACCTAAAGACCTATGCTAGGGGCCTCGGGGTCTGATCGATAGATTAGCCTTGCCTACGTTATACATGCAGAGACCACATAGTTTGACTGACAACTTGACCAATTTACAGATGAGGATATACATGATGAGATGTCAGTTTATTATGATAGACTCCTATAGGAATGACCTAAATGTCTCGGGGGATGATCAAAGATCAACCTTGCCTACGTTCAAGCTCAAAGATGACGTAGTTTGACAAGACGACCTTGGTTTTGAGATTTTGATGATTTTGAATGTTTTTGGATTTTTGGATTTTTTGGACTTTAAAATCTACACAAATCCGATCTGACAAGAACATGCCCCCAGCGTGATGCAATAGACTACTCCGATAAAGGCAGGACAAACTGACCTTGAGGATGGGCCGAGTAGTACTAGGAGGGATCATGCTACGAACATAGGACCAAGCTATGGTGCGGATGCGAGTGGATGTGTGATGGATGGAGCCCTGAATGTGATGAATGATGGAAGCGATATGGGTGGATGATGCAGATCAAGCCATAAAGGTCCTGGTGGATAGAAAGTGCTTCTTTACACAAGGCGCCTGTTTGCTAGGTTTTCACTGAGGTGCTTGCCCAAAGTGCCACCGAAGTGGTTTTCACTAGAGGATGATTTTTTTGATCCATTTTCTATTTTTTTTGGATTTTTTGCTTTTTTGCTTTTTTTGTTGTTACCAAGATGCTTGTTTGCCAGGTTTTCGCCGAAGTAACCATTCAAGACTTTTTCTAATTTTTTGGATTTTCTAGTTCTATACCTTGAAAGAATTAGGCATAAAATTTTTTGAGATGGGAGCTATTCATGGGCTCCTGTAGAGGTTCCCCTTTGGGTGTTGATAGCTGATATGTCCTTGATTGATAACTTGCTGTGATGGTGAAAGGTCCTAACCAATTAGGTTCGAACTTGCCTTTGCTGCTGGGATTCAGGATATTCTTCTGATTTTCTTTTAAGACCAGCTCTCTGACTTGGAAAGTCTTGCTTCTGATCTTCTTGTTTTAGCTTCGTTTGAGTCTATTTTGATAGACTTGCAGATGGTTCAAAGCTTCTATGCATCTCTCATCCAGTAGCTCCAGCTTGTTTAATCTTGACACCCGGTAGTCCTCATCGGTGATGAGGTTTTGCAATGATATTCTGAGGGATGGGAGCTCGATTTCAATGGGGAGTATGACTTCTGATCAGTAGACCAAGGAGAATGGGGTGGCACCAGTGGGTGTGTGGATACTGATTCAATAAGCCCAGAGGGCGGGATTAAGCTGCAAGTGCCAGTCATGACCTGCGTCATTGACTGTTTTCTTGAGGATTTTGAGGATGGTTTTGTTCGTAGCCTTTGCTTGGCCATTGCCTTGGGGATAGTACGGGGTGGAGAAGCGATGCTGGATTTTGAATTTCTTGCACAAGTCGCGAACCTCCTAGTTCTTGAATGGTGTGCCATTATCTGAGATAATAGCTTGTGGGACACCATAACGACATATGAGATAGTTCAGGATAAATTTTGAGATCTACTTCCTAGTGATATATGTCATGGGTATGGCTTCCACCCACTTTGTGAAGTACTCAGTTGTAGTTATGATGAATTTATGGCCATTGGATGAGGTGGGTGTGATTTTCCCAATGAGATCGAGTCCCCACTATGAAAAGGGCCATGGTGTGATGATCGGATGGAGCTCTTGAGCTAGAGCATGGATGAGGTCCCCATGCTGCTAACATTGTATACACCTCTTAGCATGATCATGCACTTCTCTTTCCATTGTGGGCCAGTAATACCCCAACCTTAGTAGTTTCTTGGCGATGGTCATTCCACTCGAGTGTGAGCCACAAATACCGTTATGAACCTTGGTTAGAGCAGTTAATGCCTCCTTAGCATTTAGATAGTGCAGTAAGGTACCCTCTATGCTTCTACGGTATAAGGTATCACCTAGGATCACAAATCTGGATGCCTTTTTAATAAAGGTTTGTTTTAGGCTCGATGGTAGGTCAGCGGGTATGACTCCTATTTGAAGATATGTATAGATGTCATGATACCAAGGATTGCTAGGACCAACAATTTCACACACATATTTTGATTCCAGTACCTCAAATGTGGGAATGAGAAGCTGCTCAATCAGAAATTCATATTTTGGCATGTTATGAGGGATGTCTAATAGAGACCCGATTGTAGCCATGGCATTAGCTACTCTGTTGTTGGTTCTTGGAATCTTCTCAAATGTTATGTCAATGAAGGATTCCTTTAAAGTCTCCACCAGTTTCTTATATAGAGTAAGCTTGTCATCTTTAGTCTGATATTCATTATTGACCTGATTTATGATCAACTGAGAGTCTCCATACACCTTGAGAGCTATGATGTTCCATTGCACTGCTATATTGAGACCTATAGTCAAAGCCTTGTATTCCGCTATGTTGTTGGTGCAAGGAAATGCCAATTTGTATGATTTTGGTATGCAATCCCCTTGTGGGGTGATGAAGAAGATACTAGCTCCTGATCCATGTTGTGTGTATGACTCATCAAAGTATAGTTTCCAATGGTCAGTTATGTTGAGGTTAAAAATGGACTCATTTGGGAATTCTAAGATGAGAGGATTCTCAAAATACATAGGTGCTTCTGCTAGTTGATCTGCAATGACTTGTCCTTTAATAGCTTTCCTCTCTACTTACTTGATGTCATACTTTGATAATATCATTACCCACTTTTCCATTCTTCCCATGAGCATTGCCTTGGATAAGAGATACTTAAGGGGATCATATTTCGCAATGAGCTTTATCTTGTGTGCTAGCATGTAATGTCTAAACTTTTGGGATGCAAACACTACTGCGAGGCAAGCTTTCTTGATGAAGGAGTAATTTAGCTCATGACCGACCATTGTCCTGCTGATATAGTAGATGGCCCTCTCCATTCCATTTTCATCATGCTAGGCTAGGAGAGCTCCAAGAGCTACTGCTGTTGCTGACACATATAAGATCAATGGCTTTCTTAGGATAGGTGGCATTAACACTAGTGGTGTCAGTAGGTATTCCTTGATTTTGTTGAATGCTTCTTCGCATTTTGTATCCCATTTGTACACTACCCCCTTGTGGAGTAGGTGAGAGTATGGGTTCTGCTTGTCTGCCAGTTGTGCTATAAATCATCAGATGGATTGAAGTCAGCCTTGGAGGCTTCTCAGTTGTTTTAATATTTTTGGTGCTTCCATCTCGAGGATTGCTTTTAGTTTTGCCGGGTCCACCTTGATACCCCTCATGGAGACTATGTATCCTAGCAGTTTACCTGATTGTACACCGAAGACGCACTTCTTAGGGTTTAGTCTGACTTTGTATTCCTCTAGTCTGTCAAAGATAGCACTTAGGGTTGCTATATGATCTTGTCTCTTTCTTGACTTAGCTAGAATGTCGTTGACATAGTCTTTGATTGTTTTGTGAATCATGTCCTGGAATATTAGTGTCAATCGTTTCCCTGTAATAAGCATGTGTGTCTAACTCCATTATAAACCATGCCTTATGATCCCCATCTGGAATGTTATCCCTCATTCCCATGAATTTTGAGAGCACCTCATCATTTTCGAATGTATCAAGAACTGGTGGTCCTCGTTAGTCAAAGTTGATCAGTTGGGGTAGACTAAATGAATCTCATAATTTGGATGATCGGTTTCAAAGGAGAGGGTGCTAATCATACACAGGGTGGTATCTTCGAATAACTTAGGGAGATTGGATATGGTGTCTTCGTCATCGCTACTAATATAGGGCTCAGTTATGAAGTTATGTGTGTTGCTACCTGTGACTATTGGTGAGTGTACTTGTACTAGCACTGGCTGAGGAGAGACATTAGTGGCTTTAACTGGAGGACTTCGGCCATGTATGGTTATTCTCAGAGGGGTACATCCAAGACCAATATTTTTTATGGGTCGCGTCTCTGGCATGATAGGTATTATGAGGCCGTTGTCATTTTGTCCCAATCTCTGGTTTCTATCATAACCCATTGCAAGCATCATTTGTAGGCCCTTTCTTGTCTCATCCATTGGTAGTTCATGTTTCGGTCTTTCATCTCGGTACAACATGTGAGATGGATCTGCTTCAATAACCTCTTGACCAAGGTCTCCCCAACTTGTGAATTCAGGATAGTCTTCAGGAGATGTTTGTGATGTGGAAGCTTGGTTTTCTTGTGGGCATCCTCATGATCTAGGAGATTGTGGTAACTCTCCTATCACAAAAGCATTGTTAGGAATCCTATAAATTCCACAACCATCTTCCTAGATGATGAGCTTGATGTCAGAGATGGTGGGAATGGGGGGTGTCTTTGTCGCAGAAGTGGACGCGAGAGTGGTGGGGTCGATGTATGGTGTGGATGGGCCGTCATTATTTGGAACTTGGGGGATTTTGTAATATTTGGCCTCAAGATTTTTGCAATATGAAAATGGTTCAGGATCTCCATGAATGGTAACCTCTTGTCCATTATGTGTAAATTTCACACATTGGTGGAAGGTTGATGCTACGACTTTCATTGCATGGATCTATGGGCGTCCCAGGAGGATGTTATATGGCAAGTCGAGGTCCAGGACCTGACAGGTTGTTTCCATGAGCGTTGGCCCTACTTGAATAGGGAGTTTAATTGTGCCCTGAGACACTCTTTCTTGGTCATCATATGCTCTAATTGTGATGCCTTTACCTTTGTCGATGGAATCTTCTGATATTTTCAACTGTTTGATTAGGCTGAGAGAGCAGATGTTCAAAACTGCACCCCCATCCACTAAGACCTTTTTGATTTTGCTCTTGTTTACAATGGCTTCCAAATGAAGTGCACAATTTTGAGATGGTTGGGTGGGGAAATCTTGGTCAGAGAATGTAAGGAGATTAGGTGTTATGATATTCCCGACCATAGCTTGGAATTGGTCTGCATCAAGATCTTCGGGGACGGTGGATGAGGCTAATGCTTCCTCAAGGATCTTTTTATGGGCTAATGATATTTTTAACAACTCCATGATGGAGATGTGTGCTTGTGTTCACTTGAGTTGTTCCACGACATTGTAGCTATGCGGAATGGCTCTAGATGAAGGGACTCTATTAGGTTGGGATGATCCTACAATGGTGACTTTGCTGCCTCTTGTGGTGACTCCACAATCTTCAGCATGGGCGCCCTTGATGGTGATGACCATGTAGTCCTCATTTAGGGAGGTAATGACCATTTCGTAATCATTATTTACACTATCCTTCCCTTTATCATTTTTATTCCCTTTGTTTCCATGATTCGGCATCAGATTCGTGTAGATTTTTAGGTCCTGATTTCTCGTAGGTTGTTCTATGTTTATGATTTTCGTGTTAATGAGATCTTGGATGATGTTTTTGAGTCTCATGCAGTTGTTCATGGTGTGGCCTTTGATCTTATGAAATTCACAAAGTTTATTTTCGTTATACCAAGGGGGTTTGACGTCAGGTTCTTGGTAATTTTCAAATGTAGGAGGCTTGATGAGTTTTTCGTTGATCAACTTTTTCATTATGTCCTCTAGTGGTTCCCCCAAGATAGCATATTTTCGTTTAGGATAAGTTTTGCGTTGGGGTGGTCCTCTTTGATCATTGAGGTTATTGATGGTTGGATTATTGTTGGGTTGATATGTTGTGTGATGAGTGTTTTGGTGTTGATTTTGGATTTGTGGTGTGGGTGTATTTTGGCATGGACCACTAATGACCACCTTGGCATCTATGACACCATCATTAGTAACATTCTTGTTCCTTGTCCATGTGCGAGGTTTATCATTGTAATTGGATGATGGGAAGTTGTTTTACAGTTCATGATATGACGTTGATTCCACAGGTTGAGTCACAAGGGCTCTTTCGATGCTAAGTGCTTTGGAGATCAGTTGATCATATGTGGTGATTCCCTAAACCTTGAGATGAAATGACAAGTGGATTTCAAGGTTGGCTATGATGGTGTAGACTTGTTCTTCTGGCATGGTCCACTTGTTCTGATTGGCCTTGGATTGCCATCGTTGAAGGAATGAAGCAAAAGATTCATTCTTTCCTTGTTTTAGAGCATATAGTTCTTTGAGACTAACATCCATTGCAATATTACACGTGTAGTTTTTAATGAATGCATCCTTGATTTCTTGGAATGTTCTAAAGCCCGAAGGTAAGCAAGAGAACCATTCTATAGTGGGACCTACCAAGCTTCTAGGAAATAGCCGCATCAGATAAGTATCGTCATATGCGACCTCCGTGCAATGAACCTGGAATTCCCTGATGTGATCTTCAGGGTTTCCCAGCCCTTGATATTTGTCAAACTTAGGGATCTCAAATCCCTTTGGGAATGGTTTCATCTCTAAGCTCCTATCAAATGGATAGGGACACAAGTTGCTTGGTGTTTTGGTTGTTTGACTTGACTGAAGGTCGAGCACTTGTTGTGATAACAACCTGAGTTGTGTCGTTGCATTTCTTTGTGGATCAGGGGGTGGGATGAATGTGTTCTGGGGTGTTGCAATCATGGTTTGGATGGATGGGTTGGTCGATGCATTGATCGATGGTATCAGTATGTTGTGGCGAGTGAAGTAGGCTTCTACTTGCTTTTGGATGAACAATGCTTGTTGTTGATCTTGTTGTTGTGCTAGGATTTATGCTTGTTGTTGCGCTTGCTATTGTTCCAACAACGCTTGTTGTTCTTGTTGTTGTTCCCACAACACTTGTTATTGGGCTTCCAACTCTACTGATTCTTGCTACTCTTGGTATTGCTTTAGTGCTTGTTGATATGCTTGCATTTGTGCTGCTTGTGCAAGAAGTTGTGCTTGTGCGGCTTGTTGCTGCAGTAATAATTGTGCTTGAGCGACCCTTTGTGCTTGTAATGCTTGTGCAGCTTGGGTAGCTTGAGTGGCTTTTTGTTGTTGTTTTTGTAGTAAATCTTGTGCTTGTTGAGCTTGTTGTGCATGTAATGTGGCTTGTGCAGCTTGGGTGGCTTGTGCGGCTTGAGCATCTTGTTGCACAAATTTTTGTTTTTGAACTTGTTGGTATCCTCTTTGGAAAGTGGCTTGCAATGCTGCGTCGAATTGGTTTGATGTGGTGAACATTGGTGGTGGTGGGGGTGGTGGTGGATTTGGAATAGTGGTGGATGATGATGTTGTGTTGATGTTTTGGGTGTTGGATAATGGTATTGATGTGGTTGGTCCTTGAGAGACCATGCTTTGTGATGTTAGGGGGATGTTCGATGATGTTGCCATTGCTTGTGTGTTTGTCATTTGTTTTTGTGATATCAACAATAAATTTTGTGTGTTTGGTGCAATGCTTTGATTGATGGTTGGGATATAGGTTTGATTGATACTTGGTAGGGGAGGGATCCCTAAACCAAGGAGTGGTGTGGATGATAATGGCAATGGTGGAAGAGGTGGAAATGTGAGAGGTGTGAGTTGTAAAAATGTCATGGTGTCGAATAATCCCCCTAGTCCGAACGTATCTCCCTCTTCTTGTGAATTTGTGAGAAGAGGTGTTTGTGGTGCTCCATGAAAAGATGTTGATGATGGGTCGTAATGTAAAGTGAGAGGAACATTTTTTTGTAATGGGTTGCTGAGTATGTTTTGTTCCAAGGTGGTGATTGTGTCCAAATTTTGATTGCTAACAAGGGGATGTGATTGAAGAGCATTAAGGAATGCGTTTCCCTTGTTGACATTGGGTTGTGTTGGAGAAAATGATGTTGTGATTTGCGAAATGTTTTGTGTGATGTTTTGAGATGGAGGTGTAGATGAAATGGGAATGGTGGATGTGATCGGAGGAAATGATGTATCCACTATAGTACTCACATCAAAATCCGAAGGCAACTTGGCCCCTTGTTTTTCTAGTTCAAGCATGTACAACGAAGGGTTAAGTCTCATCATGATGTTGATGATTCTATGGTTGTCTAGATTTTGGAGCATTTCCATCATTTCCTCGCGAGACATTCCAAAGGTAAGGTCCTCCCCTTGATTTTGTTCTTGTGGATTTTGGGATGATGAGGGGATCAATGGATTGCTTGATTCAGTGGGATTCATTTTTGCGTTTGTTTGGCTAAGATCGCTTGAAGCGGGTGTTTCTTTGTGTGCTTCCATACTCTTCTTGTATTGAGATATCGTTTGAACCATAAAACAAGGATCAATCTTTGAGAATATAGGAGATGAATCTCTTGATTCCTTGAATCGATTTTTATCTTATGTTCCAAAGTGAAAAGTTTTAGGATGCTTTGAGGATCAAAGGTGATGGTATGATAATGATGTTTTATGGATGATTTGGCTTTTGAATGAGACACTAGGCTTTTTAGGACTTGCGGATTTCTTGATTTTTGATTTGAGATTTTGAGATTTTGAGATTTTGTCCTTGATTTTTGATTTGGATTTTGATTTTGATTTTGAACAAAAAGACCCTAAGATGTTGGATGATGATCTAAGGGATAGCTTTGTTCAAAGGATGATAATTTGAATATGTGTGAGGAGAAGGATGCATCTACCCACACCTATTCAAACAAGATGATTGTTTTACTAAGCATATGAAGAAGGATTCATCTACATACACCAAGCTAGACAAGATGATTTATAATTTTGACTAAGTATATACAAAAGGATGCATCTACACATAGCTAACCAAAGGTGTTTTTGCTAATGTTTTCAAGGATTTTGTCTCAATGATATTGATGATTTTGATTTTTCCACAAAGCCTAGTATCAAGGATGATTTCAAGATTTTCTAAAAGGTGATGATGAGATGGAATTTGTTTTGATGTTTTGGAGGATGGATGAAAAATGATTTTGATATGTTTTGATCCTAAGATGAACCTAAAAAGGTACACTTTTTTTGCCTAGACCTAGGTATTGAAGAGCATGCAAATGCTTCCTAATAACCTTTGTAACCAAGAAATGATTTCATTTTGAACATTCACTTTCGGATTTTCAATCAATGATTTGTGCTTTTGGGATTTTGGAGTCTTCAACACATATGAAAGTTCATTTTGTTTAGGTTTTCTTAATGTCTTTATTTTACCAAAAACACTTTCTTCAATTAGGTTTTCAAACTAAGATGTCCAATGTCTTAATTTCTTCAAACCCCACAATATATGTTATGTGAAAATTTAATGAACTCAAGGCAAGGGTTTCCTATTGTTTACTTAAGAAGAAAAATTGAGATATAGTCCAATGTTTAGAAACCTCTAAGGATGTGAATCCCAAGGGAAAGCAATAACATGTGGATTGAGTCAATTGTATTTGTCCTCAAAAGGGTTTGAAATTTGGATAATGTTAAGTGTTTGTTTCCATGATGTTTTTGATCAAGCAATGCATTTTGTAACCCAAGAATAAGTACAATCCTATGGATGTGTAAGACAATATTTGTTGGATTCCCACTTGGACAAGTCCAACTACGCTTATCTCTAGTGGATGGTTAGATGCTTGACCCCACTGGCTCCTTTCCACGGCTCATTAACGTCAATTGGGGTAGCCAAGCATCAACACCCATGAAACTCCCATGGCATGCTTTCCATCTCTACTAGAAGACCGTAAAAGTGTGGGGTGGCTTCAGAACAACCGCTCTTGCACCAACAAATTGATTAAGGATTTTGGAAAATTCTAGCACATGGGTTCTAGTAAGGACTTTCCGTCCATAGGAGTTGACCCAACGTGGCAAGAGTCCCCTTTCAGATCCATCTTGTCAGAGTCAACTGCGTGATATTGGTGTTTCTTTCAATATCCACATTTATATCCTGGCTGGAAATACTCTTGGCTTTAGAGTGTTACTAGTTGAGTCGTTCCCTTGGGTGATTACTTTTTCCCACAAGGTAGGCCCTCTAGGATAAACAAAAGCAAATGAAGAACAAAATCCATAACTTGATCAATATTTGATAGCGATAAAGAGAGAATATATGAGAAAATGTCCCCACTCACACTCGCACAATAGTTTGTTCAATTTTAAGCCCAAATCGAAGAGTGGAGGTGATTGCTTTGTCTTAACCCAAAGTCATGGAAAAGACCTTTTGATTCTCAAGATCGCTATAAAGTGTGAGAGAAGCACATCCATCATTTTCCAATGGCTTTAGTCTAAGTAAGCCCTCATGAAAAACACTACACTTGTTCTTTTTAAATCCTTAAAGCAATATGTGAGTTCATTTTAGAGCACCAAATCACAAGTGAAAGACATTTGTTCAATTGTTTAATCCATAAACAAAATCTAGTAAGTTGTAGATCCTAAGATTCTTTTTAAATCCGTTTGCAAGAAATAAATAAAAGGAACTCTTTTTAAACCCAAATGAAAGCTAGTGTCCTAAGAAAAGAAGATGACAAATCCCTAAGGAAGTGTTAAACAAACACTTAAGTGTTTAAAAACACTTTGATTAGACAATATATCATCACCATACTCCTTATTCCTTTGCTTTTGGATTCCAACCTACAAAGAAGAAAAACAGTTAGATTCTGAAAATAAAATAAAATTAAAAAGCAGAAAATAGAGGAAGAAGCAATCATTAAAACATGTGCTAAAAAAAATTCAAATTTCTTCCTTTTACTGTCTTCTAGCATCACAACTCGTGAAGGCATCGTTGTTTTTTCCTCTCAGCAGTGCTCTTATAGCGCCGCTTACCAGTCAGCGGTGCTTTGTGTCGGGATAAAGAGCACGATTGTGTCGCTATTTTTGCCCAGCGTCGCAGTTTTTGAAAGCGTCAGAGTTTAAGAATTTTTCAAAAACTTTTGCAGATCGGCGAGTCCAGCGGTGGAGTTTAAATTTCAAAAATTCTTGGTGGGACAAGTCCAGTGGCAGAGTTTATGTTTGTGCGGTGCTATATAGCGATGCTGGCGAGCCTGGGGCGCTAAAACAACGATGCTGACGAGCTCACGACGCTAAAAATAATGACCCTGAGGAGCCCGCATTATAATTTTCTGTGTCAAGAAAACGCGGAAATTTTGAGGAAATGTTAGAAATGTTGATGTCTAGCCATCCTTCTAGCACCAAAATGTGAACCCCAAATCTATGTACCTACAAAACAAAGAGATTAAACACCTTAAGTTAGATATTGCAAGTATAAACAAGGAATCCCCATGGAATCCATTTACAATTCAAACTAGGAATTAAAATATGCAAGAACACAATACAAGAGATAAAACAAAGATGAAATCCTAATTTAAATAGAAAACACTTGATCCCATGGGGGAATTGGTGCCAATTTGATGTAGAAATTTGGCCCTTTCCCAATCCCTATGATTGCAAGCTTCAATATGTAGACTTGATGAAGAGATTTGATCCACTTTTGATGATGAATGATGAGGAATCCAAGCCAAATCTGCAAAAGAACCTAGCTAAGAACTCAATGGTGTGAAACTTGATAGATATTTGAGCATGGTAACTTTACTCAAATTGTGGATGATAAAATGAGGAGAGGAGCTCTTCATTTATAAGATTTCAAGATGGATGAATGCCCAAATTTGAGCAATGTGGGACTAACTTTCATCCAATGATATGGTGCCACTTGTCAAGCTATGAATGGATGATGGTTGTGCAAGATTTGGGGTTTGTGCCAATAAATGCCAATATTTGAAATTCAAATTTGTTGAAATGACATGTAAGAGGGAAGGGAAAATGCAATAAATGCCACTTGGCTCAAGGCAAAGGACATGTAAGAGATTTTTGCCTTGTTGGATGTACATGTTGACTTGGAATTTTTGAATTCAAATTGAGAGAATATTCCAAAAGATGCCATGTGAGGAAAATAGGGATTTAATAAATGAATTAAATCTATTTTCATGTGCAACTTGCATTATCTAGAGGATGTGACATGAGATTAGATTAAATTAATCAAGGGTTAATTAATTTAATAGGAGATTAGATGATGTGACTTATTTGACTTAGATTTATGGATTTATTTAAATCAGATAAGAGAGGAATATGATAAGAGACTAATTAAATAAAGATTTTGATTTATTTAATTAAAGGGTATGGTGTTAGATTAAATCAAATAAGGTTTTAATTTATTTAATTTAATGGATAGACTTTAGAGATTTAATCAAATAAATTGGTTATTTAATTAAATAGGGATAATTAGATCAGATGGATTGATTTAATTAACAAAGGAAAGTGACTTAATTAGACAAAATAATTTATTTAATTAAGAGATGAATATTGATGAATTTAATCAGATAAGGGAATTTGATTAAATGGTTAGACCGAGGGATGATTTAGGAAGAAACGATGTTAGTAAGTCAGGATCAGGTGCACGATGTCAATTAGTATATTTTTGATGTCTATAGACTCAGTTTGGAATTTTTAGCTCCAAAATGATAATAGCATTGCTATATTTCAAATTCCAAATTGCAACACCCGAAGGAATTTCAAATTGCAAATCGCAAATTGCGTCGCTATAGACATATGCATTGCGATTTAAACTTTGGAAACCCTAACCCTAATTTTCAAATTGGGAAGTGTGTCACTGTACACATATGCATCACAATTTAAAATTGGAAACCCTAATTTCAAATCACCAACTACGTCACTAAAAATCATTTTAGCGTCGCTGATTCTCAAATGGGCATTGCTATATAACGACACCGCCAAATTTTAAATTTTAAAGTGCAATAAATGTATCAAAAATTCAAATTTTAAATCAAGTTTTGAGTTACATACCAGTGGTCCTGAGCCTAGAATCTGCTGATAATCTCGAACTTGATCAGAAATGTGTCGAGGGAGCTCTCGTCGCGCCATTTCGTCATAGGGTTAGAGCTCAATCAACAAGAATTCTCTAAGGTGTGAATGCACAAATGAATTGAAAGTGCCCCTTCTTGGATTATTTATGCTAGAAAATTTAGGGTTTTTTTGCCCTAATTTAACCTTAAAGCTAGAGTTTATCATCATTTTCACCAAATTTTCCAAACTAGAGCTTAAATTGCATCATTTTTTTGCGTTTTTGGCATAATTCTTGCATCCCAAAGCCTTTCTGGACCCTTGGGGTAGCTTTTCACCTTTATCAAGAAATCAACTAAAAATTCAAAAATTTCGCCCGATTTCTTGAGGTGGAAGGGTATTGGCTTTATCCTTCCACTGGAGCATCTAAAAAATTAGATTTTTTTTTTGATATGAGTAGCAGTTTTAACTTGAAGAGCATCATTCTTTGAACCGAAGCAACATGTACCTCATTTCAAAGAGGGGAAAAATGTAGACACTAAAAAATGTCCTAAATGATATCATACACTCGAATCAGGTATACTAACATCATTTCCTCTCAAAACCATCCTCTTTTCGCTTAATTAATTGAATTAGTCTAGATAAATAATTAGTTGCATCATTTTCATCTATTAAACTAATTCATCAAATCGGATTAATTCACCACATTTCACGCTAACATTTCGTCTCATTAAATTAAATAAATCAAACTATTTAATTTAATTCCCTAAGTCTTCTTATTTAAATTAAATGTCATTTCACATTTCCCCCCTTTCATTAAATCATTTAATTTAATGAATATCACTTCAATTCTTCTAAAATTCCCCTAGTTGTGTGATTAAACCTTGTTTAATTAACAATTAATCTAATTTTCCTCTAAAAGGGGAATATTCCCATGGAGTATTCCTTACCCCATTTTTTGCACAATTAATACTTTGTTTTAATTTGCAAAATATCTTTTTTCCTCACCCATGAATATTCCAAAAATATTCTTTCTCCTCCAATTATTTGAAAAAGGGATATTCTCACTTGGCTTCTTGAGCAAGCTAAACTTGTGACTTCTTGAGCGAGTTACCTTGTGACTTGTGTGTGTAGGTCAAAATTGTGTTTGTTTGGAACAAATGGGAACCCTTGATTAAATCTCATCTTGCATTCTCACCATCCATGCCTCTTTTTTCTTTCATCCTTGACTGTTGATTGATTTGTTTGATCTCAACCCTTCATTTATCATTTGCTCTCTTATAAATATAACACTATTTGGAGACAAATGGATCCATCTTTCAATTTCAAACTTATGTTGTTGAATCACTCACATTTACACTCATACTTTACTCACATTTAGCATATTTTAGCTCATTTTTAGTTGCATATTGGTTTTAAGCTTCCATTAATGGCTTCCATGCATCCATCTTAGCTTGTTTATAAATTAGGGTTTGAATCTTTTAGCTTAAATATCACTTAGATTAGCTTAGATTTTGCGTACTTATATCATTTTTAGTATTAAATAATATTAATTTAGCTTGCATCATGTTCAATTTAGCATAAATCATGTTTTCATCCATCTATCACAACATTTTCATCGATTTTCTTTAATAGAATCGATTGAAACAAGCTCATTGATTACGAGATTGGGAAAGGGTCATTGTTCCACATCAACATGACACCAATTCCAAAATAGGATAAGTTTCAAATGGGGTATAATAGACATTTCAATGTTTTTATATTTAGAATGCTTCATTTCATTAAATGTTTAGTTTATCTTTAATTTGAATGATCTTGTTTGACGATTGAGTATTAGTGGCTATATTGTGCTTCGATTCATCATGGATCAAGTGTGATCAACCATACTAGTATCCTCGGTTGAAAAAACCAATAATGGTTTCTTCTCACATAATTTTTATATATTGATGCTTGCTCATTTGGTGAAGGGGGGCTTTGGAGGGTTGGTAGTTGCATATCCATATGTTGCTGGAATGATGTTGGAATATTGAGTTGCAAAATTTTGTATGTGTGAAGCCCATGTTGTATGTGAGCATATGAGCTCCATGATTATGTAATTCATTTTCAGATTTGAACTTAATATATGTTGCAGATTTGTCTTCCATTTCTATGTGTTTAAGTTAATTTTCTGCCTTCTTGCATAGAGTTGTATGTGTGTTTGTGATTAGATTTGAAAGGGAGAGTCTCCATATTTCATTAGTGGTATTAGAGTAGGAGTTCTAGAGTGTGCAGGTAGAGCACTGACTATGTGGTAGTTTGCACCAACACTTGTGGTGTGTGCGTGATTTGTGTGTAGACAAATCTACATATGTGAGACAGTTTATACTTGAGAGGATGGGATGGGTCATGAGGAGGCCTGTAAGAATTTTATTCTGGGAAAAATATTGGGAAGAAGTATAAAATAAGAAGTGTCATGAAGAATTTGAAAATATCAAGGCCGAAGTAGATGTATTGAAAAATATGGTTAAGCACATGAGAGCATGGGATGAGAGATACAAGAAGAATTTTTTCATAAAAGAGGACAGCAAAGAGAAGATTAGAAATAAAGAGTGTTGTGACCCTTTGGTAGGGGTTGAATGTAAGGAAGAATATGTGGGGGCAGCCCACAAAAATGGAGAAGATAAGGAGGTGCAAGTTTCAATGATAGCATGTGAATGGAGTGCATTATGTGAAGTGGATGAAGAAGGTTTGCAATAAAAAATTGTGAACATGGATGGTCCTAAGTTTGATGAGAAAGTTGGTGAGGAAGAGGAAGATCTCTTGTTGAAAGAAGAGATGGAAATAATCAACAAGTTGTTGGAAGGACAAATGATGGATAAACATGAAGAGGAGTTTACAAAACTTGTCATTGGAGGTGAGAAGATGGATGTTGCAGCGAAGAATAAGGAAAAAGATGTTGGGGAAACAAACAAGAATGGGGTAAATTTTCATTTTGAATTTAGTTGTGATGATTCTATACCTTCTTTGTTGAAAGTAGAAGAGGATTCCAAGCAAGAAGAGAGTATGCAGATGGAATTTTTTAATTTCCATGGAGTAGCAATTGCAAATTTGTATAAGGATAAAATAGATTTTGATTATTATTTGGATATAGAATTTGTAGAGGATCTTGCAAGTGAAACTTGGTGGAGGTGGTTGGTTTGTGGTGGGTTGAATCCCAAAAGAGTAGAGAGGAGAATCCATGGTATTAGGAGGAGGATGGTACATGGTGGATACAAGTCCACGAGAGGAGAGAGGAATGAAGTACAAAGTTGTTAGAGAAGGTGGTTGCTTGTTCCAACTAAGTGTTGGAAGAGGAGAAAGTAGAATAAATCAGAGGTACTGGTTCCAGTAATGGAGTTTTCCAAGGATTGCTTGCAATTTGAAATGGTGGTACTACCACTCAACTCCATTTTGTGAATCCATATTCACAAAATATTTCCTACCTTGGGTGTCTGATGTAGGAGTATCTAGGGTGTAAGGAAATCTTGCATCACCAAAAATATTTCTATTTTTTTAATTTTCAATAAGGGCTAAAGTGTGTGGGAAATAAATATTTTAATTTGCAACATTATAATTTTCCCTTGTGGTGATTTGAAGAGGTAATTTTTGAAGGAATTATGCTTTGATAAATGTTTCTAAAACATCTCCAAAGGGAATATGATTCTTGATAATTTAGTTACAAGAGGGGACCACTTTTTTTAAATGTTCTTGCATTATCATTTGTATTCCTTGCATGTATTTAGATATTGGCCACAAGCTTTGCATGTTGTTGCATGTTTGGGGTCGTATCCTTGAGACCCAGTCTCAGTAAAATAATCATAAATTTCTCATATGGAAACAAAATTACAAATTTCAAAATGATTTGAAAAGATGGAAATGAGGCTCACCAAACCCATAAACTGTTTGAGGAAATTTTGACTAATGACCGAGCATTGATAAGTAGAAAGTTACGAGTTTCTTGGTGGTTTAGTGGAGGTTGTTTTGAGAAACCAATAGTGGTTTCTTCTCACACAATTTTTATATATTGATGCTTGCTCATTTGGTGAAGGGGGGAATTTGGAGAGTTGGTGGTCGCATATCTAGATGTTGTTGGAATGTTGAGTTGTAGATTTTTGTATGTGTGAAGTCCGTGTTGTATGTGAGCATATGAGCTCCATGATTATGTAATTCATTTTCAGATTTGAACTTAATATATGTTGTAGATTTATCTTCCATTTCTATGTGTTTAAGTTAATTTTTTTCCTTCTTGCATAGAGTTGTATGTGTGTTTGTGATTAGATTTGAAAGGGAGAGTCTCCTTATTTCATCAAAAGTTGTATATTGATGTGATCTCCTATGAAGAATTGAGCTTGATTGTATTTCTAAAACTAATACATTTTTTTTTTTGATAAAAAGGGGGTAAAAACTTTATTGAAATCAATAAATTAACAATACATAAGGATCAGCGAGCCCATAAACTCCCACAAAGGAAAACTCAAAGCATCCAAAAAAATAAAAACCACCATCAAACAACCACCAACAACTTATCCCTCAATATCATCAACAATTACCCTCTCAAGATCCTAAACATTCTCAAGGGATAACTGTCTCCACCCCTCAATCCTCCAATCATCCTCATGCTCTAAAGCCCACTTAGCTAGATAGTCAACCACCCTATTCCATTCTTGTAGAATGTGGACAAAGGACACCACTTCCAATGTAGAGCACCTTTGCAAAATATATCGAACCACCAATACAATCTGCCAATTAACCTCAACCACCCTTTGCTCAAGCAACATATTAACAATAATCTATGAATCTGATTCATAGTTAATCTTACACCAACCCAAGGCACAAGCACGCTCAATAGCCCAGAGAATCACCAACCCTTCCATAAGGTTGTTAGAATGCTGCCCCTTATGGATGGAGAAAAGGAAAATGACCAAACCAGAATAGTCTCTGCCAATTCCACCAATCCCAGCCGACCTTGGGTTACCTCTAGAGGAACCGTCAGTATTAATCTTTAGAAAATCTGTTGGAAGAGGCGACCATCTTCCAACCCTTTGAACCTTCTTTTTTTCCCTCCTTCCTCTTCTGACACACACAGAGACAAAAGTCAACCCATACAAGCCCAATCTATTCACAATCTCATCAACACTTCTTTCCAATAGAAAGGTCACTTCACATTTGGCTTCCACTGTCTCTTGGATCATACCAATAATTCTGTGCCAAACTTGTTGAGCCATCATCTTATCCCCACAAAAAATCCTATGATTCCTTTCCAACCAAAATTTTCAAAGGATGAACTTAGGACCAATGCTCCACATAATTTGGAGAAAAGAGGCCTGGGAGGGGGCCCTTCCTAGACTGCTCCAGAACTCAACAAGGGAAGACACATGAACACGATGATGTTTCCAAACACCCCACCACCAATGCCATAGTAGCATAGAATAAGAACAATGAAAAAATAAATGGGAAGAATCCTCCTCACTGTAGTCAAATAAAACACACATAGAGGGACCCTGGAACCCCTGCTTACGAAGATTATCCCATGTCAACATCTATTCCAAGCCAGAGTCCACACAAAACTATTACACTTTTTCCATGAAAACTTGTTTCACACATGCTTCCACTAAGGGACCTCCACCCTTCCAAACTTACAAGACAACAACTCCTGATAACCACTAGCCACAATGAAATCACCCTTAGGATTCAGGCTCCAATGCAGAATATCCTTATCCCTAAGGGAGCTACATTATCTACCAACCAGAATATTTTGAAGCACAACACAATCCTCCTCCAACTTGAGAACAAGACAATCATAGGGATCCTTCCACCTATCCACATGGATGAAAACTCTTAAAAGAACTCACCCTTGATCAACCAGCCTCCAAAAAGTGATGAGACAAAGTCACCAAATTAGGGTACTAATGCAGAATGGGGGAAAAACCATCCCAAGAATCAGAACAAAAGAGAGCCTCAACCCCCCTATTACATATCCAAAACATGCCCTCCTTGATCAACATAGCCCCTTTCTTAGGCATTCCCCAAATCACAGATACTTTCCCCACTAGAGGAAACCTGGGAAGCTCCTCCTTCCGAACCCCTGGAAGATACTTGTGAGATAAAATCTTGACCCATATATGATTCTGATCCACACACCACCTCCAGTAAAGCTTTGCAGCCAAAGCCAACCTTGACCAAGTCACCTGCCAGAATCTAAGGCCCCCAAACTGCCTCAGGCTACACACAAAATCCCACTTAACTAGGCTCCACTTGGATGAGGACAAGCTACTTGTCCATAGGAATTTTCTAGCCAGAGATTCCAAATCCTTCACAAACCCAGTTGGAGCCACCTGTAACATGCACCTATAAATAGGAAGAGCCTGCACCACAGACTTTAGTAGCTAAACATGACCAACAAAAGACAACCATTGATGAGTCCAATGATTAACCTTCACCCAAAACTTGTCCAAAATATTTTTCCATGATTTTCTGGGAAGTCTACCAACAGAGATAGGAATACCCAGATAAGTTAAAGGGAGAGAACCAATCTGGAACCTCAAGATATGATCAATCCTTTGTTGAATAAACCTCAGAGTATTAAAGAAGAAAATGGAGGATTTGTATTCATTAATCCTTTGAACAGATGTAGCAAGGTAGATATCCAAAGTCTTGCACAAATTCAAAGCTTCTCTGATCTTGGCTAGAACCATGAAGGCCGTATCATCCAAAAATTGCAAGTGAGATTGAGGAGGCACCACCTCCATCTCTGGGTAAAACCCAACTCCACATTACATTTCACCAATCTACCCAGGCCTTCCGTAAGAAGAATAAATAAATAAGGAGAGAGAGGATCCCCTTGATGAAGACCCCTAGAAGCACTAAAAAGAGAGGAAGGATCATTGTTAATCAACACTAAGAATGAAGTGGAGGTAACACAACACATCACCCACTGGATCCATTCCTCAACAAATCCAAAAGGAATAAGAATTTTTTGCAAAAAGGACCACCTCACTCTATCATATTCCTTCGCCATATATAGCTTGATGAACATAGCCTTTTCTTTCAAGGATGCCATTGAATGAATGGTCTCAATAGAAATGACCACCCCATCTAGAATTTTATGATCCTCCACAAAACCACTTTGTTCCTAAAAGATAAGCCCTCTAAGCCATCGCTTCAACCTTTCAACAATCAACTTGGAAATGATTTTATACACCACATTACAAAGAGAAATGGGTCAAAATTGACTCAAACAATCCGCCACCTCACATTTGGGAATGAGAGAAAGGATTGTAGAGTTTAAAGCCCACAATATCTACTTGTTTCTCAGAGACTCATGAACCACCTCCAACAGGTCCAACTTAATGATATCCCAAAATTCTTGATAAAACTCAATTGGAAAACCATCAGGGCTTGGGGATTTCCCTTTCTTCATCTGGAAAATAATAGCCTCTAATTCCTCCAACGAGATATTACTCAAAAGATGCTCATTCATCTCCCTAGTGACCAAAGAGGTAATACAAGAAAGAACTTGGTTTTCTTCCACCGAACCATCCTGAGAGTCCTCACAAAATAAAGAAACAAAGAACTACACAACTTCTCTAGACATATCCTGCAAAAAATATAAATGCTCACCCATGTCATTCACTACAACAGGCATAGAATTCCCATGTCTCCTAGCCTTCATCGAGTTGAAGAAGAAAGCGGTGTTTCTGTCTCTCTCTCCTGTAACCACTCAACTCGAGCCTTCTGTTTCAATTAAATTTCCTCGCGCAACTTACACTCCTCCAAATCTTTCTAAGCCCAATACTCCTCCTTGAGTAAATCCTCTGAAAGGCCAAAATACCATATCTCTCGAGTGATGACATCTAAGTCAGCTTGAGAAACAACCTTAACATGAAAAATATTTCCAAAGCACTACCTATTCAACCTGTTAAGTTGATATTTTACATATTGTAGTAGTTTAGAGGAGTACATGGTAGTGCCAAAAGTAGGTCTACCCCTCCTCCACCATTCAGCCATATGCACCTGCAAAGAAGAATCTCTTAACCACATAAGCTGGAACTTGAAAGAAGGGGACCGAGCAACCCGAGTTGAAGTAGTAAAAAACTTAATAGGCTAGTGATTCGAACCCCTCCAGTCCAAAATATCAGAGTAAAAAGATAACCCTCCACCAACCCAAAAACAAGACACCAATAACTGACCAAGTCTCTCAACAATACAACTCTCCCCCAATCTCCTATTGCTCCAACTAAACTGCCCATTCTGAGGCTTAATATCAACTAGATTCAATGTAGAGATGCTATCATGAAAAAGGAAAGCAGAGGGATCCAATCTCGCAATACCACCCTTCTTATCCAACTCAATAATGGCATTGAAATCACCTACAACAATCCAAGGGAACAAAGGAGCAAGGATCTAAACATAACTAATATGAGACCATAATAGTTGCTTACCAGGAAAATCAATAGGCATGTAGATGTTTGAGAGAAGAATAGTTTCCCCCAACTCCAAACTTGAAATAACCATAGAGATGGAAGACTTAGAGGACACCCACCAAAGAGGATGAATCTTCAATAGATTCCATAGGAAAGCCACCCCCCTAAATTACCATGAACCCCAATGCATTGGAAACTGCCCCTCACCCACAACTTAGGCAACAAACCAATCATACCTTCAATAGTTAACTTAGTCTCCTATAAAAAAAGAACATCAGGAGAATGAGTTCTCAACAAATCACAAACAATTTTTTGTCGAGGGCCATTGTTGAAGCCCCTTACATTCCAAGAGAGGACAATAATTTTGGAGGGTTAGAGAAATGGGAATCCAGGGTCTTTATAGACCCAGAATCCACCAAAGACTCCCCCATCAACTTTATTTTCTCCAAATATTTCTTTCTCCCAAATTTAGAAGACTTCTCTGCCACCCCTTTCTTTAGGTTTTTCTGAAGAATTCTTGACAAAGGAGAAGCCTCACCACCTTTTACCGAGTCTGCCCCCACTTTCACCAAAGGAGTGGAGATATCTCCCTCCCCCATCTTCGTATCCACAATAGTCTGAGACCTTCCATGAACCACCATACTCAGATCCATTTCCAATTTTACAACCCCAGTCTCTCGAGAAGTCTAGTTGTAATCTGGAATAATTCCTTCCTAAACCCCTTTTGAAACACCCTAATCCAAAAACAACATTCCTAGATTAACCTCCTGTTGACCAAGATCATCTAGCACCTCAAATATGTTAAAGGAATTTCCTACCTGGCACTCCTTAAGGGTCCTCTTTTGACCCTGGTTCCTATTACGTGCTTTAGTAGGAATAAAACCCTCCGCACCCATAGTCTCACTAGGAACGGGGTCTTTTCCCTTGTCAACCTTGGAAGGATTGCAAGGAGGCTGAGCCACTTGATTCCCAGGAGGTTTAAACTTTGGGAATCTTCTCTATAAATCGCCATATTCACAATAGAGACAACAACGAAATGGAAATGTCTCATAGTCAAGCTATTGCACCCAAGAGAATGAACCCGTACAAATTTATAAAGAATCTGGAAGAGGGTTATTTAAATCCATTTCAATACAATATATGAGCAAAAGTCATTACCTTTCTATCCTGAGTTTGTTGAGAAGGACCCACCAGTTTTCCTAGTAACAAAGCAACTCGGTGAAAAATGTCATTGCACCAAAATTCAATTGGAAATCTGTGGAGATGAACCCACACTGACACTTGATTCAAAAAATCCTTTGAAGGATCAAAACCCACATGCCAGGGTTTAATGAATAAAACAACTTGGTTTTGGAAATAAAGCCCACCTTCAAACACTCTATTGTGATCTGCCATGCAATTAAATGTCACCATGAAGTAACTATTTGCTAATAACAACATTATTTCCATCTCACCCTCTGGGGACCAAGTACAATGAGCCCATGATTCCAAAAATTAGAGCGAAACCCTCATTCCTAGAAATTTGCAAAGAAAAGCATGTTTCGAGAAATACTTGATGTCCTTCGCAATTGATTCAAGTTGAATAACCAACATTGGCCTATCTTTGGAATGTTCTAGGCACCCATTTGTCTTTGGAATATGAGAACCACCAACCAGAACAAATCCACCATTACTTCAGTCATTTGAAAACAAACTATTATTAAAAACCTTTGGAGAATGATTTGGAGAAGAGGCTCCAAAAGTAGCACGAAAATCCAAAGGAGATTT
The DNA here is from genome assembly GCA_007258455.2 of Sequoia sempervirens. Lineage (NCBI taxonomy): Eukaryota > Viridiplantae > Streptophyta > Pinopsida > Cupressales > Cupressaceae > Sequoia > Sequoia sempervirens. The sequence continues at coordinate 519,086,872 of VDFB02058242.1, forward strand.
GACCCTTGATGTCTCCCTCGCAGCCATAACTGAGAGAGAGAAACACCCGTTAACCCCAACACTAAGACCTTGCACACAATCCAAATCCCACTCTACAACCACCACGACTAGAGGTGAGCAAAAAAAATAATACCACAGATTTACCTGCAACCACCAATAAAAAGTACTGACCATAGGCCCTACTGGCAACCGACACACCCAACCCCACACCTCTCCAAATGCCCCAACCCTAGATCACACCTTTACCAATAGTAAGCTCGACACCCAACATACCACCGAGCACATGCAAGAAGAGGAACAACCTCATGTAGGCCTCAGCCTGCACCAGGCGACAAACCCCAACTGTGATGCCATCTCCAATTCTTGAAGTCAAAATTTTTGGAGATCCTTCGCTAAAACTAATACATTGATTTGAGATTTGGAGGCTGATTTTTTTATTGAAATATTTTTTTCTCTTGGTATACATTATGTCACTTATTGTGTGCACATTCTTATTATTTTTGTTTAAAATTGTATATTTTCTTTATTACTTCCATCATCTTAGATTAATTGTGGAAATTTAATTTGACCTCCCTTTCAATTTGAGTCTAAAATTAACAAATCAATTTTGAGTCTGGTAACTATGGGGTATACATATGTAGAGGAGAAAAGTGCATCCTTCTTTATTTTCTTGATTTTTTAGGTTAGCCTTATTTGTAGATGTGTCAAATTGGTACTCAATTTGAGCTATTCAGGTTCAAAAAGTTGATAGAACCTAGGAAACACTTTTCCATCTCTTCAATTTATCTTCCATGTATGTGTACTAGTTATCATCCATTTACAAGTCTTGGATTGGATTGTCAATGTAATTTTGTTCCTTGGATTGGATCATTCATACAATCACCTCCACCTAAATTTAATTCATTTTCTACTTATTTGAGCTAGAATTATTTTTTTAAAATTGACCATTTCCCATTAGCTTGCATACCAAAGTGTTTAAATAGAGGTTTGTGCTATCATATTCAAAGATATGTTTGATCTAGAGAAATAAAGCATAAGCATTGTCAATCACAGGCTTACACCAAGATTCAATAACAAATATTACATTGATTTACATTTTAGGTATGCATAAATAACTTCAATCATACAAACAACAATAGGGATTTGACCAAAAGGTACAAGGAATTATCAATTTCCAACTCTTGCATAGTAGAATCCCAAAGCTGTTACTCAACATGACATCCTCATTCAAAATTCTAGTAAGGAAAATTAGATTACAAGTTTTACATATGTGAATGATGGGATTGTGGTTTGAAGGACAAGATCAAAAGAATAGGTCAAGATCATGGATTCAATTATTTCCTAGATCACATAATAGCATAATCTATTCCATTACAATTCTTTATTCATCATTTTAATCTTTATTTTAGTACACCATCAACATTAAGTGTTGCTCATTAGTTAACATGACATAATGAGATAGCTAAGCCACATCTTCTCTCCTCTTTCAATTACACATTGACAATTACATGCCATGACTCAAATCCTTATATCTAGGTGGATGTGAATAATGCAATTAATTTATTCATATGATTAGCATTCTAATGGTAAAAAATATATATTTTTGTAGGGTGTGTTTTATTTCCCTTCAATATGTATGCTTGTGTAAATATATCCACATACATATATGTATATGTGTATACAAACTTATTGCATATCATTATATAGGTGTGTAAAAGGCCCTCACTTATTCCACCCCTCTACCCCCTCTACGTGTTCTTGCACTCTATCCTCTCCACCTCCTCCAACTATACACATATATTGTACACACACATACATGTAGATACACATAATAAGGGATATTTGAGTAAGTTTACTTTCTAATGTGTTGTATGGAATAAGAAAAAGGACCATAATTTGCAAGGAAGAGATAAAAAGTTGACGAATATCTTTAGTTCCACATACGTTGTTTTGATTATATGGGAAAAATAGGTTTTGAAGGGAAGTTCCACATACATTGTTATCCTTTGTCATTTTTAATATTTCATTAGTTATCCATTAATTATTTTAATTATTAAAAAATTATTACACAAAAATGTGTAACCTATAACAAAAAAAAGAGATGGAGTGTAATGGTGTGATCATGTTAATAAAAAATATGTGGATCCGACATTTGTATTTTAAATACAAACACCAAATTTTTAAATATATATTAATGTAGAAAAAAACACACACACACACACACTAGCATATATATTTTAAATAAATCTATCTAAATATGTCAAGAGATATCAATCTTGAGGTGCTTATATTGATATATCTTGACATTCTTGAGTTAGATGTAATTGAGATATATATGCTAGTTTCAGATATACATATTTACATATTATTTCATCATTTGAAGTTGTTATGAATTATCCATATTAAAATTTATATAATTGTGAAAATTCCTTTAATTATAGTTTAGATTAATATAAGAACGCATTTATCTTTTCGATATTTATTTAGATATTATTTTTTAATACCTATCTAAACTACTACATACACATACACATACATAGATAAGCAATAAATAAGAAAAAAAACATATTAACACTACTTATTTTAACTTTTAGTTATATACTGTTTTATTTTAGACATTATTTACTTTATATTTCATTGAAACTATTTTATTTTACAACAATAATGTAATAAATCACAAAAAATATGCTCAATTTTAAAAAATAACTTCATAATTTACTTCAAAAGTTTTTTTATTCTTACATGAGCATCACTTTTAATGTCTATCTAAATTACTAAATATATGCACATATAAATAGGTAAATAGATAGATAAGAAAATACACAATGACTATTATATTTTAATATTTACTTAAAAAATATTTTACTTCACACATTATTTATTTTGAAGAGTATATTTTTTCTCACTTATCAATTGCTTTTATTATTATAAGACATCAACAATAGTTGTTTATTATTAAATATTAATAATTTTATATGTAAATAGGTGCCAAATTTAAGGGTTTTTTGTTAACATATTCACATCATTACTATTGACCCATTGGTACCACTACAATTATTCCTCTCAACATAATGATTAATTTATAGCCTTTAAAATTCAAACCAAAACACAAAAATAATTACTTAGAGTAGAGAAGATTGTAGCTTTGCAAGATAAAAATCAATGTTAAAGTATGCGAGAACAATAACTTAGCATGGAAAAGTGTAGCCCAAGATGTGAAGGGAGTGAAAGAGACATCGAACACACTATATTTTTTCAAGACAACACCACCTTGTATATGCATGTCTAACAAAAGGTGGAGGAATAACACACAAAGACAAGCATAACACTCATTTATTACAATAGTACAATCCACATATCTAGTCCACCATTGTAGAGTTACCCCATCCCTATCTATTCAAGACATAAGTAATAATTTATTTATTGTAATTCTTTTATAACATCCATTTTAACCAACCAATGAAGAATTGGATTATGAACAAGTTTCAACACTCCCTAATTGTCACAAAATAGATATGTAGCTTATTTCTTAGGCACATTCAGATGCAACATAATCATAATATTTCACAAATAGTTCCATATGTAGTGTGATATGTTACTTCTATGGAAGAGAAAATAATAATTGTTTGATTTTTACTCATTTGTGATATTAAATGAGATCCCAAGAAGAAAACAAATCCTAAATTAGGCTTCTTGTCATTCAAAAAACCTTCTAGTTTGCATCTGTTCAAATTTTTTTCATTTTATTTGTATTATAGGATATACTCAAAATTACTATGGATATACCTTAATTTTTTTCTTTTCAATGTGAGCCTTTAGTTCATGCATAAAATTTGAAATTTAATTGAAAACATAGTCAATATTTGGCATGGTGAAGTTTAGGTAAATGAGACTCTCAATTAGTTGGTGAAAGTTGCATTCGACTAAGGTGATGTATCATGTCTAGAAAGTTGCAATCTTGTCTCCATTATTGTCAACATGGATTTGCAATCTTTCATCCTAAATTTATCAAGCAACGAGTTTATTTTATTTAAGCTACAAACATCTAATTATTTTTTGCTACGTTTTAGTTTGATGGTAATGTAGTAGCCCAATATATGTAATGTCAATCTATCATTTGTGCTTATTTTCTATTGCTTCATCAATTTGAAGAACTCTCAATGATGACTATCATTGACATAATATCAAAATCACAATCTTCCCCTTACTTTTTGAAGTAGAGATTGAGATCATATGAATTCCTAGTGAATCCATGATTAAGAGATGCTCATTGGTCTTGATATACTAGGATTGGGGAGTTTGTTTTAGATTGTAGAGAGATTTCACAACTTTGTACAATTTTTGTTGTTATCTAGGTGCAATATACCATTTAGGTTGAGTCATATATAATTATTTGAGACCTCCTTTGAGGCGGGAACTTTTCACATCTATTTTATGAAGCTACCTTGAATTGTATTATCATTGCTAAAACCATCATGATAGTCTTCATCTCTACAATGTTTGAATATATTTCTTCATAGTCAATGCCTTCTTTCTATGTATATCCCTTAGCCACAAGAAGGGAATCGTACTTGTTAATGCTACCATATTCTTTGAATTTTATTTTGAAAACATATTTATATATATTAGATTTTTTCTTTGGTGGAAGATCAACAAGTTCCAAAGTGTTGTTTCTCATTAATGTTGCATATTTTGCATTCATGACATAATACAAAGGTTGTGAATGAAGATCCTACTTTATTATTTTTGGTTTTGTAGTGTCACATAATTGCACCCTATGGAAATTTCACACTTGCACATTTAGCTCGTTGCATTTATGACACCTCACCGCATTAATGAAAAAACCTTATGAATTGGAATTTTATGATTTCAATTTCATAAGGGATAATGATGAAGTGTTAGCAGTCTGCCACCTGATTTCTTGTAAAGTTTTGAGTTGGATGCCTGCGTGACATGCAAATGTCTGTGTGGTGTGCAAGCATCCTTGAAATTTCTAAGTTTCAAATGAGGGAATCCCGTGAGCTTCTCCTATGACATGTGTTATTTTTATGGAATTGGAAACCTCACAAAACTCCTCTTTTCTCTCATTCTCTCATTCATTCTCACTCTCTCTCACTTTCTCTCACCTTCTTGCTCTATTCTCTTCTACATCTCTTCTTTGTAGCAAAGCTCTGCCAAATTCATGTCCTGTCAACAACCAAGGTTCTCTTGCAAGAAAATAATTCCTCATCTTTTAATCCAAGAGGGAGCCATAGATTGTTGGTAACACTCTCTTGTTGCTTTGTCTTGTATATTTGTAATATATACTTGTCTTTTCTATTTTACTCATGATAGGGGTTCTCCTCCATAGCGGGGTTTGTTTCTATCACATGTCTCATCTATTATATTTAATGTCTCATCTATTTTCTATCTATCTAGCTATCTGTGGAGGTGGAAACACCAAAATAGGGGTTTGATTGAGGCAAGCCCCGAAATAGCCCCAACATTTTTTCTCATCCTCATTATGTGTAGGTTTTCAAACTTGAAGAGTTGGGCACTTGCAAGTTTTGGGTTTTTAGCTCCTGGTTTGATAGGGACCACAATGTGAGGCACACACATCCTTGTAGTGCACTGCAGTCCATTGGTCATGACTCTATCCTCTTGGGGAAGAATTTGTAAGTCTTCATCTTTTGGTTTCTATAATCAATACTTTGTAATTCTTTCCTAAATTTTGTTAATTTGTAGTTTTGTTATTCTAGCTTAGTACTTCATTTAATTAAGTTATCACAATAATTTTTTTTATTTTGTATCTTGTCACTTGAGCTTGTACTTTGCGGTAATCGAGGGCTATTCACTCCCTGTAGAATCTTCCTTGTCCTAGCACTCAAGAGTAGTGAATCCCCTCCATTACATTTTGGCGAACCTGACATGAAGCAAATAATGTCATATTTTTTTCTTAAAAACTTTAATGCTTTTGATAATGTCTTTTCTAAGGAAGATTTTGATATGTTGGATGATACCCTAATTGATTTATTAGAGGCATCTCCTTCTATCTGTAGATCTATTGAACAAAATTTTTCATCACAACCATCTTCTTCTTCTTTGCAAGTCGAAGAGTCCATGAATGTAGTTGTGATATTTGTAGCTCCTCAAAGACCTAAGATACCTGTCATTTATGTGACTCCAATTAGCCCATCTCATAGAAGAATTCATTCTATTTGTGGGGTTCTAGTCACTATTGACTCCTTGGACATTTACACAAGATTCTTGCAATCTACAACTTCCTCCTATAAAGTTGTAGCTCATACTTACAACAATAGAAGGAATAAGAATAAATAAATCAACCTACTTATTTACCACCTTCTCAACCAATCATTCCTCAAGCACCTAAACTTGTAGCTAAAGCACCTAGTGAGTATGATCTTGTCGAGCAACTTTATGTTACTCCTGCCAAGATCTCACTATGGTATTTTCTTTAGACTACCTTGATTTATCAAGGTATGCTTCAAGAAGACTTGCAAAAGATTCTCTTACCTTCTTCCACTAGGTCAATGAATGTTAATGCGTTGATGACTCATATTCGTGTGGACTCACTGAATATTATGTTCTATCTGCAGGAACTCCTGCCTTTAGAAGTACAAAAGTAAGCAAATCCTTTGGTGATAATAGTCAACATTAATAAATCAATATTAGGTGTGCTCTCATTGACACCGATTCGACTTTCAATGTATGTAGCATTGACTTATTACCTAAGATTAAGATTGATTCATCTTCTATTGCTTCTTTTTTTTACATTCATGGATTTGATAATGTTGGTCAACACACCCTAGGCACAATAATATTTCCTTTGAGGTTGGGACTTGTTACCCTACCCACCTTGGTTTATGTTATGTCAGGTCCTTTAACTTATAAAATTCTCCTGGGACGACCTTGGATTCATGCTTTGTGAGAAATAACTTCTACTTTGCACCATTGTATAAAATTTGTTGCAAATAATGAAGTAATTACAATCAAGGTTGACCTTGATGCTATACACCTTTGTGAAATGATAGCTGTTGGTCAGACCTCAACTACTTCTACTCTTAAAAATTGCATTCCTTCATTATCTTCTAATGCATTAACATCCTCATCGATAGTGCTTGTTTCAAAGGTTGCTTTTGAGATGGATGTCCCTAAGGAAGATAATCCCAAAGCAGAGAATCCTAAGTCTACACCTTCTACTTCTTTTGAATCGAATAAATGTCTAGGTGATGATTGGGGTTCCTTGGACTTTACTGAATTTTTTATCGGGTATTACAAAGTGGATCCTATCCACCTAAACATTCTTATGATCTCATACACCTCTATCAAGAAAGCTGATTGTTCTCCCATTGAGGAAGACAATTATGCTCTTGCTAAGGAGGATGATTATACCCCTATTAAGGCAAATAATCATGCTTCTAGTAAAGAGGATAATGCTAGTGTTTCCGTTAAGAAGGATGATTATGATCCTATAGAGGAGTATGATACCCATTGCTGGAATGATTCTCTTTACATTGATCCTCCTTCTCAAGAATTGCAAACATGAACTATGCCCTGGTTTCAACCTTCTTTCTAAATATGGTTATGGACGTAAAGGTTGTGGGCATAATGAACAAGGAATTCAAGTCCCCATAGAGTTTGATCTTCGTGAGCGTAACATGGGACTTGGATACAATCATTATAAACTGAGGTCCAAGAGGAAACCATGGTTGAGTGTTAACATAATCTCCACTAAACCTCTTAGACTAGTTCATCCTAAATTAATTGAATGTAAAGTATACTCTAACTAAGTTCCTCTAGATGTCTTCTCTTCAGGGGAAGCATTGGAAGAATTTTTAGGTGTCTACTCTCATTTACCTTCTTATCACCATAAATAATGATTTCCTTATCACTTGAACAAGCAAGCATACTTTGGAGAATCCATTATGAACATTGATGAGAAGGGCCCTCTTTCTAATGTGGACGATGATGTTCCTATATCTCATCTTGAAGACCGTAGTACTCTCCTTAAAGGGGATACTGCCAATGTTTTCATGGATCCTAAGTCTTCTAAAAAAGTGATTAAGATTGGAAAATTCATTTCTTTAGAAGAATCTAAATAACATCATGATTTACTACATGCTCATCTTGATATCTTCACTTGATCATATGAGGACATGCTCGGTATTGACGAATCTGTGGTGGTTCACAATATCATTCTATGTCCCGATGCTAAGCCTATTAAACAAAATATCTAAAAGATGACTCCCAAGTTTTCCCTATTAGTCAAGACTAAGATAGAGAAGCTTTTAAAAGATGCTTTATCCATTCCATTGAATATTCACCTTGGATATCAAATGTCATTAGCAAGCCTGATGGTTGTATCAAATTTGTATTATTTTTGTGATCTCAATAAGACTTCTCTTAAGGATGATTTTTTGTTGCCTAATATTGATATGATTGTAGAATTGACTGTAGGCCATGCCTTATTGTCCTTCATGGATGGATTCTCAAGCTATAACCAGATTGATATTAACCTAAAAGATCAATATAAGATAACCTTCACTACCCCTTGGGGTACCTTCTGTTATGTAGTCATACCATTTGGGTTAAAGAATGCTAGATCAACTTACCAATGTACGATGACTCTTATCTTTCATGAATTTATTCATAAGATCCTAGAAGATTACATTGATGATATTTTAGGTAAGTCTACAACTCATCACTTGATCACATTGAAAATCTTTGTCTTATCTTTGAAAGGATTCGATTCTATAAGATGAGACTAAATCCTCTTAAGTGTGTCTTTGGCATGGATGCCTACAAGCTTTTAGGATTCATTGTCTCTTACCGTGGAATTGAAGTCGGTAAAAATAAAATGAATGTGATTGTTAACATGTTTCCTCCTACAAACATCTCTCAACTATGTAGTTTGCAAGGGAAGATTCAGGAAATTTGTAGATTCATGTCTTAGTTGGCTGATCACACTCTTTCCTTGACACGTTTATTGAAGAAAGATGTCCACTTTTAGTGGGATGATGAGTGTGAAAAAGCTTTTGAGTTAATCACAAGTTAGTTGGCCAATCCTCTTGTAAGAGAGGGGGACCATCGCATGCAAGACCCTAGGTCACAGAGGGTCAAGATGCAAGAGGATGCCCTAACTTACCTCAGCTAAGTGCAATTTTTAGAGTATGAGGATGAGAATGATGAGGACTATGATGTCTTGTGATCACTCTGCAATCCCGAGTTTTAAGATTGGGGCTAGGCAAGTTAGTTTTTAGGTTCAACTCTGTGCCTCAAGGAGCTCTCTGCTCGAGGACATCAACGTAGACTCTGGACATCAGCGCAACGTGTTGGCATCTCAAAAGTGCGTTGTAGTCCATATGGTCAAACAACAGAGACAAGGTTGAACTCACCAAAATGACTAACAACCTAGCTACTCAACTAAAAGGCTAGAATGTAACAAGTAAATAAACAATGTATTCTCTAATATTGTAAAGTAAAAAAGTGAATGTAAGGAGAGTAAGAAGGATCTCACCAAGGAATTCATTTGCTAGTTGATATTTTGAAGAGCACACTCACCTGCACACAGAAAGAGGGAAAATGTTGGGTGGCTGTATAGGGGCCTACCTCAGTCAAACCCCCGTTTAGGTGTTTCCACCTCCACAAACAACCAAGGAAATGAGATAAAGAAGCAATAAAGTAAAGAGAATACAAACACTACAAAGTAGTACTATGCTACTCAACCAAGTGATAGAGGAGAGGAGAGGGAAGCTTACCACCTCCACCAAGAGCACTCAAGGATGCTTGGGGGAGAAATGAGAGGAACTCAATCCTCTGCTGCAATGGTGTGGTCCCAAACGTGCTCTACCGAAGTGACGAAGTGGAGCTTTTGTTGCAATGGAATGCTTGGATGATTGGAGTGAGTGAAAATGAGCTTGAGAGTGAATGTGAGAGTGCAAGAATGGAAACTTGATGTGATCAAGAGTTTTGAAGAGTTGTCAAGAAGTTGAAATGCAAGTTGAAAGAGTGAATATGAAGGAATGAGGAAGAAAATGACCATATTCAGGTTGGTTGGCTGAAGGAGGCGTTACAAATTCACTACCAATGATAAGAGTAACGCCTCTGCTGGCTCAGCCACAAGAATCTACCAAGGATGTAAGCGTGCCACGCAGACATCTGCACACTGTGCATGCATCCCCAACAGAAACACCTCCACCGACACACAAAACAGGTGCCATGTGGACTACCATCAGTGGGATTAAGTGGAATTAAGCCTCCAAACTTGGTTTTCTAAGGTGGATAAAGGAAAAAAGGGGAATTGCACATAAGGTGCAAATTTGCTCTTAGACACCTCCTACCTTAATGCCAATTGTGTAGGATAGACCCTTTTTGATTTATATCTCCGCATCACTCATTCCCTAATAACTTTATTATCTCAACATGATTAGATGATGGTAAAGAAAGAGTGATCTACTGCATCAATTGTATTCTAGTTGATTATGAAACTCATTAGTATGCTATGGAGAAATAGTGTCTTGCTCTCTTCTTTTCCATGCAAAAGCTATGCCACTATCTTCTTCATGCAGAAACCCATGTTATTGTGAAAAGTGATCATCTTAAACATTTGTTCACTAGAACCGATCTTTCTAGAAGATTGGCGAAATGGGAATTCTCTCTGAGTTTGACATCAAGTTCATAACTTAGAAAGAAATTAAAGGTCAATATATTTTTGACCAATTGGAAAAATCTCCCTCATCTCACTCTTTCCCTAAGCTAGATTTATTTTTGGATGAAAACTTCTTTGTAGTAGACCATGAACCTATATGGGATATGCACTTCAATGGATTGAGATGTCAAGCTATCTTTGAGGTAGGTGTAGTTTTAATCTCACTCGAAGGAAAGATAATTCCTCTATCCTTTCAATTGGAATTTCATTGCACTAACAACATCACTAAGTATGAAGCCCTTATTGCTAGCTTGTTGGCCACGATGACATTAAACATTAAACATCTTCACATTCATGATGATTCTAAGCTTATTGTAAATCAAATTATAGGAACGAATCAAGCTAAGTAGAATAAGCTATCTTAGTATTGGGATTTGGCTTTATCCTTGCTTGATTGTTTCTATTCTTTCATAATAAACAATGCTCCTCTAGGAGAGAAAATTGACACATAGATGCAATAGTGAGTGCAACCTCCCTTGTATCTTTAGATGATGGTATAGAATAATACCACTTTGTGGTTTACATTCTCTGCTCTCCTATTGTCTTAAATCAACCTAAAACTGACTTTCTAGTGTGTGCTCATGTAGACTCAAGGGAATGGTATTCTCAAATTTATAATTATCTAAAGACTAGAATTTTTTTGATGTGACTAAAAACACTCGCACTCAAATATGAAAAATTTCAGTCTGATATGTTATACTATTTGATGTTCTTTATTGAAAGTATTATAATGGTATTATTCTTTGGTGTCTCACTAAGGCTGAAATACCCCTTTCCCTTTGAGAAGCCCATTTTGGTAGTAAATCCTTGTTGCATAAATTGATTCACATGGGATACTTTTAGTAGACAATGGAGTAGTATTCCTTTGCCTTTTTCAATAAGTGTCCTCAATGTCAACAACATAGCAATCTCATTTGGGCTCTTGCATAAGAGCTTCAAAATTAGACCTCTCATTGGCCATTTGCAAAATGTGGGTTGGATATTATTGGAAAAATATCACCTCCTTCTTATAGACATACTTTCATCATCACCGCTACCGTTTACTTTATGAAATGGGTTGAAGCTATTCCACTTGGATCCAAAAATGTTGAAGCAATCTGTAGCTTTCTTCTAAATAATATCATTGCTCATTTTGGATTGCCTTCCACCCTTATTTCTGACAATGGTACTTCATTTAAGAACAAAGAGGTGAAGAAATTCTTGGAAAAATTTCATATTCAACATAGATTTTCTACACCATAATATCCTCAGTCTAATGGTCAAGTTGAAGTGTCTAATAAAACTCTTGAGCTGATTCTCCAAAAAATAGTGAATAAACATGGTAAATATTGGCATAGTCAATTAACATATGCCTTGTGGGCCTATAGCACGAGTGTTCATATGGCTATTGGGACAACATCATATAACCTCATGTATGGTGTTGAGATTATTATGAATTTAGAGTTGGAAATTCCATATTTTTGAGTTTCCCTTAAAGGTTTGATTGATGATGACACTTATCATGTTGATTTTTTGTATCAGCTTGAGTTACTTGATGAGCACCGATTGTAGGCCCTCGAACATCTCCAAGCTTATAAAATATCCATTTCTAAACATTATAAATTACAATCAAGGTGTTCTCTCTTGAAATTTAAAGGTAGGTGATCTCATTCTCCATGAGAATAAGAGAAATGTAAATGTGCCACCTCATCAAAAGGGGAAGTTCAACCCTAACTGGTTAGGCCCTTACATAATCATCTTTTTGTATGGTTCTAGTGGATATGAACTGTCATCTATGGATGGAACGCCTCTTAAATAACCCGTCAATGCAATGCATCTTTGTCGATACTATGCATAGTGTCTATGTGGAATACACATGATGCTCATCCCTCAGGGATTGTAGTTCATTATGCTAGGAAATTTATTCATTAACACATTACATCTACATTTTGTGTTATGATGTTAACACGTGTATGCGATTAATTTCTTTAATCAAGAATTATATATACATATGTTTTATTATGTTGTGTATTCATGCATTGTATCTAATTAAGTCTCTTGGTTAGGCAATTAGAATCATTGTATTTAATTAAGCATAAATCTAATGTGTGTTTATTAGATCATGATAGCATCTAATCTAAACATACATTGATAAACATGAATCCATCACATGATCATACATGAAAGTAAAAGTACACATAAGAACACCGTGATACTGCACAAAATCTCATATATATATATATATCAAAATGTCATGTACATGTATCACACCACTGTATCAAAATATGGTGACTATATATTTGTTTATTTTTATACATCAAAATAATGCTATAAAAAATAATGATCCAATATACAAAAAATGGCATGCAAAATGAGGCCTCTAGCCCCTGGGTGCATGGTTCCCTAAGACCTGTAGCATAGGCGATGGTGGTGGAGGACCTAGATGGACACGTATTAATGTGACCGATGAGACCACACAATGAACATGCTCTATGCTCATAGCCCTTAGACCTCTCCTCTCAACTTGACCACCTCCTCTTGTAGCTCAAACTCCCACTCATGGGCCTATCATAGCTCCTCCTAGAGTTGCTACACTTGGGGACTAGCATCTAGCCTCATTTTCTCCACTTTCCTATTGAGATCATGGATTTGGCTCTATAGGGAATCATGTGTCACTAAAAAACTCTTTTCCTACATCACAAATTAATCTCACTCATCTAGTGTAGCATGAATCTTTGTTGATCGCTAATCTTGCTACCAGTCATAGTGGAAAAGTTAGTGATCATTTGGATGGCCTCCATGTGTACCTTCTCGTAGGCTATCCTTTGCTATGCTACATGCTTGAAAAGGTGGTCATGTCACCCTGCTAAACCTAGCCTTGTAGGCATCTAGGATGCTCCCCTAGATCTACATGGCTACGGCCACCTATGTTATGCATCACCCAATGAAGGAGATCCACTCCTGTGTGTCCACTGCAACCAGTGAGTAAGTCAAAACTATTAGTACTAGAACATATTAAAATATATACATATAATGAGAGTAAAAATGAAATTAAAGCACTGAAAGGAAACATGCATCACATTCATACCTGGGTCCCCATCTTGCCAGAGTGGATTAGGGGAGTGCTAAACTTGGCCTTGCTACTACTGCTACTATAGGAGGTGTGCTTACCTAGCCTTAAGGTGGGGTTGATGAGATTAGGACTAGTGTTGGAGGTGATAATATCATCCATCGTCGCCTTGATCTCTTTTCCACTTTTCCCATCGTCACCTCGTCCTCCTCCTAGTTGTTGTTGTAGAGATCCTTGCCCTTTGGCCCTTGTGCACCAGAATTTCCTATGAGGGAATTTGTCAATAAAATTGAGGCTAGGTCGACAGTCACCCACCACATGGTAAAATTGTGGATGACATTGATGTTGTCAATCGCAAGAGCGGGAGGTTGGTCATCATTATCTATCTCACTATCACTAACAATGACATCTACAATGGTTGTATGAGGATGATCATCTACTCATAATACACTCCACACATATCAAACATACATGGTAGGAACGAAAGGGATGGTTTGCACTTGCTCAAACTGCCAGGCGGCTTGATGCTAGTAATATGGGATGATGATGTGATATGATTTCCCAACCAGGAGTTGATTGCACTACATCCTCTATAATTATTTCTTGTCAGTGGGCTATATCCCCATCTTCCTATAGGGATACCATATAATGTCTCTCACCTACAAAGAATCGAATTGTAATCTCTAAAAAGCTACATCTCCATAGCCCCTGTTACACATTAGAGGGTATGCGTACACCATAGGTGTACCAAGTGCCAAGCCCTAGGGGAATCCAACTAGCCTTGTGCACCTAATGTGCTTAAAATCCCACACCTATAGTAGTGTATAAATAGTGAGGTTGTAGTACTCATAATGCACATATCACCTGAGGTCATGGTAGAGATGTGCAAGCATACTCTGACCCCAAGTGAAGACTTTCTACTACTCCTCCATCATCTTAATGCAATGGATGAGGCCCTCGTGTAGGTGTGACCCTTTCCCATCCATTGTGACCTGGAGGGTGACTATAATGATCATCACTTGACAAACGAGTGGCATGGCCACTCTCCCTTACTTGAGCCACATCATATAAATGTGACCCATGGTATCTATTGGGACCACTTGCCTGATGCAATACTATTGCCTATGTGGGAATCTAAGGTTTTCTTTCCCTCATCATATACAACTTTTCATCCCCAGATGGGTAGCCTAGTGATGCGGTAGACATCCTCCAGGGTGATGGTCATCTCTCTAGTTGGTAGGTGGAAGGTGGAGGTGTCAACATCCCAGTGCTCCATGAGTGCCATCATCATGGGTGTATGGTATCAGATCTTTGACATGGTATAAACCCATTAGAGGTTGACTCATCACAACAAATCTTAATCATCTAGATACAACTTGTGATGGCAATCCTGCAACAATGTTAGTAGCGATTAGCCAACATGCTCTTGAATATTAGGCTAAACCTAAAAATTCATAAAGTTTCATGTTAATTCCCTCTATATCATCAAAAAATATTCTAAATCTACATCAAATTATTCTTGTTCACCTTTGGGATGGAAGCGTGTTGCACAAATGTTTGTGTGACATGCTAGCATTTGAGGTTGAACACTTCCTAATGACAACACACGAGAGGGAGCCAACATAGTTAGAGGTCACTGTAGGGATGATAGTGCACGAGCTAGACACCTTTGCATCGGTTGGACACCTATTCTACCAGGGGAGGGAAAAAATATAAAAAACACAACAAAATTAATAGTATGGTCAAAATTTTTTGTACCTCATTAGGCTTGTCACTCTTCACTATCACTGCATGGAGCTGCTTAATCCTTGGGGCCAAGTACTCTTGTCTGTGAGGTATTTTTATAACTCTTCTCTCAAAAAATCAACAAGATCCTCATTGTGAATAATGAAAATGACCCTTCTATGGGCCTACTTGGGCATATATAGGTCATTTTTTCCCATTTTTCATGGAAAAAATGTTCCTTCCATCCTTCATTTTTCCACCCCACCTAGTTAAGGGAAATAACTGAAGGGGTCATATATTCACCTCTTCATCATATTTTTCTGTTGAATGACCAAATTTTCTTAAGATTTCTTCTCACTGTGGTAGCTTCTTTTGATTTTTGAAACTGACCTAAATTTGAGTTTTGTAGAACAAAATTTCATGTCAGGCATTGCAGTTTCTCATTGAGCTCATACGCTAAGGGCATCACTAGTATCCACCTGATTGACCTCTATGACCTCTATAGTATCCTTTTTCATGAAATCTGTAAAAAAAATAAAAAAATTGATCTTGCACTAATGTTTTCTTTTCTACTTTAGTGTAGCTATTTTTTCTTTGAAAATTCAACTCACTAAAGTGGGGGAAAAATTTGTAAAATTGTACCCCATGGCAATTTCACACTTGTGCATTTAGCTCGCTACATTTATGGCACACCACCACATTAATGACAAAACCTTA
The DNA here is from genome assembly GCA_007258455.2 of Sequoia sempervirens. NCBI lineage: Eukaryota > Viridiplantae > Streptophyta > Pinopsida > Cupressales > Cupressaceae > Sequoia > Sequoia sempervirens. Next base: position 519,103,071 of record VDFB02058242.1, read on the forward strand.
TGAATTAGAATTTTACGATTTCAATTCCATAAAGGAAAATGATGAAGTGTTAGCAATATTCCACCTTATTTCTTGTAAAGTTTTGAGTTGGATGCCTATGTGATGCATAGACATTCTTGTGGAATGCAAGTGTCCCCAAACTTTTTGAGTTTCAAATGAGGGAATCTCATGAACTTCGCCTATGAAATGCATAATTTTGATAGAATCATGAGTGTAACGGCTCTTCCCACTCATGTACCCTCACAAAAATCCTCTTTTCTCTCTTTCTCTCATTCATTCTCACTCTCTCTCACTCGCTCTCACCTTCTTTCTCTATTCTCTTTTACATCTCTTCCTTGCAGCGAAGCTCTATCAAATTCATGTCTCGTCAACAACCAAGGCTCTCTTGAAAGCAAAAAAAGTCTCACCTATCAAGCCAAGAGAGAGCCACAGACTGTTGGTAACACTCTTGTTGCTTTATCTTATCTATTTGCATTACATACTTGTTTATTTTATTCATGATAAGGGGTTCTCCTCCACAATGGGGTTTGTTTCTATCATAGTTCTCTTCTATTATATTTTATGTCTCATCTATTTTCTATCTACATGACTATTTGTTGAGGTGAAAACAACAAAACATGGATTTGCTTGTCCTCATTGTGTGCACGTTTTTAGACAAAGAGTTGGGAACTTGTAGATTTCAAGTTTTTAGCTCCTGGTTTAACAAAGACATAAGTGTGAGGCACATACATCCCCATGATGCATTGTAATCCATTGGCCATGACTCTATCCTCTTGGGGGAAGAATCTATAAGTCTTTATCTTTCCATTTTTTTAATCAATACTTTGTAATTCTTTTCTAGATTCTGCTAATTCATAGTTTTGTTATTCTAGCTTAGTAATTAATTTAATTAAGTTATTACAATACTTTTTCTATTTCACACCTTGTCACTTGAGCTTGTACTTTGAGGTAATCCAGAGCTGTTGACTCCTTGTAGACTCTTCCTTGTTGTAGAAAATCAAGAGTAGTGAATCCCCTCCATTATAGGTTTTAAATTTTGTATTAATGTAAGTCACCAATGGACTCAAGATCCTAGAATCACCTACAAAACCAAATATTATGTCCCACAAGATAACAACAAAAAAATTAATTACTTGATTATGACACAAAATGAATTATGACATATCCCCCAGAAAGTACAATGAGATACCTTAATTATATAAGCAAGGTGATAGGAATGACTAATTAGGATGATGAACATGTGAACTACATACTTCTAGAAATATTCCTATAGCCCTTAGTAAAATTAACATGTGAACATGTGTGAATAGGTCCTAACTAATGACTAGTTAGATAATGTACCTTGTTCACACTACAAAGGGGAAATCAAATATGAAATACCCTTGTTCACACCAGCACCCCCTTAAGTGCAACTTAGGGAGAAGTAAAAAAGTTCAAAGACACATAGATGATGCAAGGTTGGTGATGGGTCCCAACTACTAGGCCATATTAGATGTTGGAGTTGATCCCTCAACCCTATAGCTCCTAAGGATCATTTGCAATCAAACACCTATCACACAAAGAGATAAATAACAGTGCTATGGAGGCTAACAGTTTATTGATCAAAAAAGAGAGGAATGAATCATATTGAATGTGCAAACATCACAATATTGGAAAAATACAATGATAATCCTAAGGAAAATGAAAAAACAACCTTAGAGAAACCCTAGGTGAGGATAAAAGAAAATCATGAAATGCATCCTCATCATATGACTCAAGACAAAAAAAAACATGACCTAAGTAAACTTAAGTATTAGAGAAAAAACAAATCTAAGTAATTAAACACTTAATTAGGTAAATACCCTTTTAATCTAACACCCCCCATTAATTATAACTTAGGGAGTAGCTAAAACCTTTAAATGCATGCATAAAATGTGAAGGATGGGTCCCTAAGCCCTAATGGGGTACTTGTGTACAAATAAAAATATCTCTCATAATTGGAGAAAATGAGAAAACATCATGGGAAAAAACTTCTCTCCAAAAGAGATAAATAAAAGATTAAGGACTAAGAAGCCTCCAAAACAGTGTCCCGAAAAGAAAAGGAACATGAAGAACACCACTAAATAATAAAGAAGCTACAAAAAATTATCAAAAGATAACTATTATAGTGTTAACATAAAAACATCCTCTAAAATCATAATGAATATTAGGATAAAAAATAAATAAATCTACATGAGTACCCCCAATGACACCACTCAAACAATGAATGATCAAATGAATAACAAAGGAAAACAAATGATAGTGGAAGATACATATGGAACATGAATTTTCACGAGTGATCCAAATGATATTACTCAGCCAATGCAATAGAATAATGCAAGTTAAAATATAAGTTTCAATAATTTGAAGAAACTAATCATATAAGGATGGAAGGTCACCTCCACAAAATAGGAATTATGCAAGAGTGGTTATATCGTAAGTGCTCCATCTCATCGAAATACATGGGTAACTAGCCGTTGCATCTGTATAATACATACTTGAACAAATACTAGATAAATAGTTCACTCCAAAGTGAAACCAAGGGAGAATTAACATCAATAGCATGTAAGCTTCCATAATGTTGACAAGGGAGAGGGGTGATAGGTCCACAAATTATGTCACAATTTAGTGCATGAAGGAGAATACTTGCAAATAAAAGAGGGTGTGCAAATCAATACATGCACACAAATGAAGGTAGAAAAGTTTGTGATTGCAAACAAGAAGGCACACACAACAAAGCCCCCATGGCACTTTATAATACAAGTAATTACAAAATAAAGTGCATGCAAAAGATACCTACAATGCCCAAAAAGGACAACATGCTAGAAATACATAGAAAACAACTCAAAAGAAGTCATCCCACACAAATAAAATATTTTTAAATGCAAAATGTGTAAGTAATCAAATAGAATGTAAAAACATGAAAAGTTAAATAAAATGTACTTGGTGCAAAATCTAGAAAAAATGCATATATAGCTATGAAGAGCTTTGAAATACCTTTCCAATGCCAAAAGAATTAAAAAAATAGATGAAATGGCAAAAAATACGAGCCCATAAAAAATAACATTTGACTTGATAGGAAATAAAATGAACTAGCAACAAAATTTGAGAAAAATACTTGTACCACTAGAAAGTTATTAGAACTAGCTTTTCAACAATATCTTGTTTGCCAAATTTTGATATTGTATAACCAAAATATGTCAAAAAGAAAAAAAATAGCTCCTTTAAGAAAATTAGGGCTTGGGAGGATAGAAAAATGGATCATTTGTATTGCTGACATCATCATATAAAATATGTTGTCATTGAAATATTCCTTGCATTAAAAGAACATTTGCTGGTTGTTGAAAAACACGTAGTTGAAAAATGCATTTGAATATTTTACAAGGTGATAGAATATCCTATTTCTTTGTTGGAAAACCATGAATCAAACATAAAACCTCAAAGGAATAGAAAAAGGTGATGATATATTCTTGGATGGGACAAAATATGTTTGTTCTTTAAAATTACTAGGAGTGTTGAAATGAACATTGATTTTCTTGGAAAAAGTGTCCAATGATGAATAGAAAGCCACCAATAGTTGAAAATAGGTCATCAAAAAAAAGCACCAGTTGAACAAATGAAAAATGAAAAGTCATCAAATGTTGGGAGAGGACTAGAAAAAAGATCTAATAATACAATTTGGAGGTGGATATTCTTTCTAAGGCGAGTTTACTTTTGGTGGTGGATAGATGGGAAATCAAAGAATATTTGGAAAACTCTATCTTGCCGACTTTTTATCACCTGGTGATCGATCATTCATGAGATATCGTCACTTCTAGACTTTTGGTGGTCTGCTATTTGTTTGCTTTTACCTTTTATGGTGTGCGGTTTTGTTTACTCTGGTGTTTGACTCTTTGGTCCTTCATTGCCCATGGTTTTTCCTGGGCTTTGTTGTTTGCTGCTGCTCTTTTACAGTCAGCACATTACACTTTATAATTTCTTTATTTTTTTCTTGACATTTTTCTCCCTACAAAGCTTTTCTAGCTTCTACAATATGTAATATATTTTTAATCAATTTGATATTATGAATTATTTTTTGGGGGAAAATTAAGAAAACAAGATATTTGGTAATAAAAAACATGCACTTGACTAAGTGTGATAACCATAAAATGAATTGATAAATAGAAAAATACATTGGATTTTTTCACAAGGATGAAAAGCCCATTGGGCATGAAAATAGAGCCATCTTTTCGATATAAATTGCTATCAATTTCAAAAACAAGACATTGGGAAACATTGGTTATAGATCCAAAAGAGCCCACTCCTAAACAAAAAATTGATGTTCAATTGTATAAAAAAACTTTTTGCTGAAGAAAAAATTAGCTACCAATTTTTTTAAAATGTTTCCATGAAAGTAGAAATGGTTGTCATTGAACATATCAAATACCAGAAAATAAAAAATGTTGAGATGATGGATTGCACAGCCCCTGAAGCTCCAGAATCTTCAATGCAGGACTTTAGCCATGAAAGATAATCAACCACAAAGAGAAATGTTGCAACAATGGAATGCTGATTAAAGATTCTATTGATAATATGATTGATATGATATTGATATGATATATTACAAATGAACAAGATGCCTGATTATATAGGCAAGAAGTAAACCCTAATATGCATGAGATGTTTCCAAGTGTCATAATCTAACAACATGTGACAACATGTGAACCCTATGGTGATGACCATTAAATGATGAGATAAGTTCTAGAAGGAATCTTATCCCACAAACTAGGAAAGGGAATATTTCCCTATTTATTAAATGATTTATCTAATAATGTAACCTAGGACTTAATGATTAAATGCAATACCTAAGTTAACTTATGCTAGTGTAATAATTAATTAATTAATTACACCAACACCCCCCCATAAGTGCAGCTTAGGGAGGAAAATGCAATGATTATGCAAGATGATGATGATGGGTCCCGGCTACGAGGCCATGTTAAGTACCCATGTACATGAAGATGTAGAAAAATCTCCCACAATCGGAGAAAAGGGGAAAACCCAATGGGAACAAAACCCCTCCCCAAAAAGGAGATGCAAAACAGATGGAAGAGTGATGTTTGGAGGACTCAACATTATCCCCCCAAGGACTACAACCATCATATATATACAAAAAGATCAAAAAGATGTGGACTAGATAGCCCCCCATAAAGGAGAGTAGTCCCCTCTAGAATTTCTTCAAGACTAATGTGAAACTAAGTAACCAAGTCAGATAGACCTAAAGTGAACCCATCCAAGTGCCACAAGTCTAAAGAAGAAAATGTATCCATCCCTGCTGAAGCAAATCTCAACAGAGAGGTGTCAAAGGAAGAAGATGGTGCCATGCAAAGAGCCAAGTTAAGCCAGCCCTGGCAAGGAGGAGGGGATGATATGCTTCCTACCCTTGAATCTGGAGAGTCAGGAATAGGAGGATCTCGATCCCAAAATTTGGTGAACTTGTAGACCTTGGAATGATGATCTGCTTGACCATAGGCAACAAGGACATCAAACCTATCTCTGATGATAGCAAGTTCTGAAGTGAACTCAATTTTTAAACCCTCCTGAGCAAGTTGATAAATAAACAACAAATTGTGAGCAATCTGAGGAATGTAGACAACATTTTCTAACCTCCTACCATCAAGATCAACATCACAAAGACCAGCAACATAGACAATATATGCATTTGCTGTGAACATTTGATCAAAGTCGGTAGGCCTTAAAGTATCCCACAAAATATGGTGCTGAGAAGAAGTGACATGCCGAGAAGCACCGGAGTCAAGTACCCATCCTTCTCTATTATCAACCAAGGTAGTTATCAAAGCATTTCCCTATCCAAGATTGTTAATAGTAGCAATGCCAACAAAACCTGATGATGACTCTTCATGAGAGGGGGAGTGAGGAGATTTGACTATAGTAGGTGGGAGAGTGATATTGTGATCCTTAAGTATTTGCCGAAGCTCATGTATCTCTCTCTTGAAACAGTTATCCTCAATGTGACCAAGCCCATTGCAGAAGTTACACTTGGGCCTTTCCCTCTTTGGCTTGTTTTCCTTAGGCTGAAAAGATGATTCAGAAGAAGCTCCTGACTTTGATTTTCCCTTATGCTTACCCTTTCCTTTTGATGGTCCTGCCACCAATGCATGTGACTTTGTGGATTTATTAACCCGATTGAGCTTGCACTGCTCTTTGGTTAGCCTTTCACAAAATGTCTCAAATGATGGCATAACAAAGCTATCACCAAGACCATCCATGGTGGAATAGAAAGAAGTAGCAAAATAGGAAAAGGAACCTCTCAACTTAGATAAAATCATGAAAATGCATTCTTTGTCAGACTTATCTTTTCCACAACCTATAAGCTGAGTTCGTAAAGACTTAAACCTTACCAAGTAGTCTTCAATAGAAGGAAATTGATCAACAGCAAGGGAGGAAAGCTTATACCTCCAATTGTAAAGCTCGAACATCACTAACTGAACCAAAAAGATCCTTGAGCTTGTCCCAAACTTCCTTGGGAGACAGACACCCCTCAATATGGAAGAACAAAGAGGTAGATACATGTATAGCAATGAGCCCCATTGCCTCTTCACACTTAGTCTGATGCTGGAATTTCTCATATTCCCTAGTAAGATGAGGTTGATTCTCATTCAAGGTGGACCAAAGTCCCTTTGACCAAAGGAGACGCTGCATACTGACTTTCCATGTATGATAATTGTGAGGAGTAAGGATCTCAAATCCTGTTTCAACCATTGGAGAAGAACAACAAACCAAGACAAATATTTTTGACAAAAAAATTTGAATGCAGATATCTGATGAACTAGCAACTGAAGTGATGCTTCTGAAACAAACTGAAAAGTGAGAAAGAACTTCTAAACCCAAAAAACTAGGGTTTCCACTTCAACTGAGAATAAAAAATTATAGGAGTAGAATCTACAAAAATAGAGCACACCACTAGAAATTTGACAGAAATACCTTTCCAATGATATATCATTTGCAAATTTTTGATACCGTATGCAAAAGATATGGCTTCCAGAAGAATACTGCCTGATTGATGTGATGCTGGCTAACCAGGTACAAAAATGAAGCTCTCGGGGAAAAAAAAAAGGGCCCTGGGTCGGTGATAGGACCGCGGGCTGAGCGCTCACAGTTAAAAAAAAGTCTCCGCCGGGCAGGCGGTGTCGGAGCAGCGACCTGGTGGCGGAGGCAGTGGCACGACCGATAAGCGTCAGACAGGTGGTCGGTGGAGCCCACAGTTAGTGATAGAACCATGGCGGGGGCTTGGTTGTTGGCGGGTAGTCGGCAGACTTCGATGGCAGATGGTGCGATAGGCAGTGATCAGAGATTGGTGGTCGAAGCCAACACCGGAGGACGGTCGCCGGAGAGTAAACGGAGGTTGCCGGTAGCCGGGAGATCTACGGTGATGACGTCGGCCAATGTGATGGGGCCAATGTGACTACAGAGGTCAATGAAAGGCCGACAATAAATTTGAATATTGCAATTTATTTGCAATTCAAATTTGAATTTAAAAAATGCCGATAGAAAAATTAAGCCCTGCAAAATAAATCAAAGCCGACGGAACCAAAACTATATCCGCCGATGAATTTTTTTTTTAAAACCTTATGTCGACTCTTGAATAAAATGGCAGGTCGATCCCTGCAGAATTAAATTTTTGTGATAACTATAGAAATTTTTTCCCAATAATAGCCAAATTTTTTTTTTGATTTTTCTAAAATATTTTTGCCTTGATGGAGGACAGAGAGGGATGATTTTTTTCTGCAAACATGTACGAATTTGTACAAAAAATGGAAACCCTAGATTATACCTCAAGGCTCTCGGTTGAATCTACTTCGATTTTGGAAAATGAACAGGCGATCTATGGGTTTTGAGGCCTTCTAGTCACAATAGAGAGGTCGGAGAGAGCCTGATCTGCACTAGAAATCAGCTTGGCTCCTAGGTAGAACCAACTAGCCTGCAACATAAAACCCTAAGCCTGCTTGAATCTTGCACTCCAAAATTCCTGGATCTAGGGTTGATGTTTCAATGGACTAGCTCTGATACCATGTTGAGATGATGGATTGCACAGCCCCTGAAGCTCCGGAATCTTCAATGCAGGACTTTAGCCATGAAAGATAATCAACCACAAAGAGAAGTGTTGCAACAATGGAATGTTGATTAAAGATTCTATTGATAATATGATTGATATGATATTGATATGATATATTACAAATGAACAAGATGCTTGATTAGATAGGCAAGAAGTAAACCCCAATATGCATGAGATGTTGCCAAGTGTCATAATCTAACAACATGTGACAACATGTGAACCCTATGGTGATGATCATTAAATGATGAGATAAATTCTAGAAGGAATCTTATCCCACAAACTAGGAAAGAGAATATTTCCCTATTTATTACATGATTTATCTAATAATGCAACCTAGGACTTAATGATTAAATGCAAGACCTAAGTTAACTTATGCTAGTGTAATAATTAATTAATTAATTACACCAACAAAAAAAACTTGCCTGAGATATGCCAAAAAATGCTAATGTTTTTTAACCCTCACTAGAAAATTGTCACATTCACCAAAAAGCACAAATCATTGATGCAAAGGCAGGTGATTATTTTTGTAGGACCTAGATATGACATCATACAACTACACAAATTCATACACCAATACAAATATGTAAAGATGTAGTCATAAAAATCCATAACGAGGTATATATTTCAATATATTAAAATTTATGCCCATAAAAATAAATTGCAAGAATTCTGTGTACTCTAACATTAGGTACCCATGTACAAATGCAATATCTCATAAATGGTGAAAAAGAGAAAACCTAGAGGGATAAAAATCCTCTCCAAAAGAGAGAAATGAAGAAAGTGAAATAAGGAAGGAGGACTCAATATGATCCCAAGGACTACTTTTGTCACCAATATACAATGAATGAACCCCCCATAAGAGGGAAAGAGAGAGACTACGTATCCCTTCCATAATGTGCAATCTCTTGTAGTAATGGTGAATGCTTGAAGATAAAAGTTAATTCAATGTCTACAAAAAAAATTCCTCCCCTTGGCAAGAAACAAAACCAAGTATAAATGCAAGATAGATTCCCATTTCATACAAGAATTAGAAGGAAGAAAAAATAAAATATATGATAATGATGTCTCTAAAATTTTCTCATGCATTTCCATATTCATAGAAGATGATTCCAAATTAAATAAGCTACATGCCCAATCAATAAAGAAGGTGACAAACCATGATCAAGTGGTAACTGATTATCCACAAGATCCAAAGATGAAGATGAAAGAATAACTATAATGAGGTTGTCATCAAAGAGGAGAGATAACCCCTAAACGTGTCTTCTAGATCTAAAATATGAGACTACACAAACAAGTTTGAAATACCTATTTATAAATCATCCCACAAAGCTAAATCTAAAAGACTATGATGTACCTATTGCAAAGAATCACTGAAATATCTTAAAGAAAAAACTCTATGTTTGAATGTAGCATCAAGTGATGAACAAGATGAGATATCAAACAAGAGTTGGAGGAGATGATGTGAGACATTAGGATATAATTCATCTCCATGCTATTGCTCCCACGGTATGTACATTTGATTTTGCAATTTTTAGACATGATCTAATTATGAAAAAAATTAGTGTATAAATGCAAGTTCCCCCTTTCCCTCCCCAAAATGATTAGTGTCAAAATATAGCTCCCCTAGAAGGACTAAACTTCTCCAAGTGTCAGATTGTCCAAGTTATCAATAAGAGTAAATATGAAACAAATTTAATAAACTGTACCTAGGGTTGAATCTAGGAAATGCATGGATGGCTCTATAGAGCTCCTTAATACCTTTCCAATGCCACAAGAATCACAAAAAAAAGAGATCAAGGAAAAAAATTATGAGCTAGAAGGCCAAAATTAATGATCTAAATTTAACAAGTGATTAAAAGAACCATAAAAAAATATGGTAAAATAACCTACATCACTATGAAGTACTTGAAACCAACTTTCCAATTGTGATTAGATGGATTAGTATGGGTCGATTACGCTTGATCCATGAAGAATCGAAGCATAATGAAGCTAGTAACATCAATCTCAACAAGATCAATCAAATGTAAATTAAACCAAGCATTCATTAAAACCAAGCATACTGATGAGGTATAAATAACCTCATGAATATAATAAGCCAAACACCATTCCTTATTTCTCCCAATCACTTTTACCCTGCCAATTTTTTATTTTTAGGATTAATAATTGCTTACTTTTTGTAAAAAGATGTATAATCTTTATTTCCTAAATCAATTGAAATTAGCTGAATAATGCTGATATAATGGTGTAGCTTTCATTCATTGTACAAGTCATTATGCACAACCAAGTGGAATTTAATGTGGACTTCAAACAACTGAAGATAGAGTGTCGGAATTCTAGGTGCTGGAAATTCTAGAGTGCATAGTGGAACAAATATTTTAATGCTTTCCGTTTACTTTTTGTTTAAAAACTTTATGGCTTGTCTCCAAGCCTTTAATATGTTTTATGTTATGAACCTCAGTTTGTTGGTTAGTTAAAATTATATTAGAAGACTTTTTCAATGGTGATCTTCCACCATTTGAAATATAGGATTTTGTTAGTAGTTTAGTATATATATGTAACCACCAGAAACAATGAAATAGTATACCGTTATGTTGTTATAATATGTTTTAAACTATGTCTCTGTGTTACACTTTTTCTGATATGAATAAAATAAGCTTTCCCAGTCTTATTCTGAGTTACTAGTTCTATGTAATAAAATTATCATGGATGGATTCACTTTGAAGATACAAAAGTTCATATGATCTGAATTAACCGTAGGCATACTCGAGAGCTGGTCAGTCGAGGGAATCTCGTAGGATAGATAAGTATATTTGTTTTCAAATTTTGTTACTTTTATTTTGTATATTATAAATGTGGATGAATTTTATTTGTGTGTCGAGCTCTATTAATTATTCTTGTAGGTCATAGTTCAAGTTTGAAATATTTTAGTTATGTTTATCTAAAATTATGGAGCACCCACTCTGGTTGTCAGTTATAGGTTGTTAAGTTTATTTTTTGTTAATAGTTAGATGTTAGTTGATGGTTGTTTTCATTTAAACTTTATAGTTTTATTGCAAGCATTTCTTTTTAGGTAATTTATATGCATTTTAGGTAATTTATATGCTTTCTAGTTTAATCATTTTATGCTTTCTAGCTTAACAATCTCATGCTTTCTAGCTTAAAACAACTTTATACTTTTTGGTTTAATGGCCTTTTAGTTTAAGTTTTGTTTAAAATTGTTCCAAACATTCAAAAAAATCTATTGAACTGCCACGACCTCCCCAACAACATGTGACATGCATCCATGGGGATGATATCACAGAGTACCTCATTATGGTAGCTCCTGATCTTGAACTTTACTAAGCACTACTCATTGACCAAAACTTTGTGGTCTTTCTGCAACCAGGCAATCCGATATAGATGCAGGTGCCTTTCCCTCTTCAGCTTCAACTTTGTGACCATCTCCTCTGACACCAGATTATTGGTGCTCCCATCGTCAATAATGACATCACAACATTTTCCTTCACACTTGAATCTTGTGTGAAACAGATTCTTCCTCTGTTCTGGTTCCTTTTCCTCAGTCACTAGGGCTCTCCTAATCACTAGGGTTTCTCCCCTTTCAACATCATCTGAATGTTCAGATTGGGCCTCCTCATCTGCATGCGCAACCCTTCCATGACCTTCTAGCCTTTTGTCTGCCCTTCCTTGGTGTTGTGGACATTCATAGGCTCGATGCCCTTCTTCACCACACTGGAAACACATTCCTCTGAAACCACCTCTTCCGGATCCTTGTCCATATCTCCCTCATCCTCTACCTCTTTGATCACCACTATTTTGATCATGAGGGTGGTAGAAGTTGTCATTCCTTTGGCTTCGGCTGGTACCCACATCTTCACTTTTCTTTTCATCATCATTTCGGCTTCCTAAAGGTCTTCCATTGCCCCTTCCACTTTGACCTCGTCCTTTTTGCTTGCCATCAAATCTTTTGTTCAACTTCTCTTCCACCTTTAGAGCAAACTGATACACATCCTCAATGGTGGTCATTCTGACTAGACTTAACTCCTCTTGAATGCTCAGTCGTAACCCATTAAGGTATCGGGCTACCTTCTCCTTATTGGCCTCTGTGTGACCCGTTCTGATGATTATCTGGTGAAAATATTCAGTATATTCTTTCATAGATCTGCTTCTTTGCTTCAACCCTTGCAATTTCTTCAATAGATCTAACTCGTAGTGCACTGGTATGAACTGCTTCTTCAGTTTCTCTATCATGCGATCCCATCTAGTGATCTTGCCTTTTCCTCTTTGATTTATTTCCAACTGGACCTCTTTCCACCAAATAATGGCATGGCCCTTTAGCTTCATTTTTGCAAACTTAACCCGATCTGGATCCTCTATTTCCTCATACTCAAAATATTCTTCTAGCTCGTTGATCCAGTCAATCAACTCTACCGGGTTTAGACTTCTGGAATAACTGGGGACTTTTGCTCTGGGTCTTTTCCTGATCTTCAAAATGGCCATTATAGCCACATTTGGTCTTGATCAATTTCTGCTTCTTCCTCTTTTACATCTGAACCTTCTTCCTCTCCTTCATCCTCACTTTCCTCCCTCGGGTTTAACCCTCTTCTCAACTGCTCTTGTAATGCATCAATCTATCTCTAGAGGGCTGCCAGTGCATCTCTTCCACCAACATTTCTGCCACCTCAACCACCTCTGGCACCACCATGCCTACTAGGCATCACTCTTGGAGGCATCTTTCTTGACCTCGACCCACAACCACGGTCTTGGTGCGAACTGCCTCACAATTGGCGATCTGTCCACATGCTCAAGAAAACCTGGCTCTGATACCACTTGATGAGGGCACAACCTGAGACTTAGAAAATAACCCACAAATAAGAGAATAATTTTATTATTCAGAAAATGGAGCTTCTTACATGCAGAGGATCTCAAATCCCCAATTTCTACAACACATGCAAGTTACAGAAAGCTACAACATAACCCTTTCGCAATATGCGAGCTTGTTCCCTGAAAAGCTACCCAAAAATTAGAAACCTCCCATAAATAGGGCTCCTCTTTAGTTTGGAGCCAAAACAACATTCAAATTTGAGTTTAGGCGGTTTGGCGCCAAAAATTACAACTTGAAGTTCAAATTTCAAAAGAACATTTGCAATTGTATCTTCTAGAAAGTGCGCCAACTTCCCAAGGCCATAACTTTTGATCCGGGACTCTGATTCATGAACCATTTGAACCGTTGGAAAGGTATCAAAGTCAATAACGCACTCAAAATTTTCTATGCCAATTTTAGCAAGTTTTGGGGCCATTCCTGGAACTCTAAGTGCCTCAAATCTAACTTGGAAGATTTTCAGGTGCAAATCTAGGAAACTAAAACTGTAATATCTTTCAACCTAGGAATAGAAAATAAAAACCGTAAATTGAGAATTTCATTATGATGAAAAGGGTATCCAAAAATGTAAAAACATCTAAAAACTGAGAAACTTGAAATTTAACTATTTTTGGGTAATGCAAGATTGCCCTTACACCACTGGATGCTCCTGCATTATCTACATACCAAAAAACCTCAACCATTTGAGAATTTTTTTGAAGAGGAACACATTCCTTTCAACATCATGGGTGACCATAGAAATGACACTAACCCAAAACATTTACTTATCCTATTGCTATCGATCAAGATGATGATATACCTATGAAAAACATTTCACCAGCCTTTTTCCCAAATTTCATAGGTTTATCCTCTGAAGATCCTAACTAGTTCCTATTCAAGTTTAAATTTTTGTGTCAGACATATGACTACAAGAATGTTAACCAAAAACTAAAACTTTTTCCCTCCACCTTGAAGGACGCTGCAATGTGTTGGTTCATGGGATTAGCTTCAAGGTCAATAACCTCTTGGGATGATATGGAGTTTTCCTTTTTTGAAAAATACTAGAGTTATTGTGGAGTCGGTGATAGGAAGGAGGAGTTGTTCAAACTAAGGCAGAACAAAGATGAAAGCCTAGAAGATAATTTGGATAGGTTCATCTTCTTATCTAAACATTGTGGCCGAGAAGCCAGAAGTCTGGAAATTTTGAAAACCATATTTCTCAAGGGACTTGATGAAGATTCTAGGAGAAGCCTTTATTTAATGGGAAAAAGGAGATGTTTATTGATTGGGTCATTATAATCCTCATCATTTAATTTATCAATCCAAGGCGGTGTCCATGGCTGTCTGCAAGAGAGAAAGTAGAAAACTTGCTTGATAGTCTATTCTACAGTCTATTCTACTTACATAAATAAATCTTATTTGCATGAAAGGAAAGTTGCATAAAAGGGAACTAATCTAAAGAACACTTTCAAGAATTTAAAATTCTAAACTACTTCACACTTGCTGGAAATGAAAATCTTGCTTGAATTCAAATTTACTCTTAGAAAGTTGGAAGTACATTGCTGGAAATGAAACTAAAACTATCCTATTTCCTTAGGCTAAAACAAGTCTTTCTAATCCCCTCCCTTTGATCAAATGATTACATTGTATTTATAGAATTCATATTCTATATCTATCCAACCAATACATTAAGAATGTGGATCCAAGATCCTATTTTTGAGGGGTTGTTTACAAAACTTTAAGAAAATTGAAGTTGCTATCCTCCATCACACCACTTTTGTCTTAGTCATTTTTTGACTCATACTTCTCCTTCCCTGATTCAAATCATTCCAAATTATCAAAATGATTTTTAGTCCTTCAAATCTACTTTCCAAATCATTTTGAATTTTTAAATTTTGTTGAGAAACGAGGCAGATATTGTTGTTTTACTAAGACTGCATTTTTCACAATTTATGGGCACCTGATTTGTAGGAAGTCTTCAAGTGTTGAACGTGAATGAAGGAATTATTCTTCAATTCAGTAGACCAAATCATTTATCCTTAGCATTAATAACATGCTATAATCATGCAACAACATTTGAGTGATGTGGTAACTTCAATTATCTTTGGTTGGAAGAAGGAAGCATGAAATTTAATAACTGTGAGAGATCTTAAAACTCAACATGAAACAAATACTCATCCCATTAATTTACGAATGACTGGTGCTCCATGATTTTGCATGAATGTAGGAGTGTGCTAGGATTCTTCTCTATCTTCTCATTATTTCTTCAAAGCCTTCTAAAGCTTTTAGAAGTTAACTGCCTCAAGTGTGTAGAGCTCTCTGCTGCAAGTGTCTATGAAGCTTCTTCTTACCATGAGTTATTTAATAACTCATGTTTATGTGAATTATATAATTTTAAACACTTCATGGAGACATATTAGAGGAAATTTGGATCACATAGATTACAAAAAAAAACC
The DNA here is from genome assembly GCA_007258455.2 of Sequoia sempervirens. Taxonomy (NCBI): domain Eukaryota; kingdom Viridiplantae; phylum Streptophyta; class Pinopsida; order Cupressales; family Cupressaceae; genus Sequoia; species Sequoia sempervirens. The sequence continues at coordinate 519,118,516 of VDFB02058242.1, forward strand.
AAACATTTAGTTTATATTTTACTTTGAACAAGCTAAAGAACTTTCAATCATTACTCAAATCCACTTTAACACTAATGCATTAGGAAGAAATAGATGTTTTTCTTTCATAAAATATGAGAAAATTTATGGTATCATCATTTCCCCCACACCTAAAATGTTGCAGGTCCCTCTGCAACTCATAATGAGCCTTCAAATTCAATAAATTCATTTTTTTAGTAGTTGCTCTGGGCAGCTCTTGATAGCTCCTGAACAATTCCTAAAAGCTCCTGAAAGCTCCTAACAGCTCCAAAACAGCTCTAGAACAGTTCCAAAATAACTCTAAATAGGTTCAAATTGCTCCTTAAATATTAGAACTACTTTTAGATGTTTTTCTTCTTCTTTTGAGTGGATTGAGTAAAATGAAAGAACTTTGAGTTGAATAAGAGTAAAATAATAAAGTAAATACCTAATTGGGCAGCCCTCCTTTGACTTCAAAAATCTAATTGAGGAGCCATTCTTGGATTTTGAAGGTCTCCAAATATGTCTCTTCGTTGAAAGCTTTTGTAATGAAGATAAGATCTCTTCATTGTATTTTGCACCTCTTGCAAACAATAATCCATCAATTCTTTCCTTAAAGAAATATCCTTTGCTGGGATTTGGAGTGATGGTCCTCCAACTAAGGACATTTTGAAATAAATAGGGGGATTTCTCTTTAGAATTGTTATTTTGGGGGGGTTTTGAGAGACAAATCTTTCTTGAAGAACTTCTAGATCTAAAAGGTTTCCAAACTAATTTTCTCCCTTTCCTGATAACACCTATCCTGGCAACGACGCCAAAATTGATGGGGTCATTGTAATCCTCATCATTTAATTTATCAATCCAAGGTAGTGTCCATGGCTGTCTACAAGAGAGAAAGTAGAAAACTTGCTTGACAGTCTATTCTACAGTCTATTCTACTTACATAAATAAATCATATTTGCATGAAAGGAAAGTTGCATAAAAGGGAACTAATCTAAAGAACACTTTCAATAATTTAAAAGGCTAAACTAATTCACACTTGTTGAAATGAAAATCTTTCTTGAATTCAAATTTACTCTTAGAAAGTTGGAAATACATTGCTGGAAATGAAACAAACTATCCTATTTCCTTAGGCTAAAACAAGTCTTTCTAATCCCCTCCCTTTGATCAAATGGTTACATTTTATTTATAGAATTCATATTCTATATCTATCCAACCAATACAATAAGAATGTGGATCCAAGATCCTATTTTTGAGGGGTCGTTTACAAAAATTTAATAAAATTGAAGTTGCTATCCTCCATCATGCCACTTTTGTCTCAGTCATTTTCTGATGCGTATTTCTCCTTCCCTACTTCAAATCATGCCAAATTATCAAAAGGGTTTTTATTCCTTCAAATCTACTTTCCAGATCATTTTGAATTTTTGAATTTCATTGAGAAACGAGACAAATATCGCTATTTTACCGAGACTACATTTTTAACAATTTTTGGGCGCCTGATTTGTAGGAAGTGTTCAAGTGTTGAACATGAATGAAGGAATTATTCTTCAATTCAGTCAACCAAATAATTGATCCTTAGAATTAATAACATTCTATAATCATGCAAAAACATTTGAGTGATGTGGTAACATTAGTTATCTTTGGTTGGAAGAAGGAAGCATGCAGTTTAATAACTGTGAGAGATCTTAAAACTCAACATGAAACACATACTCATCCCATTAATCTAGGAATGACTGGTGCTCCATGATTTTCCATGAATGTAGGAGTGTGCTAGGAGTCTTCTCTATCTTCTCATTATTTCTTCAAAGCCTTCTAAATCTTTCAGAATTTAACTGCCTTAAGTGTGTAGAGCTCTCTGCTGCAAGTGTCTATGAAGCTTCTTCTTACCATGAGTTATTTAATAACTCATTTATTTGCATTATATAATTTTAAAAACTTCATGGAGACATATTAGAGGCAATTTTGATCACATAGATTACCAAAAATAAACCAAACATTTACTTTATAATTTAATTTAAACAAGCTAAAGAACTTTCAATCAATACTCAAATCCACTTTAACACTAATGCATTAGGAAGAAATAGATGATTTTCTTTCATAAAATATGAGACAATTTATGGTCTCATCATTTACCCCACACCTAAAATGTTGTAGGACCCTCTGCAACTCATAATGAGCCTTCAAATTCAATAAATTCATTTTTTTTAGTAGTTGCTCTAGGTAGCTCCTGAACAGTCCTTGAAAGCTCCTAAAAGCTCCTGATAGCTCCAAAAAAGCTCCATAACAGTTCCAAAATAGCTCTAGATAGGTTCAAATTGCTCCTTAAATCTTAGAACTACTTTTAGATATTTTTCTTCTTCTTCTTTTGAGTGGATTGAGTAAAATAATAAAGTAAATACCTAATTTTATCTTAGTTTTCCATGAAACCATCATGCATGAGTTGTAGCTCACTTTCTTCATGCTGCATGCAAATAATTTCTTTAACTTTTGAGAGCTACAACTTGATCTTTTACTTTGAATACCAACTCAAAATGCTTAATCATTATTTTTCTGCACTATCCAGTCATCCATAATGCCAAAATATTTGATACAAGTTTTTAGAGCAGCAACTTGCATAGAAAATTACATGCTTACAACCTAATAGAAGAGGAAATAGCATGTGAAAAACACTTATTTGTAAAAGTCAAATCTACCCTAACCTACTCTACTTAATGATGTAGAGAGGTTACACATAACTATTAATTGGTTCTGAAAAATATCTTCCCTTTCTCAAAGTATGTTTCCATGCGTTGAATTTTCTGAGAGAAGAGAATGAAAAGAAGATGACAAAATTTTTGAAACTCAATGCTTCACCTTCTTTTTTAGTGGAAACCTTCTTCATGATTTATGATTCTAGCAAATACATGGGTTGATTGGAGAGATCTTGCAATCCTTCCTTCTGATCTGTTGCATGCATGACTAGAAACAACTCCTTGTTCTTCAAATCTCTGATTGGGCAGCTCTCCTTTGACTTCAAAAATCTAATTGAGGAGCCATTCTTGGATTTTGAAGGTCTCCAAATATGTCTATTCCTTGAAAGCTTTTGTAATGAAGATAAAATCTCTTCATTGTATTTCGCACCTCTTGCAAACAATAATCCATCAATTATTTCCTTAAAGAAATATCCTTTGCTAGGATTTGGAGTGATGGTCCTCCAACTAAGGATATTTTTAAATAAATAGGGGGATTTCTCTTTAGAATTGTTATTTTGGGGTGGTTTTGAGAGACAAATCTTTCTTGAGGAACTTCTAAATCTAAAAGGTTGCCAAACTAATTTTCTCCCTTCCTCGATGACACCTATCCCTAAAAACAACACCAAAAATGGTGGGGTCATTGTAATCCTCATCATTTAATTTATCAATCCAAGGTAGTTTCCATGGCTGTCTACAAGAGAGAAAGTAGAAAACTTGCTTGACTATCTATCTACAGTCTATTCTACTTGTAGAAACAAATCCTATTTGCATGAAAGGAAAGTTGCATAAAAGGGAACTAATCTAAAGAAAATTTGCAAGAATTTAAAAGGCTAAACTACTTCACACTTGTTGGAAATGAAAATCTTGCTTGAATTCAAATCTACTCTTAGAAAGTTGGAAATACATTGCTGGCAATGAAACTAAAACTATCCTATTTCCTTAGGCTAAAATAAGTCTTTCTAATCCCCTCCCTTTGATCAAATGATTACATTGTATTTATAGAATTCATATTTTATATCTATCCAACTAATCCACTAAGAATGTGGATCCAAGATCCTATTTTTGAGGGGTCGTTTACAAAACTTTAAGAAAATTGAAGTTGTTGTCCTCCATCATGCCACTTTTTCCTCAGTCATTTTCTGATGCATACTACTCCTCCCCTATTGAAAATCATGTCAAATTATGAAAATAATTTTAGTCCAAATCTACTTTCCAAATAATTTTGAATTTTTGAATTTTGCTGAGAAACGAGGGAGATATCGCTGTTTTACTGAGACTGTGTTTTTCACAATTTCTGGGTGCCTGATTTGTAGGAAGCCTTCAAGTGCTGAACGTGAATGAAGGAATTATTCTTCAATTTAGTTGACCAAATCATTGATCCTTAGCATTAATAACATGCTATAATCATGCAACAACATTTGAGTGATGTGGTAACTTGATTTATCTTTGGTTGGAAGAAGGAAGCATGAATTTAATAACTGTGAGAGATCTTAAAACTCAACATGAAACAAATACTCATCCCATTATTTTAGGAATTATTGGTGCGCCATGATTTTGCATGAATGTAGGAGTGTGCTGGGAGTCTTCTCTATCTTCTCATTATTTCTTCAAATCCTTCTAAATATTTTAGAAGTTAACTTCCTCAAGTGTGTAGAGCTCTCTGCTGCAAGTGTCTATGAAGCTTCTTCTTACCATGAGTTATTTAATAACTCATTTATCTGCATTATATCATTTTAAACACTTCATGGAGACATATTAGAGGAAATTTGGATCACTTAGATTACCAAAAATAAACCAAAAATTTACTTCATATTTTATTTTAAATAAGCTAAAGAACTTTCAATCATTACTCAAATCCACTTTAACACTAATGCATTAGGAAGAAATAGATGATTTTCTTTGATAAAATATGAGACAATTTATGGTCTCATTATGTCCCAACTTGGACTCTATGATATCACTGAGCTGTGCTGAAATTTCTCTCGTACTCAAGGATGTATTCATAAATCTACTATTTTTAGAGGTTCCAATGAAATAAGAAAATTGCGTGAGGAGATAGCAAATATCAAGACTGACATTCTTGTTCAACTAAACACCACACTAGATGGAATATAGGCCAAAAAATGTAATGCTGAGACCTTATCCATCTATTGTCCTAGGTGTCGAAAAAACATATGTTAAGAGAATGCCCCTTGGATAAAGTTGATGTTTTCCAAGTTTGTGAGAAGAGTCATGCTACTGATCAATGTGAGATCCTTAATGCAATTAAAAATTCCAAGAAAAGGACAAGACCCAATGAGTAATCAAGACAAGACCCTTCCACAATCCTTAGTTAGAACCTCTGAGTTACCTCAGGAGGAGGGTGGTCAACATCCAACTGATCTTTTAAAGGAATCTACCTTAAAAGAGAAAACTCAAGCACCAAATCAAGTGCCTTTTCTGGAGCATCTTAAACCTACCACCTTGAAAAACCCTTTGGAAATGACCTTATCCATCGAAATCATGTTGACACAAGAGATTAAATAACTTCAAATTGAGGTTGCCTTGTTACAAGCAATTAAAGAGATTTCTGAACTAAATCAACTGATCAAACAGTTGTACATCAAAACACTAGGAAGGAAACCAAAACAAATTGATACTATTCACATAAATGGTTATCTAGCCAAATTTTTGGCTAGAAAAACCATAGCTCCAAAATATTATGATCCAAGTAGTCCACTAATAACAGTGACAATCAATGAGGTAGCAATACCTAACACACTTGTGGACCTAGGAGTAGCCATTAACGTAATGACAACCGATGTTATGGAGAAAATAGAACTCACTGATTTATGTCCCACAACCACAGTGTTGCAGATGGTGAATCAATCCATAGCTCTTCCCAAAGGTGTCATAGAAAATGTTCTTGTAAAGGTCGATGTTGGGAATATCTAGTAGACTTTCAAATAATCTAGTCCTCACACCGAAGGATAGTTATCCTATAATACTAGGAAGACCATGGCTAGCTACAGTTGTAGCCAATATTGACTATAGAGAGGGAGGAATGACCATTTCACATGGTCCTAATAGAAAACAATTATTCTTGTATCCTCCCACCAAACCTGCGGAACATAACAAAGTTTGGGTTGATGAACCAAATGGTCCCAATGAATAAGAAAATCTAGCCTCACTTGCTATGGTGGTCATTAAACAACATGGTGAAGAGTTAGAAGATGAATTGGAAAAAAATATGGAAAATCTTACCATAGAATCAAGTGATGAAGAGATGTTGGAGGTAGAAGAGATTCTAGGGCAGCCAATCAATGTTGATCATATTGAATTTGATTACACCAGCTTCATGGGATTACCTTATCCCATAGCTAATATCATTCCAAAAATAGATCACTTCTTCAAAGATATTCCCAGACTTCATCGAACCATACCACATAGCTTTCCTCTCAAAACTTAAACCAGAGAATTTTATATTGTCACCTCTAACCATCCAGGGGTTAAAACCATCATGTTATTACCAGGAAAAAAATTGAATATCAATAGCTAGTTGACAGAGCTAGAAGAGCACAAATTGTTTGATGTTTTGGTATATAGATCTAAATATTTTTCTTGGGATTATATAGACATGAGAGGAATAGACCCAAGTGTTTGTACCCATCACATCTATACCGAGAACATTAGAATTATTCACCAACCACAACAAAGACTCAATCCTACCTTGAAAGACATTGTTAAAATAGAAATTGAGAAAATCCTACTAGTAGGATTCATCTATCCCATTTTTGATAGCAAATGGGTTTCACCTTTGGTTGTAGTCCCAAAGAAAAATGGGAAGTGGAGGGTGTGCGTTGAATATAGGGAACTCGATAAAGCTACCCATAGAGATTACTTTCCCCTATCATTCGTAGACCAAGTCTTGGATATTTTGGCTAGAATGAAGTATTTCTCATTTATGGACGGATTTAGTGAATATAACCAAATACAAGTAGCCACAAAAGACCAGGACAAAACAAATTTTATATGCCCTTGGGGAATGTTTGCATATCATGTCCTTCCCTTTGGCCTATGCAATGCTCTTGCAACTTTTCAAAGAGCTATCCTAGCAATATTCACCGAACTAGTAAACGACTGTCTCGAAGTCTACATGGACAAATTCACTATATATAGGTCAAATTTTGATGGAGGCCTTCAAAATATGGATAGAGGATTGAAGCGATGTGAAGACCATCGACTATCCCTAAGTCACAAAAAATATCTAATAATGGTGGAACAAGGAATAGTGTTGGGACACCACATTTCAGCTGAAGGGATAAAAGTCGACGCTAAGAAAATTGAGGTGATACAACAACTTGTGACCTCGAAGACACAAATTGATGTTAGAAATTTCTTAGGACATGTTGGATACTATCATAGATTCATAGAAAATTTTAATAAGATTGCAGCCCCTATGTTTTACCTCCTCCAAAAGAATGTAGAGTTTATCTGGATAACAAAGTGTCAATCATCATTTGAAATCATTAAGGAGAAAATCATCTTTGCTCCTGTCCTATGTGGACCTAATTAGAACCTTTCATTCCATATTTATATAGATGCTTCTGATGATGCTATAGGAGTAGTTTTAGGTCAGGAAGATGAGAATGGGGGAAAGTATGCTATCTATTTCATCAGTAAGAATTTGACCCCCACTGAACGTAATTAGACTACCACAGAGAAATAATTTCTAGTTGTAGCACATGCAATCAAGAAATTTTGACATTATATCATAAGGTAAAAATTCACTATGTTTATAGACCATTCATCCATCAAGTACCTAACGAACAAACCTGTAGTAAACAGGAGGATAATTAGATGGTTATTGCTTCTACAAGAATTTAACATGACCATTGTTGACAAAATAAGGAAGTTCAACGTAGTTGCAAATTTATTATCCTAGATCAAACAAGATGAAGGAGATTGTGCTCCTGTGCAGGATGAATTCCCATATGAAAATATGTTTTCCATCTCCATTAAAACCCCTCAGTTTTCTGACATTGCCAACTACTTGGCCACTTTAAAGTTACCCCCAGATTTTACATCAAAATAGAAGAAACGCCTTGTTCGAGAAAGTGCTCCATTCAAATGGATTAATGGAATATTATTTCAATGTGGTCCTGATATGGTTTTACAATGTTGTGTTAGGGAAGATGAAACATATAGCATCCTTAGAGCTTTCCATGATGACCCCTCTAGAGGCCATTATTCTAAAAAAAGGACGTCCCATAATATTTTGTGTGCAGGATATTACTGGCCCTCTATGCATAAAGATGTAAAGAGATATGTTCACCATTGTGATGAATTCCAGAGAGTAGGGAGACCCACTACATCCAATAAAATGCCTCTACAACCCTAGGTAGTTCTTAAACCATTTGAAAAGTGAGGATTGGATTTTATCAGTCCTATAGACCCCCCTTCGCAAGGGAAAGAGTACATTTTGGTCTATATTGACTATCTTACCAAGTGGACAAAATTTTAAGCTCTAAAAGTTGTTAGGGAAGAACAAGTAGCTGATTTCCTGTATAACAAGATTTTTCTTTGATTTGGAGCCCCTAGAACAATTTTCATAGATCAAGGACCCCACTTTATGTCTAAAGTTTTGTTAGCCTTCACTGATCATTTTCAGGTAATCCATAAGAAGTCATCACCCTATTGTTGAATAGGACAACTGAGAGGGGGGTGAATTAGTTGTCATATATTTTAACCTTTAATTCAATCATCAAAACTAGTACTTAAAACTACTTAAATGATTAATCATCAAATGCCAATGTAGAAACTCAAATCCAACACATAAACATAATAACACTTGATTTACGTGGAAATCCCAATGAAGGAAAAACCACGATGAGGATTAACTCGCACTATAGAGGATATCAAAACCGATTACAAAAGGCTTATTGCTTGAAACAAGGCTCATTGCCTGAGATAAGGTTCACTGCCTAAAACAAGGACTCATTGTTTGGAACAAGGACTCACTGTCCAACAAGTCTACAACCCAAAGGGATCACTGCCACATAGACACAAAGAAGACAAATAAGACTTGTTACAAAGAGACTACAATCCCAATGCAACAAAGGATTCCACCACAATTATTTGATCAACTTGCATGAATGATAGAGTTCACCTTATGCTCATTGCATCCAAAAACTTAGCATTAAGCTTCATATAGATTCACCACAAATAACTCGTACACACTTTATGCATAACATCAATATCACATCCACTCTTTCACTTATCTTCCTTCTTTTCTCTTGTATATTTTTCATTATTAGCTCCTATATTTATACTATCTCCAACCTTGAAACAGATCCAAAGTTTTCCATCCAAATTTAAATTCAAATTAGGTTGGTGCCAAAATATCCTAGGGTGGAATTAGAATGAGGGTGACCCAAACACATGCTTCATTGGGACCCAAAATAGATCCAACACACTTCATCAACTTTGAAGATAATGCTTAACATAAGGTCAGACAAAACAGTGTAAAACACATAGAACAATTAAGCTCAAATCTTCTAGAAACCAAAAATATCTTCAATGCAATCAAAACATCTTAACTCTATAACCACAAGTTAAAAGACTCCATCAAAGAGAAATCTGGACCAACAACTATTCTCCCGGACCTCAACTAGAACATAGAAAAACATAGTTCACAACTGGTGAACACAACTCAAACTTCACAACAAACCAAAAACCAAAAATCTAGATATAGCAACCTTCAACAACCATGACCAACATATCTGAACCACATGAACATAGGGGAAAATACCAGAGCAATAACTAAATACCTGTAAACTTTCTTTAATACAATTTTCTCAATATCCTCAACATATGCAACCAATAACCTGTAATCGTGACACTAATGGAAACATCAACCAATAGATAACTAATTGACTAGTTGACATCAATGAAAACACCTTCATTCCTTTTTCCATTCTTGCAACAATCTCCCCCTTTTTCATTGATGGAAACACATGATGTGAAAAACCATCAAAGATACCATACCAGTTCTGAATATACTTCTCAAGATTTTTTTGTTTGTTTCTCCCCTTTAGAAGATCATCTTCCTCATTACCTGCTTTCTCTCATTAGCTTTCTCTCCTTTTCACATGCTTTCTCTCCCCCTTTGACATCAATGGAAAAGGAAAAAGATATGTTCATGGAATCTTCCTTTGACATGAAAATAGAATACTCACAATGACAACACATGAAACTACCTGCTCCTCCTGAAAGGTACCCACCAAAAACATCAATCCAAAAAGATAGAACCATAACTCCACTAGATTGATGCATCTCCAAATGCATCTTAGTTTATGAAAGGAGGGGAAATAACCCCTAACTTCTCCCAAAGATACTCAAAAGTATCTTTAGGAAGAGCATTTGTAAATATATCAGCAATTTGATCCTTTATAGGAACATACTCAAGCTTAACTTCATTCTCCATGACCTTCTCTCTCAAGAAATGATATTTGATAGATATATGCTTCATCCTCGAGTGCATCACAAGATTCTTCAAAACATTAATTGCACTTGTATTATCACAGAAGATAGAAATAAGATCATCATATAGAACTATGATATCTTTTAATGTCTATTTCATCCATAGAACTTGTGTACAAAAAGATGTAGTAGAAATATACTTAGCTTTAGTAGTAGACAAAGAGACTAAATCTTGCTTCTTACTCAACCGTGCCACCAATCTACATCCAAGAAAGAATGCACCTCCACTTGTACTCTTTTTGTCATCTACACATCCAACCCAATCTACATCAATATAGGCACTAAGTGTAAAGTTAGAATTTTTAGGATACTACAATCCATAATTCAGAGTTTCATTCAAATTTCTGAATATTCTTTTAACTGCAACATGTGTTTCCTTTGGATTTTCCTAAAATCTAGCCACAAGACAAATAACATGCATGATATCTAGTCTAGTATCAGTCAAATATAGTAATTCACCAATCACAAATCTATACTTGCTCTGCTCAACCTTAGGTGAATCATCATCTTTACCAATTTTGCAACCAGTCACCATAGGAGTACATACCAGTTTGGAACCATCCATCCCAAACTTCAACATCTCTCTCACATACTTAGACTATGAAATGAAAATTCCTTTCTCTGTTTGATTAATCTGTAGCCCAAGAAAGAAATTCATCTCCCCAAACATAGAAATTTCAAATTCTTTCTACATCTCTTCCACAAACAACTTGCACATCTTTTCACTTCCTCCAAAGATAATATCATCAACATATACAACTACAATCAAGATTTTGTCATTTTCAATCTTAAAGTTCAAATTACTATCTGTCATACCTTTGTTAAATTCTTGTTGAATTAGATACCTGTCTAACCTTGCATACCAAGCTCTAGGAGCTTGCTTTAATCCATATAAAGCTTTCTTCATTCTACACACTATATCCGGTTGATTTGTTAACTAAAATCCTTCTGGTTGTTCCATATAAACTTCTTCTTCCAGCTCACCATTTAGAAATTCTGACTTGACATACATCTAATAGACTTTGAAATCTTTATGAGAAACCAATGCCAAGAACATCCTTATAGCTTCCATTCTTGATACTGGGGAAAAAGTTCCCTGAAAATCTACACCTTCTACTTGTGAGTAGCCTTTACACACATCCTTGCTTTGTTTCTGACTTGTCCATTCTCATTCAACATATTTTTAAATACCCATTTTGATCCAATGATATTTTTATCTTTCGGTCTTGTGACCAATTCCCAAGTTCGATTCTTCTCAATCTGCAAAAGTTATTCTTTCATTGCTTCCTTCCAATGTTCATATTTATAGGCTTCACTTACTGTCTTTGGCTCAATCTCAGAGAATAGAAATAAATTTACGTTTGTAGCAGCTTTGCTTTTGGTTAACACACATTTTGTCTTGTCTCGAATAATCTAATTTTTTGAATGATTCCTCTGTACATATTTCAGTGCCTTGGGGGACATCACTGGAGCATCTTCTTCTCTTTCATTTTGTTCATCCTACTTATTCTACTCATCTTTATCTTGTTCTTCCATAATTTCTTCTATTCTTGCACAATCATGTTTATCAGACATATATTCATCAATGTCAATAGAATTCTCCATTGTCTCATCAACCTTCACATTCGAGCACTCTACAATCTTTCTTATTATTTTTTTGAAACATTTGTATGCTTTGATTTTAGTAGAGTATCCAAGAAATATGCCTTCATCACTTCTTGCATCAAACTTGCCCAATATTTCCTCATCTCTTTTGATATAGCATTTGCTTCTGAATACCTTGAAATATTTAACTATAGGAATTCTTCCATGCCATAGCTCATAGGGAGTCTTTGTAATATTTTATCTTGCTTGAACTTGATTGAATACATAAACAACAGTATGAATAGATTCTTTCTAGTAAACTTTCGGTAATCCAACTTTAGTGATTAGTGATCTAGCAACCTCTTGAACTGCTCTATTTTTCTTTTCAACAACTCCATTTTATTGAGGAGTTCTCAGAGAAGATAACTGTCTATTTATTCCATTCACTTCACAAAACATATTAAACTCATGGGAGGTGAATTCTCCACCTTTGTCAGATCTTAAGTATTTTATCTTCAAATTCACTTCATTTTCAACCATAACCTTGAATGCCTTGAATCTATCTAATGCATTTGATTTCTCTCTAAGAAATGCAACCCACGTATATCTAGAAGAATCATCGATTAAAAGCATAAAGTACCTTTCAACAAGTAGACTTCTCACTCTCATAGGACCACAAAGATCTGTATGAACCAAATCTAGTAGTCTGGTAGGAGATTGTTCCTTTGATCTATAATGATTTCTTGCTTGCTTTCCAAGCTGACAATTCTTGCAAATAGCATTAATAGGCTTTGTAATTCTTGGTAAATCTCTCACGACCTAAACAACACTAATCCTTTCTAGGTTATCAAAATTCACGTGACACATTCTCCTATGCCATAACCAACTATCATTTATCTAAGTCATAAAGCATCGTCCATCAACACCCTTAAGTTGATAGATATTTCCTTTAGATTTCTTTCCTATAGTAATCAATGTTCCAGATCCTTTCCAGATCTCACATTTCTTATCCTTAAACACAAGATAATATCCTTTTCTACACATCTGGCCAATTCTTAACAAGTTATTATTTAAAACCTTAACATAGTAAACATCGTTAGTATGATGCTTGCCATCAAAACTTACTGAACCTATCCCACAAATTTCAGCACCAGTATCATCTCCAAACATAACCAAGCCTCCACCATATTTCTCAAGTTTGAAAAACTTACTCTTATCACTAGTCATGTGATGTGAACAACCACTATCGACTACCCAAATATTTTGTTCTTTTTTAGCATGTAGGGAAGAGATAACCGTACCTTCATTTTTCTCCTTCTCCTTCTCCAGAGGGCTTTCTTTTACCTATTTTTTTGAATTAGTAGAAGTAGGTTCATCCTTAATTGCCAAGAACAAGCATTCATTGTCATCTGGATCTTCATATTCTGAATCTTCATCAAAAATACTAGCATTCTTATTCACATAGTAAGCTCTATTAATCTTCTTTCCTTTATTTTCTCTCATACCTTTGTTTATTTCTTTTAGCTCTTTTCAGACAGTTTGCAGCATAATGACCTATTTCTCCAAAACTAAAGCATTTAAAGGGAAAATTACCTTCATACTTACCAAGACCTTTCCTCATTCTTCTCACAAAGTTATCTTCTATTTCATCAAAGTTCTCTTTATCCAAACCTTCAACCTTTGTAGGTTTAAAGGTAGTCTCAGATTTGCCTCCATTTTTTAGACTCGACTTCCTCATCTCATAAGATGTAAAAAACCCTAACATTAGATCCTTAGTACAAGTCTTGTAATATATATTCTACTCAATAGCACTCACCTTTTCATTGTAAGCATTAGGAAGAGTTCTGAGAATCTTCTTTACAATCTTGGTTTCATCTATAGTAGCACCAAGTGATCGCATTCCAACCACTACCTCATCCAATCTCTGTACATAAGCTTTAACATTTTCATCTCCATACATATGTATAAGATCAAATTGTGTTTCCAAATTTTTCAATTTCACCTCTTTAACTCTCTCATCACCATCATGTGCTCTTTCTAAAGCATCCTAGAATTTCTTAGCTGTCTCCAAATTCTGAACCTTAATCAACTCAAAATATACTAGACTATTTTTCAAGATGAACTTCACTTTATTGTTCACTTCATGTGCTTTAATATCTTTGGGTGTACTCGGACCATTAGTAGGAGGAGTGTATAGATTCTTGTAATATTTCTCCACATCATATCCGTAACACTCCAAATATTCTTCCACCAATACTTTCTAGATACCATAATTAGTTCCATAAAACCTCTGATAATTAAAGACCATCTTGCTAGCCATCCTATTGCTAGCCATCCTAGACCTTCCTCAAGTGGTTAAGCTCTTCACCAAGGAACCAAGCTCTGATACCAATTTTTGGATAGGAAAACTGAGAGGGGGGTGAATCAATTGTCTTAAATTTTAACCTTTAATTCAATCACCATAACTAATACTTAAAACTACTTAAATGATTAATCATCAAATGCCAATGCAGAAACTTAAATCCAACATTTAAACAAAATAACACCCGATCTGCGTGGAAAACCCAATGAGGGAAAAACCACAATGAGGATGAACTCACACTATAGAGAATATCAAAACTGATTACAAAAGGCTCATTGCTTGAAACAAGGCTCACTACCTGAGATAAGGCTCACTGCCTAAAACAAGGACTCACTATCTGAAACAAGGATTCACCATCCAACAGGGCTACAACTTAGAGGGCTCACTGCCACATAGATAAAAAGAAGAAAAAGAAGACTTGTTACAGAGAGAATACAATCCCAATGCAACAAAGGATTCCACCACAGTTATTTGATAAACTTGCATGAATGATAGAGTTCGCCTTCTGCTCACTACATCCGAAAACTCAGCATTAAGCTTCACACTAATCGGCCACACACAACTCACACACACTTTTTGAATAGTATCAATATCGCATCTACTCTTTCACTTATCTTCCTTCTTTTCTCTTGTATATTTTTCATTACTAGCTCATCTTGTATTTATACTATCTCCAACCTTGAAACAGATCCAAAGTCATCCATCCAAATTCAAATTCAAATTAGGTCAGCACCAAAACTTCCTAGGGTGGAATTAGAATGAGGGCGACCCAAACACACACTTCACTGAGACCCAAAATATATCCAACACACTTCATCAACTTCAAAGATAGTGCTTAACACAAGGTTGACCAAACCAGTGTAAAACACATAGAACAATTAAACTCAAAAATTCCAAAAACCAAAAATATCTTCAATGCAATCAGAACATCTTAACTCTAGAACTACAAGTCAAAAGACTTCATCAAAGAGAAATCTAGACCAACAACTATTCTCCTGGACCTCAACCAAAAAACAAAAAAACATAGTTCACAATTGGTGAACACAACTCAGACTTCACAACGAACCAACAACCAAAAATCTAGATATAGCAACCTTCAACAACCATGACCAACATATATGAACTGCATGAACATAGGGGCAAATATCAGAACAACAACTGAATACTTGTAAACTTTATTTAATACAATTTTCTCAATATCCTCAACATATGCAACCAATAACCTGTAATCATGACACTAATAGCAAAAACAACTAGTAGATAACTAATTGACTAGTTGACATCAATGACAACACCTTCATTCCTTTTTCCATTCTTGCAACACCTATCACCCTCAAGAAAATGGTCAAGTAGAAGTCACTAACAGGGAGCTAGAGAACATTCTAACAAAAATAATTTCATCAAGGAGGAAAGACTGGGCTAGGAAACTACCTGAAGCCATTTGGTCTTATAACACAACTTGGAAATCAAAACAACAATGGAGTTAGGCTTAGATCTCAAATGAGCCAAGATTGAAAGAGTCTTATAGCTTAGTGAGTTAGATGAACTCCATTTACATGTCGTCCACCAAACTGAGTTAATTCAACAACAACGAAAGGCTTGGCATGATAAACACATTAAGGAAAGAGAGTTCCATAATGGGGATTGGGCATTGTTATTCGATTCTTGATATAAAGATCATCAAGGGAAATTTAGGACTCACTGGTTGGGTCCATATGAAATTTTTGAGGTATTTTCAAATGGAGCAGTGTAGCTCAAGCCCATTGATGGTGACACTCAAACTCTGTTAGTCAATGGACATCGATTACACATCTACCATATACCAGTTAACAAGGAGGAATGTACAAGGATGGTAGAAATGCAAGGAGAGGTAGAATGCATTGACCCTGCTACAATAGAGCCAATGGAATGTTTAGATTAATAGTCACCTAGTCTTAAAAAAAAGGTTAAATTAAATTACATTTTTTTTTGCATGTGTATGTATTTGTAATTACTTCAGGGCATTTCTTTAATAAATTTCATCCTTTGTACTTGGCTAAATTTGTTTTTGTTTTTTAGGACATCATGATTAATCAAATACAAATTTCGGTACATCTTGTTGCGATGCTCCAAAACTTATTGGCTCAGTTGTTGTGGTGCTTTGGAACTTGCATGCCTAACTGGTGTCATTCCCTATTTTGTTCATGTAGTTTGGCGCATCTTTCAATGATGCTCCAAACAATCTAAGTCCAAAGTCCTTCATTCTGCTTCCTTCTTCTAATGCCATCTTTTGGTGATGCTCCAGAAATTTTCTTGTTACATTCTGGCTGCATCTTTTAGCGATGCTTTGGAATTTTGCTATTTCTTCCTTCTAGCAGCATCTTTTGGTGATGCTCCAAAAATTCTACTTTTTTCTTCCGACGACATCTCTCAGCGATGCTCCAATTTTTTTTGCTGCTTTGGCTACATCTTTTGGCAATGCTCCAAAAATTTTGTTATTGCTCTAACTGCATCCTTCGGTGATACTTTTGAAATTTTGTTGCTGCTCCAATTGCATCTTTCAGTGATGCTCCAATTTTTTTTTCACTCCAGCTATATCTTCCAACAATGTTCCAGAATTTTTCCACTTCACTTTTTCATTCTAGGTGCATCCCTTGGCATGCTCCAGAATTTGTATCTTCATCCCAGCTGCATCTTCCAATGATGCTTTGGATCTTTGTAAATTCTCTTCCTTTCCAAATGCTTTGATATTTCCAATGTCATACACATGCCCATTATTAAATTTTGCCATTACCTTAAAAATCCATACCTATATCACCATCTCCTGTCATAATAAATCAAAGTTATTATGGCTATTTTTCCATCATAATAATTCCAACATTAATTAGTTGTCCAATCCTCATTCATAATAAATTCATTACCACCCCTACCATCCCATCTAATTATATTGTTACATCAGCAAAGGTAAGCGATTTTTAAATTGATGACGGGACGTAAGGTACGTACAACTTTTACGTTAAGTAGGTAATTATTTTGAATAAAGATAAATAAATTAGCATGTACCACCACCCTTTCCAAACTTAGTAAATTGTGCGATTGTACATTTGCTTGAGGTTCAACAATTTTTGCACTTTTCCCCATGCAAAGTAATAATGAAAGTACAACAAAGCCAAAGCGCAACAATTAATTCATGTTCCATCGGCTGTATCAAGTACAAGTGATTGAAAGCTTACATTTTCTTTACTCTACAATTGAGTTTTGTTTAAACAATTTCTGAGTGCCATAACATTTTAGCAGAAACCGAGTAGAGCCACAAAAAAGACACAATATGGGAGGAGCTAAGCAAAAGTCTGAGCTAGCTTTTTCAAAAAAGTTATTGGAACTACGTAATATTTTGGAATTGTTTCAGAGGGTTGGGTGGCTAGATTTCATGAAGAAATTTGAAGGACACAATGAACAGTTGGTGAAAGAATTTGTAGAAAATTTCTCGGATGGTCAATCTGTAGCACATGGCAAATGATTTAAGGTAATTCCTAAGATCATTTCTCATCTATCTGGTCTTGGAAATGAAGGTATTAATTTTCCATAAACCACCAATATTTCCTATCAGAAAATGGTAGATCTTTTTAGTAGGGAAGGGGAACCTCAACCTTTAATAACTGTAAATACCAGAGGACAAAATAAAGGATTTCAAAGAATGTACATTCCAGAGCCATGGAGAACAACAGTGGCTTGGATTATTAAATATTTCACTTGTGAGGGACAATGTGTAGTAATTGTAGGTCCACCTTTTCACCTACTCACCCATTTGCACCATGGCATTGGAAACCCTGCACTTAGGGTTAATCCACCTGTATTTCTTTGTGATTTTGTTATTAAAATGATAAAAAGATTCAAAATTGGTTCAGGGCTGCATGGCCTCATCCACTTAATCTATAAACATCATTTTCAAAGGAAAACATAAAGAAAGTGGTAAAAATTTCTTCAAAATTTTGAAAACCTAAAGCCCATAAGACACTTTGAGGGCGAGTGACTTAGAATTTGGAAGAGCCTTCCCCTGAGCCTCGAGATGCTTCTGAACCCCAACATACCAAAACAACTTCTAACGATGAAGTGCCATAAATTTCACCCAACATTTCAAAAACCCCTGGCCATCAAGAAAATGTAGAAATAATAAATTTAGGAGATGAGGATACTCCTCCTTGCAAGAAGAAAAAGAGATCTAGAATAACATCGCAAACACCTCCTCCTTTAAGGAGAAGTAAGCGATTATTTGCTAAAATTAGTGATACAGTAGCTTGTGATCAATTGAATGCCCCTAAAAAGAAAAGGCATAATATTGAAGCCCAATCACTAGAAACAATGGTTCAACCTTGTGAGGAAGTAGCAAAAGAAAGTAAAAAAAAAAGTCAATCCCCTGAGGCCGAGAGGGAGGATATGCCACCTTAGTCAGGACAAGAAGAAGTAGGGGAATACTCACCACATTATTTGGGTGTTGAGGATGACTTTGCAGAACAATTGTCTCTCCTAGTTACCAATGTTATTGAGCTAGGTTCATTTGAGGTGCATAATGAAGAAAACATAAATTGTTCAATTGAAATGTCAGTTGGAGAAAAATGAACAAATCAATCAACAATAGGAAGAAATAGATGTACACACTACAGAAGAAATGAGATAAGTAAATTGCAAACTTTAAGATTCAAATAGAACAAAAAGATAAAATTATTGAAGAATTGCAATTGAAATGTCAGTTGGAGAAAAATGAACAAATCAATCAACAATAGGAAGAAATAGATGTACACACTACAGAAGAAATGAGATAAGGAAATTGCAAACTTTAAGATTCAAATAGAACAAAAAGATAAAATTATTGAAGAATTGCAATTTTAGGTACAACAATAGAATGAGGAAGGTAAACGATATTTTACAATTTTTTTTGAAAAATACAAACAAATTAAAAATTAAATTGATAATTTTATGCAATTACTCATAGCTTTTGAAAAATAATAGGACAAACATAAATCTGAGCTTAATGCATCCTTAAGCAAATTTTTTGAGTTGGAGCAAGATTTGTAGGAAATTAACGTTAAACCAACAGTGGAGTCAAAAGAAATACAAAATGAACCAACTGAAATGGAGTGGTTTCAGGTTCATATAACTCCATTGTTGGTTACATGGATGGAAAGGTGTTATTTTCTGAGACAGGTAGGGATAGAGAATGCTAGACTAAAAAAGGAAATAGTTTTATTAAAAGAGTCATATGACAAGATTTATCAAGCTAAAACAAAGGCATACCAAATTGGGGAATTATTATTAGCTTGTAGGAAACCATCCAGATTGTATTCTATGTTTTTGAATGAAGAATTATTAAGATGGAAATTATTGAGAATTTCTTGCAATCTACCACATGATCCAGATGATGAGGAATTTGTAAAAGCATTTAAAGAATCAACACCTGCTCAACAGAATTTATTGTGTGAATTCTTTGTACACAATTTGTTTTTGGAAAGATATACTAATTTCTTTGTTAATCTCTTTGTTGGTGAAGTTCAGCTCAGGGAATTCATGTCCACCATGCAAAATAAAATTCAGTGGTAGGAAAGGACTAAAGAGTATTTGTAGGCAGAAAAGACTATTAGACTTTAGATGAGATACCCTAATAGGAAACCTTCTACTTTTAAAGCTCAATTCTGAAGCATTAGGATCCATGAAATTGTGAGAAGTATAATTATAATCTTTGGATCTATTTTGAGCATTTCAAAGTCTAGGGGATATAATTGATAGAAAAAGCATGGAGTGCCTGTGAAGAGAGGCACACTCCTCTTCCTATGTACCTTAAAAGGAGGGAGGTGATTTCAGCTACCAATATTAAGTGGTCCTACAAAAGAGCTGAGGCATTAGCAGATATTCTATAGCAACTTAAGACTGAATGGATACGAATGAGGTATAGACCTCCATTACTTCTTCAGCCACCTCCTCTAATACATGTCACCACAAAAAAAAACCCTGAGAATTTACATTCATGGAAAGTAAGGGTTAGATTCAATGAGGGTTTCCTTAGAAATCCTGATGATTGGGATAGAGAAGTAGAAGATCCATATGACCTCAGTGCCAAATATGTGGAGTTAAACAAGAATAAGGAAATAGAAAGGTAGAGGACACAACGAAGAGCAGGAGGACTTGCTCAAGCCTAGGAGGGGGAGAATGATGAGGTATAAATAACCTCATAAATATAATAAGCCAAATAACCTTCCTTATTTCTCCCAATCACTTTTACCCTGCCAATTGTTTATTTTTAGGATTAATAGTTACTTACATTTTGTAAAAAGATGTATAATCTTTATTTCATAAATAAATTGGAATTAGTTGACTAACGATGATCTAATGGTGTAGCTTTCAATCATTTTATAGGTCATTATGCATAGCCAAGTGGACTTCAAATAGTTGAAAATAGAGCACCGAAATTCTAGGCACCAAAAATTCTGGAGTGCACAGTGGAACAAGTCTTTTAATGCTTTTTGTAGACACTGAAAATATACCAATTGATCCTATACACCTGATCCTGATCTTCCTAACACCAATTCATCTTGAATCATCTCCCCTGCTTATCATTTAATTAAATAATCTCTATTTAATCAAATTCATCACTTTTCATCTCTTAATTACATAAATCAATTTTATCTGATTAAGTCATCATCTCCTATTAATTAAATAAATCATTTTTATTTAATTAATCCTACAATCCCTCTTTTAATTAAATAATTCATTTTATTTAATTAATCTCTAAAGTCATTCCATTAAATTAAATAAATTAATCTTTATTTGATTTAATCTAACGCCATCTTCTTTAATTAAATAAATCAAAATATTTATTTAATTAAGTCTAAATCATTTTCCTCTCATTTTTTATTTATTTCAATCCAAAAATCTAAATCAAATGGTCAAATCAGCTAATCTCCTTTTAAATTAATCAAATCCTGATTAATCCTAATCCTAATCACTCAAATCCTCTAGCTTTTGCCACTTGCTCATGAAAATCATTTTAATTGATTTATTAAATCTCATTTTTCATTCAAAAAGGCATCAAAGTGGGAATATTCTCCAAGTTTGAATTCTCCCTTCCAAAGGACTTGTCCTTTCTAACAAAGCATTTATCTCCCCTTACATGTCCTTTTCTTAAGCCATGTGGCATTAACTTCACCTTTCACCTCATCCTTCAAGCCATCTTTTGAATTTCAAATCTCCTCCTCATTTGCACAATAACCAAAATGTGCTCAACCTTTGTCCATTAGCATGATGACAAGTGGCGCTTTATCATTGGCTTAGCTTTTGTCCCATATCCTCCATATCTTGCATTCTTCAATCCTTCATATCTATAAATAGAGACCTTCTCTATTTGTTTGGAGGAGCCACAATCAATGTAAAATCATTATGCTCATTTGGAGAGGAGGAGATTGAGGAAAATTTATCATTTTATGCAAGTTCATCCAAGTTATCATAGCTTTTCATCCAAATCTCCATTTTCATAGCTTGGTTATGCAAGAATTTCATCAAGGAAGCATCCAATCTTCATCAAGTCATCACAAAGCTTACAAGGGATTGGGAAAGGGCCATTTTCCACATCAAAATGACACCAATTCCCCCATGGGATTGAGTGTTTCCATGGTTAAATAGGATTTCATTTCTTTTCTTTGTTTGTTCTTCATTCATTTCCTATTTTGAGCATTGTAGATGAATTTCATGGGGAATCTTAGTTCTAACTTGCATATGTGGCTAACTTTGTGTTTGCTTGCTATGTTTGTTCAGGTCTAGGATTGGGGTTCACACTTTCTATTTACTTTCTATTTAAAAAAATTATGGATCCTCTCTCAGCCTTTAATATGTTTTATGTTATGGACCTCAGTCTACTGGTTAGTTAAATTTTTTTTAGAAGACTTTTTCAATGGTGATCTTCCACCATCTGAAATCTAGGATTTTGTTAGCAATTTAGTATATATATGTAACTGCCATAAACAATGAAATAGTGATACCGTTATGTTGTTATAATATGTTTTAAACTATGTATCTATGTTACACTTTTTCTAATATGAATAAAATAAGTTTTCTAGTCTTATTCTGAGTTACTAGTTTTGTGTAATGGAATTATCATGGATGGATTCACTTTGAAGATACAAAATTTCATGTGATTTGAATTAATCGTGGGCATACTCGAGAGATGGCCACTTGAGGGAATCTCATAGGATAGATAAGTATATCTGTTTCCAAATTATGTTACTTTTATTTTGTATATTATAAATGTGGATGAATGGTATTTGTGTGTGTCGAGCTCTTTCAATTATTCTTGTAGGTCGTAGTTCAAGTTTGCAATCTTTTAGTTTTGTTTATTTGAAATTCTGGAGCATCCACTTTGGTTGTTAGTTATAGGTTGTTAAGTTTACTTTTTGTTAATAGTTAGATGTTAGTTGATGGTTGTCATTTAAACTTTACAATTTTTTTGCAAGCATTTCTTTTTAGGTAATTTATGTGCTTTCTAGTTTAATCATTTTATGCCTTCTAGCTTAACAATCTCATGCTTTCTAGCTTAAAACAACTTTATTCTTTCTATTTTAATGGCCTTTTAGTTTAAGTTTTGTTTACAATTTTTCTAAACGTTCAAAAAATCCAAGAGAGTTAGTCAAGATGTTTTCTATTGCATACAACCTCCGAACACTACCTGGTCGATATATTTGATGTATTTTCAACTAAAGCGATGAGACCTCATGATAGCCTACCACATACTAAACTAAGAAAGCATAAAAATGTCTACTCTAATCCATTGAAACCTATCCCATTGCAAGAGTGGTTTCACGTTGATGTGGAACGACGAACTTTTCCCAATCTTGTGGATAAATGAGCTTGTTCCAATTAGTTTTATTGAAGAAAATTGATGGAATGATTGTGAGATGTGTATGAAAAATGATTTTAATCTAAATGAGCATGATGCAAGATAATTTAACATTATTTTATGCTAAAAAATATGAAGATATGCAAATACAAAGCTAATCTAAATGGATTATAAACTAAAAGATTCAAACCCTAATTAATAAACAAGCAAAATTTATGTATCTAAGTTACCATGGAAGCCATTAATGGAAGCTAAGCTAATATGATGCAATTTAAAATAAAATAAAAAGATTCTAAATGTGTGCTAAATATGAGTGTGAGTGTGAGTGATTTTAACAACATAACTCTGATGTTAAAAGATGGATCCATTTGTCTCCAAAATAGTGACCAATTTATAGGAGAGAAAATGCAAAATGGAGGGTTGCAATAAAAAATGCTAGTCAATGGTCAAGGATGGAAGAAGTTGGAGGCATGGATCATGGATTCTCATCAATGGATGAGAATGCAAGATGAGATTTAATCAAGTGTTAATATTCCTCCAAAAAAACATACTTTTGACATGTACAAGAGGTCACAAGTTAACTTGCACATGAAGCTTTGTAAGAATATTCCATTTTTTAAATGAGTGAGGAGAGAGAATATTCTTTGGAATATTCTCATGGGTGAGGGAAAAGGAGACATTTAGTAAATTAAAACAAAGTTTAATTGTGCAAAAGTGGAAGGAATATTCCCTTGCAAGTGGGGGGAAATTAGATTAATTAATAATTGATAGTTAAACAATGTTAATTATGCAATTAGGGGATTAGAAGAATTAGATGATATTCATCAAATAAAGCGATTTAATGAAAATGGGGAAAAGGTGATGACATTTAATTAAATAACTTAAGGTTATTTAATTAAATAAGAAGATTCAAGGATTTAAATTAAATAGTTTGATTTATTTAATTTAATGAGACAAAATGTTAGCATGAAAGAGGGTGAATTAACCTGATTAAATTAATGAGGTTAATAGATGCAAATGAGGCAATTAATTAAATAGCTAGGCTAATTTAATTAATTAAGTGAAAAGAGGATGGGTTTTAGGAGGAAACAGTGTTAGTATACTTGATTCAAGTGTATGATATTATTTAGGAAATTTTTCAATGTTTGCATTTTCCCCCTCTTTGAAGCGAGGTACCTACTACGTTGGTTCAAAGACCGACACTCTTCATATTAAAAACTTCTACTCAGATCTAAAAATTAAAAAAATTCTAATTTTTTAGATGCTCCACTATTTCCCTAGTAAAAAGAATAAGCTAGTTCCCTGCCCCCTCGAGAAATTGGGTGGAAATTTTGAATTTTGGGTTGATTTCTTGACAAAGGTGAAATGCTGCTCGAGGGGTCCAAAAAGGCTCTGGGATCCTGCCTTTGATGTCCCATGAGCACCAACCGACAATTTCATTTAGACTTGGTGATTTGTTTGAGTTGCGACAGGAGCACCCGTGAGAGATTGATTTGTGGTACGTCACTTACATGCCTATCGTGCAGACCCATTTGGAAATGATGACAACACTATGTGAGTGATCGCATAGCGAGACTTCATCATTCCACCTACCTACTGGCGAGGCGACAGTGTCATTGGAGGATGTATGTCAGATTTTGTGTTAATTGATACATGTTGAGTGCATGATATATGAATAATGTCAGCTATGATGCCTACCATGAGGTGCTTGACTAGGAGGACATTGTCTTGGTCAACTCCGAGATAGACCTTGGGATGTATAGAGGTTGGGCGCCAACCTTCAGATTAATTATTGTAGCAGTGATCTTAGGTTTGGTTGCCCCAGATCAACAGAGCATGGGATTTCATCCAGGATGGGGGCTAGCTTGGCATAGGATTCTCTTTAGGAGGACCCAATTTGTATGGATACCAGTGATGTTGGCCTCCCTATACCATGATATGCATGACTTCGTATACTGCGATGGAAAAGTGATTGGCACAGGGGTCACTCTTCTCCACATTTGGGCTTGGGAGCACATTGTTGTACTTCGACCTATTGTTTAGATGGTAGATGTAGAGCTAGATGATCTTGTTGTTTGGAGATACAAGGGTTTCATCACTTTGTAACACATAGGGTAGCTCAACATTCCTTATTAGCGTCAAGTGATCTACGAGATGATAGTTTTTTTAATGGCGGCTATGGATTTAGATGCCAGTTTGGTATGATGATGTGCGACAACCTTTCTTTGCTCGATAGACCCGATACATGTAGGGTTAAGAGAATACCATTATAGAGAGATACCTACCCAATAGGTTGCTAGATAGTTTGGCTAGATGCAAGATAGGCCTGATGATCAATATATTGTGATTTTTGCTAGGTCAGCTCAAGAGATAGTATGGGGACACACAATCCCAACCCACAAGGTTGTTGAGGGCTTTAGAAAATTGGTTGCTAGGCCTGGGCCTATGATCAGGGATAGGTAGATGTATTGACTATGCCTATTTATGATGCATGGTTTGTATCTCCTCCTTGACTTACTGATCCAACAGGTGTACCTCCATGAGGGAGGCCAAGAGGGAGGGGCAAGGGCAGAGGCAAAGGATAGCTAGATGATAGACATGGAAGAGGACGAGGCAAAGTCCAGATGGTAGGGGTAGAGGAAAGGATGGCCATGATGTCCAGCATTAATAGGATGGGTAGGTTCTAGGTGCACCACCAGTGCATCAGTAGCAACAGCCATCATCGGGGCCAGATCCCTATGATGCATAGATATAGCAATTGCAGCAACAACTACAAGTGGTTATGGGTGAGAGGGATCAGGCCATGCAATAAATATTGGTTATCAATTCTAAGAGAGACTAGGTGAGGTAGCAGGTACAAGCCTTGATAGTTGAGAGGGACTAGGAGCATTAGCTCAAGTAGACTGCCGATATGTAGTTAGCACAGGAGGTCGAGTGACGCAAACAGTTGGAGACCATGACAGCTATAGCCCAAGGGAAAATAGTTTATGCCTGATTGTACAAAGAGGATGTGATTGAAGTGGCATACTATTGCATGCACTACCATCGAGATGTCCTATAGATGCTTAGGCAATTAGATTACTCATAGAGGAGTGGGGCACATCCTTGGGCTGAGGATCAGCTAGAGAGACAGCCTGGTGAGGGGAGGAGCCATCAGGGCTATCTCACTTGTACATACACTTTTTGATAATTTTCCAATTCTTTATACATATATACATTCATGGGATCCTTTTTGATAGCCTCGTGGATATTGTATTTTTGATCGATATACATACACATACTCAAATATTGTACCATGACAGTTATTATTTGATATATATGATATGATACGGATTTGATATGCGATGTGTTCATTTTATTTCATGCTTATGAATGTATGGATGCACTTTGATATGATGCATTATGATCATTTGTGGATGCAATGTAATGAATTGATGTGTTTCTTTTTCAGTACCTTTTCATGACATGTTATTGGATGGATGATTTGATATGTAAATGTTATACTTATGCAAATGATATGGATGCATTTCTTTTGTGTATTTTCTTATGTAGTTTTATGAGATGATGATGTATGCATATGGATGTATGTATGGATAATGTAGATGTTCATGCTTATGATATGATAATGTGATATATGCTTATGATATGTGTGCAATGATTTAAGATGCTTAGAAAAAAAAATCTATATTATTCATTCACAACTTAAATGATAATGATGATGTAGGATATATGCTATGATTATGTGAGATGTATGCATGCTGATGATTTGTGGATGCAAGATGGATGCATTGATGATGTTTTTGTTGACTGTCATGATACCGGATTAGTGTAGAGAGAAGATAGAAGAAAGAAGATGAATGATTTTGACCATTGATTGTGGTGATTTCTTCAAAAGATCCAACAAGTCTATGATCCACTGAGACTTTATTAGAGATGGTAATGAGAAATGCATGATGATGATTTTCTCATATCTTAGGATTGGATTTTTCCATCATTCCTTATTGTTTGATATAACACATAGACATGATGCATCAAGGTATTGATAACTAGGATGGCGTTGTATCCAATGTAACAAACTTTGACTCTACAAACATATAGGATAGTTCTTGTTCACACCTTGACATACATAAATCTCAATGGAATGTAAGTTAGAATCTTAGAATATATTGGACCAAAGCATACACAATAGTCAACAATATACTCCAAACAACTTTCCTACACACAACTAAATAAGTATGCGCCAAGATTATTTTACAAGAATACCCACAAGCACAACAAATGAAAGATAATGATCAATGCCCCATTATTTTCTCTCTAAATAATTTTGATAGAAATCATTGAGAGGTCCTTAGAATGTGTCAATAAGATAAATCATAAGAAAAGATCAAAGACAAACAGTCAGTGTTATCTATCTCTCTTTCCAGTTTAACTTAGCTAAGGTAATTTCTGATGTTGATGTCCATCACAGGAAGCATACATCCTAGGACATGTTGATCAAGGGTTTTAATTAGGATGAGGTGTTTTTGATAAGCTGTTGATACAAACTCCACTAACTCAATTAACTATGACCTAAACTTTAGATTTTGACACTTAGGTTCTCACTATGTGACTTGAAATACTTGTTTTCTACTTGTTTCACCAAAGGTTGAAGGTGATGATCAATTTATTATGGGTGAAGGTTTATTGTGGGTTAAAGCGAAATGGGATGGATGGTTTTGGAGTTATTGGATTTTTTCAATATTTTTGGTATTTTGAAAATGTTTTGAGGCTATTTTTGATTTTTTTGAAAGTTTATATGAATGTTTTGGTTTTCGGTTTATTTGAGCTTGTTTAGGGTTTTCTCTAAGATATTTGAATGTTTTTGGGATTTTCCAAGAGTTTCGACCAAGAGCCTAACCTAAAAGACCTATCCTAGGGGCCTTGGGGGCTTATCAAAGATTATCCTTGCCTATGTTATACACATAGAGACCACGTAGTTTGACTAAATTGACTCATTAAATATGAGACATGAACAGTTGAGGGATGCCAATTTATTATGAAAGACTCCTAAAGGACTTACCTAGGGTGTCTCGGGGGCACATCAATGATGACCTTGCCTACGTTCAAGCTCAAAGACTCGTAGTTTGACAAGGGTACTATTTTTGAATTTTTGATGTTTTGAATTTTTTAGAGATTTTGATGTATTTTGGATGTTTTTGGATTTTGACTTTACATTTTTTTTTTTTTGGATTTTAGCTATACAAGATTTTGATGTTTTTGGAAATTTGATGGCATTTTACAAGTGTTTTTGGTATTTTTCGCACAATATTGATGTGTGTATGGATATGTGATGATTTCAATGATCTATTTCAGGATTTTGTTGAAAACCAAGCTAGGATTGATTGATCTGATTGATGGATTGATGATGATAACATTGTTAAAGATACATAACAATTCAAGGATAGTATTAAGAAATGTGAGGATTGGGAAGCATATCCCGATATGATGATGGATTGATTGGATAAGATTGATCAAGATTTTGAAGCTTGGTTTGGAACAAATCTCGTTGGAATGAGTTGATGTAGCATTGAAGTGCAAGGTAGATTCAACTGATATAGATTGTTTGGATTGATATTTGATAAAAGATAAAGCTTCATAAGGAACATTTTCTTGTCAAAATGTGCCATGGGCTAGTGATTTATATTTTTTCTTGCAAATGATTTGACCAATTTGATTTTGTGTTATCAAATGTTTAGATCACAAGATGAGTTATAGGATATAGCTCAATATTTATTCTCGAAGCAATATGTAAGTATCTACCCCCAGTGTCTAGCAATTTATGGAATGCCATGGGTGGATGCATGCATAAATGAATGGATTGATGGATGGGTATGCGAAGGATGAAAAGGATCATCTTGTAATAGGATAGAGTATGCCTCTTTGGACAATGCCTTATGGCTCAAATAATGCTGGTTAGGATAGGACCAATGATAGTGACCCATGCCAAGAAGTTTACCATAAGCAAGTGTGAAGTACATATCGAAACTTTACCAAGATCAAGATAAGTCAAATGGGATGAAAAATGGATTGGATAATGAAGGGTTCTTGGATTTATTATGGATAAGATGGATGGAATGTAGGATTTATTATGGATGGGATGAGATTCATCCACCTAAAATGGTGCACATAGATGCTCGATTCTACTCATGATGCCTATTTTCCAGGTTTTCATCATGGTACTTGTCCAAAGCACCAATGAAGTGGTTTTCACTAGAGGACAATTTTTCTCTTGACTATTTTCTTGATTTTTTTTAATTTTTTGAAAGTTTATGCTCATGTCGAACCACCTAGTGGTGCTGATGTAGAAAGTAATGGTGTTGATATAGATGTTGTTGTCATCATGTTCCAATGATATCCTGATTGGAGGAGTTATTTTGCTAAGATACAAACACTTGAATGTAACCCCTGGATCTTTTCCTCTTTATCGATACCAAAGTTAATCTTACTTAGATGTGCACACTGCGATAGAGTTCCCTTAGAGTCCTTATGATAAAGAGTTGCTAACAACACACAGTCAATACAAGAGTTGGATATCATGGATGTTGAATTGGATAGTGGAATGCATTGAGGGATACGAGATTTAGATGGATTGGTCGATAGTTTGTAATTTTTTATTCTCCAAACTTGGGATGATGAGCAATGATGGGTGGATATGCAGATTCGATCGGGACCAACTTCTTCATATAATTTGTAGGTCATTCTTGAAGCTTTCTTTTGTATTGACAGACACTTTTGATGGATGAACTTCCCTTTTTGATTTTTCCCCATAGTTTATTTGACTAAGGGAGTGTGATAGGGATGATTTTCTTTATTTTGCTTTGGTATCCATTTGATTTTTTTCTGGTCCATTTTTCTTTGTCAATTATTTTGCTTCAATAATTTTCTATTTTATTTGATATAGACCTATTTCTTGTGGTTGGTCCCAATTAGTGGGCGGAAAGATGCATGGACGATGATTCATGATATGAATGGTTGGAGTGTTGTTAGCCATTTCATCATAAGGACTCTTTGTGCTCCACATGTTGGTGTTTGCACTAGATAAAGTTGCCCCCAGTATTATGGGATTATTACTAACATGCTCTGATTCTGCTACTGAAAAACCATTTCCTTGTTGTTCAAGATGCTTTAGCTTTGTCGATTATTGATAATGCTTGACATCCTCATACTTACTTTCTTCAATCTATATGGAGGACGTTTCTAATTTTTATGTTTCTTCAAAAGGTGTTGATGCTCTACAACTCATATAGGAGTCTTCCTCATGATCCATTTCTGCTTGCTCTTCAAATGATGTTTTTGATTTACCATCTATGTAGAAGTCTTCTTCATGATCAATTTTTGATATATCTATGGATTTTTCCATTCCTTGATCATGTGTAAAAATATTAAGAGTAGGAGACTCTTGTTCCTTGGTAATGATATCAAGAGTATGAGAATCTTGTTTTGGATGAAGATCATCTACATGTCCATTAGGAGTTAACATCTCATGGGTAGATGGAGGAGAATGTGATATATGGATATGATAATCATTTGTGGCATCTTGTATATATTGGATAATTTCCACTAGATCATGGTAGTATCTTGGGGATATGGATCCTTGATCTTGACTCGGTGTGGTGTTATCTTCAATATGCTTTCGTTCATGTTCTTAACATGGATCAATTTCAAAGGATGGATTGTTTGCAAAGTGTTCTTGACTATCTTCATTATACATGGGTATTGGCTCAATATTTTCTTGATCTTTGAGTGGATTTGGATCAAGTGTTGAATTGAGGATTCCTTCAATATCTGCAACCATGAGGTCAAAGGATGTCAATATGTCTTGGAAAGGACCATTGCTAGACTTTGGTGAAAGATGTTGATCATGATTTGGAATAGATTCTTGTGATAAGTCCTCTAACTCATTAGGTGATGTAGAGACACTGTCAGCATGATCATTGGCAGATGAATCTTGAATTTTGTCCTGAAACATGGTGGTGGGGATATTAATGCTTCTTGAAATGAATCATTGTTGGATATTGTTGATGGGTCTTGATCATGATTAAAAAAAACTCTTGATGTATGTTGATTTGATCATTGGATGTGGTAGAAACATCTTCAAGGTGATCATTGATGGATAGATCTTGAGCATTGTTTTCAACAATTGTGGTGGAGAGATTATCGCTGCCATCATTAATGGTTGAATCTTGATCATTGTCTTCAGCAGTTATTTTTTCTTGATCAAGAAGGTCTTGGATGAGACCTTTGAGTTCGATACAATCTAACATGTCATGACCTTTTTTTCTATGGTATTCACAATAAGAATTATCATCATCCCATGGGAACTTGATGCTAGGTTCATCCCCATTTAATGATTCTGGAAGTTTGATAATTTTAGCATGGAATAATGTGTTTAATGTCAATTCGATCTCCCAAAGGATTGTATTCATGTGTTTCATCTTGTGAGATTTGTGCTTGTTGAGATTGATCTAGTTGTGATTGATCTTAGAGATGTGGTGATTGATCTTGTTGTTGAGGTTGTTGATTTTGATATCCAACTTCTTTATATTGAAGATGTTCTTGATGTGGTTGCATACACAACTCAATGTTTTGATGACATGGTTTAACCAATGGGGGAGTGTGTCAATTTTTGGGTGGAGATGTCTCTTGGCGATATGAATCAACAAATTTTCTAAGTATAACAATTTTATTTCACATAATTTGATCTTGATTTTGATTTTGATACCCTTGGTGTAGTGTATTTGGTTGTTGGTCAAGCATATTTATAATATACACTTGTGGTATTAGTATGGGATCATGCAAAAATTGATTTTGGACCAGGTTCTGATTTGGGATGATGTTTAGATTTTGCATCATAGTTTGGCATTGAACATTGTTGTGGTTGGGAAACACATTTCTTTGATTTAGGTAACCTTGATTTTCCATGATGTTACCTTGATTTGGATCAATACATTGAGTTTTCAG
This sequence comes from Sequoia sempervirens, assembly GCA_007258455.2. Classification (NCBI taxonomy): domain Eukaryota; kingdom Viridiplantae; phylum Streptophyta; class Pinopsida; order Cupressales; family Cupressaceae; genus Sequoia; species Sequoia sempervirens. The sequence continues at coordinate 519,150,575 of VDFB02058242.1, forward strand.
TATATTGTTTGGATTTTAAATAACATTGGTGTGATTTACAAATGTATCTATCCCATAGTTCACCAAGCGTGGATTTGATATGTTTATGTTTGGTAAGTTTATATTTGGTATATTCACATTTGACATGTATTGATTTGATGGGATAATGTTGTTTTGTTGAAGACTCATGCATTGATCATTTAGCTGATAGATTTGTAGGTTTTGAATTTGATTTAAATCTACCATACAGAAAGGTGTTCCAAAATTTAGATTGGGCATACTGACATTTGTTGTAGCATTGAGGTTTGTAGGATATAATGATCCTATGTGTGGATTGTATAAATGTGAGTTTTGATAATCAATTGGCATTGTAAGGTTTTGATAGTTTGGTTGATTTAGACCACTCATGATGTATGAATCAAGCTTATATTCCATGTTTTTCTTATGTTTTTAGCTTGTTGCAAAAGTGAACCTCTAAGGTATTTTGGACCAATGATGTGAGTCGATGATGAATGGGATGAATGATAAGGGGGATGAACTTTCTAAACTATTGGAAAACACTTTAGAATTAAAGGTTTGATGTTTTGATGCCATGGATAAAGGTGTCAATGAACTTGTAAATATTTATGGAAGACTTGTGACCTTTAAGATAAACTTGTTCACAAAATGTGATAACAAACTTAACTAGGTGCATGGAAAAGGACCCATTTCACACACAAAGTAGCTAAGTTAGGGTTTGGTTGGATAGATGTTCAAGTCTAAAGTGTTGATGTGTTCAATAGTTTGCAAAGTTTGGTGAAGTGAAGGATGAAATATGATGAAGGATGGACAAAATGTTTGACCCAATGTTGACCTAGAGTGAACCTTTCTTTTGCAAGACCAAGGTGGTGAGATACACACTATACCTATAAAGTGATCAAACCCTAAGGACTCAATGATTTTGGAAATAGGACCCAATGATTTTTACAATAGAATTTGGACTCAATGTTTTGCAATATTTTTCTTGTCTCAATTTGCTTGTTTTGGGGAGTCAAAGTTTGAACATACATCAATGTGGGGTGTTCATTTGATTTAATATTGGATTAATGAAGTTATTTTTACCACAAAAACTTGTCTTACTTAAGTTTCAAACTAAATGTCTATGTCAAAAACATCATAAATTTCACAAGGTCCATTTTGTGAAAATCATGAGGTTCAAGCCATAGTTGCCTATGTTAACTTTGGGAAGTATGGATTGAGATATCAACCAAAATACTTAGGAGTCTCTAAGAATAAATTCTTAGGACAAGCATTAATATCAAGGTTTTCTCAAAGGCTATCCATACTTAGACCAAAGGGTTTGAAATTTTGAAAAGACTTGTGTTGATGTTTGTTTTCAATGTTTTGGAACCAAGAAAAGTGTTAAAATGAATTACAAGCATTTACCACCTTAGGTTTAGAAGACACTACTTGTTGAATCCCCACTTGGATTTCTCCAAACACTAAGAAAATGTGAACAACTAGAGATTTGGTGACATTGGCTCCCCTCCATGGTACACACTTCTCAAGACCACCAAATCTCAAACCATGAAGATCCAAATATCCTAAGGATTTTTTTTGTTTCAACAATTGAATAGTAAAATGTGGGGTGGCTTTGAAACGCCCATTCCTGCACTAGCAAGCATGAAGGCTTTTGGCTTCTAGACAATGGTTCTTAGTAAGGGCTTTTGTTCAAGGTGGCCATACACGTGGCAAGAATAGCTCAAGATTATTTCAATCAAGAGACCTCCCAATCTCTTCCTAAGAAGATATTTTAGCTTATCACAAGGATACTAAGGGTGATACTTGTCATTATGACACATCCACACCTGTTGTTTATGATTTTCGTCACAAACACATTTTTATATAGTGACTTGAAAGAGCTTGGCTTTAGCTCATTGCCGCTTTGGTCGTTCCCTTCTTTTGAAGTGGGGAGGTAGGCCCTCTAAAGATAAACAAAAGCAAGGAAGTACATTTGTAGTTCGATCTACCAATTCACATGAAACGAGGAGAGAGCACTCACAATACCTTTTCCAAACACTAGCATGGGGTTCATTTTAATCCAAATTGAAAGATGTGGATGATTATACAAAATGTCAAGGAATGTTTCTAATTCTCAAGATCACCAAGTGGAACATGAGAAGTGCATATGCATTCAATAATAAAGATGTAAATAAAAAAACATGGCAAACACTTGTTAATTTTAACCCCTAAAGCTAAGATGAATTCATTTTATGCACCAAACAGAGTGTTAAGTTGTTTTGTTCAATTTTAAACCCAAAAATAAAATGATGAAGTGAGGGTTCAATTTTAGTCCCATTTGAGCGTTCTTTTTAAAACCCAATTGAAAATTAGTGTGCTCCTAAAGCATAACATGAAAAGCATGTTAAATGGGTTATAATTTCCCTAAAAGCGTCGAAATGCTTATTACAATTATAATATTTAAAGATGAGAATGCTTCTTCACTTCAACTTTTATCATCCAACCTACAAAACCTAGTTAGCCAGAGAAGGGCATCATTTTTCATGATAGCATCGTTATAAAGGAAATGAGTATCAATTTGGTGAATTTGGGTGTTTCTCTGCAGAAGTCAAGTGACAATCATAGTGTCATGATTTTTGTAGCATTGTTGTAGCACAGCCTGAGTTGGCCTAATGCACAGCCTGAGTTGGCCTAATGGTGAAGAACTTGTACTCTTGAAAGAGAGGTCACAAGTTCAAATCCTGCAGGGGTAAGGTATGTACACCTCGTATTGTGGAGCACGAGTTAGGTGCCTCCCTCATATCAGGAGTACGAGGAGTCCCATATACTGCAAGCCGCCTGTAAACCCAAAAATAGATCGCTTGGTATCGTGGACTATAAAAATAATATTATTGATACCTCTAAAAGTATTCAAAGTCGCTGTTTATTTTAATCAGTGCTAGGATATTAAATAGGTGTTGTTGTTTCTGATGATGATAGCATCACTAGATGGCGATGCCCAGCAAAGGCGTTGCTAAAATTCCTTTGAGTGTCATATCTTGCAAAAAAAAAAGAATTCAAGATAGAAATTGATTAAATTTGATCAGTTTTGCCCTCCTTCTCATCCCAAAATGTGATTAGACGTATTAGCATGGGTCAATTATGCTTGATCCATGAAGAATTGAAGCATAATGAAGCCACTAACGTCAATCTCAACAGGATCAATCAAATGTGAATTAAACGAAGCATTCATTAAAACTAAGAATACTAAACTATGAAAGCTTGAAAATGCCTACTCTAATCCATTGAAACCTATCCTGTTGTGGGAGTGGTGTCGCGTTGATGTGGAACAATAACCCTTTCCCAATCCCATGGATAAATGAGCTTGTTCTAGTCAGTTTTATTGAAGAAAATTGATGGAATGATTATGAGATGTGTATGAAAACATGATTTTAATCTAAATGAGCATGATGCAAGCTAATTTAACATGATTTTATGCTAAAAATGATGAGGATATGCAAATACAAAGCTAATCTAAATGGATTCTAAACTAAAATATTCAAACCCTAATTAATAAACAAGTTAAATTTATGCATCTAAGTTACCATGGAAGCCATTAATGGAAGCTAAGCTAATATGATGCTAAATGTGTGCTAAATATGAGTGTGAGTGTGAGTGATTTTAACAACACAACTCTGATGTTAAAAGATGGATCCATTTGTCTCCAAATAGTGACCTATTTATAGGAGAGCAAATGAGAAATGGAGGGTTGAGATCAAAATGGCTAATCAATGGTCAAGGATGGAAGAAGTTGGAGTCATGGATCATGGATTCTCATCAATAGATGAGAATGCAATATGAGATTTAATCAAGGGTTAATATTCCTCCAAACAAACACACTTTTGACTTGTACAAGAGGTCACAAGTTAACTTGCACTAGAAGTTTTGAGTTAACTTGCACATGAAGCTTTGTAAGAATATTCCTTTTTTTAATGAGTGAGGAGAGAGAATATTCTCATGGGTGAGGGAAAAGGAGACATTTAGCAAATTAAAACAAAGTTTAATTTTGCAAAAGGGGAGAAGAATGTGCAAAGAAGGAATATTCCCTTAAAATATTCCCTTGCAAGTGGGGGGAAATTAGATTAATTAATAATTGATAATTAAATAATGTTAATTATGCAATTAGGGGATTAGAAGAATTAGATGATATTCATTAAATAAAGCGATTTAATGAAAAAGGGGAAAAGGTGATGACATTTAATTAAATAACTTAGGGTTATTTAATTAAATAAAAGATTTAGGGATTTAAATTAAATAGTTTGATTTATTTTATTTAATGAGACAAAATGCTAGTATGAAAGGGGATGAATTAACCTGATTAGATTAATGAGGTTAATAGATGCAAATGAGGTAATTAATTAAATAGTTAGGCTAATTTAATCAATTAAGCAAAGCGAGGATGGGTTTTAGGAGGAAACAATGTTAGTATACCTAATTCAAGTGTATGATATCATTTACGATATTTTTTAGTGTCTACACCAATGATATCTCATTTTCAAAAAAATTACCTTTGGGAAAAAAGTTATGGCTCCTAGTGGCAAGGAAAAAGGGATAACAACACTAGTCCAATGGTTGGATTCAAAGGTGTTGCCTTGCTAGCAGTGAATCTAGGTGGTGTAGCTAGTTTTCTATGTTGTGGGTGGAGCTATAGTTTTCTACCACTCAAGAAACATGGAGGAGGGCACATGAGGAGTTGCAAATAGACAATTATTAGGGTAGTGGTGGTTGCAATGCCCATTTGGGTTCAACCCCTCTTGGGTAGGCTGGAATTGGCCACATAACCCAACACTTAAACAAATTGTGCTAAATACTGCATAGAAACTTAAATTTTTAAAAATACAATTTTTTATTTAAAAAATTGCGACCATACCTTCTATAATAAAAATGGTACCAAGGTGATGTAGACCATACACCATTGAATATTTCACTTGATATAAAATTTTCTACCAAATGTGTAGCAATGGATGGATGTATGCAAACTATATGACTTGTATAGACCATATAGATTTGTACTATACATATTTTGTACAACTGTATGGATGAGATTTTTGAAATTTTCTTCAAATCCTCCTAAATTAATGGATAAAAAAACTTTGAATAAAAAATATAGAGTTCCATATATGAAAATATGTTTTTGGGCCTTCTAGACTCAATGGTGAGGTTCATTTAAATATCTAAAGTACACTAAAAAATCTTCTCCCTAATTACATCCTAGAATTCAAAAGAGGTTTGTTGATATGAAGCTTTGATGCCATGAAAGAGTTTCCAATGGACTCAAGCTCATAGGATCACCTACAAAACTAAATATTTCCTTCCACAAGAGAGCAACAAGATAAATAATCACTTGATTATGGTGCAAAATGGATTATGATATCCCCAAAAATGCATAATGAGAGACCTTTTCTATAAATAAAGGTGATGAGGTAGGACTAATTAGGATGATGACACATGTTTTATTCCTATGACATGTGACAACTAGAGGATAAGATCACATGTGAACTAAATGCTTATATAAATATTCTTATAGCCCTAAGTAAACTTGATGTGTGAACATGTGTGAATAAGTCGGGTAACTATTGACTAGTTAGATGTCGTGCCTTGTTCTCACTCAAAAGGGGAAATTGAATAGGAAATACCCCTCTTCATATCAAAAATACACACATAACATCCAAATCCATTTCTTCACGATCTTTCTATATTTCTTTATCTTGAAGTTTTTCATTTATATAACCACATCTACCTTTACATTTTTCCTAGTAGTATAAAATCAATTAGGGATGTTGTGTATAGGGTATGAGGATTTAGGTGGAAGTTTTTCATTGAAAGCTAGACCTCATCTCTTGCTTCCTCATAAGATGATTTTATATGCTAAATATCTTCAACTTCCTCTTCTTAAATCTCATTAAATGTGAGTGTTTGGTGGTTTACTAGTGATGGTCAAGGAGATGTATTACATCCCTTTTCATCATAAAATACACATTCCTATTGATGTACTACTTCTTTTGGAAAAATATTTCAAGGGTTGTCCTCCAGCTTTATTTTATATACCTTAGGGATGTACATGAATTGTGTACACCCAAACACTCTCATATGTGAAATGGAGGGGATTTTTTGGGTCCATGATTCTTTGGTGTTGGTGCACATATTTATTTTCACCTAGGATAGAATTCATCATAAGTGTAATATTGTAGTTAGTTGTTAACCCATGCATTTTTGACATCTCATCTATATCTAAGAGGTATATATTTTGTATAATTCTTTTTGTAATTATGTTCCATAGTATTAAATAGAGCATCTTTATTCATTTTATTAATGATTGCATAAAAATGTATGGATAAGGGACAAAATTGTAAAAATGGTTAATGGAAAATGAAAAATATATGGTTAAAATGCAAGATGAATAATGAACTAATGAAATGGGTGATGATGCAAAAATGGTTAATGGGTAAGATGCATTGTATATTTTTTTTAGTCATGATACAAAATCTTGTCAGGTCTAGGTGGGGGAAGGTGAAAGCATAGGTTAAGGCATAGGTTTTGAAAGGAATGTGGAAGGGGTGGGGGTTTAATTATGTTATAAATGTGGTGAGAAATCCTAAAGTTTAATATAGAAAAGGACATTATGCCCCAGCGGTATAAATGTACAATGGTGTGGTTGTGTCTTGCATGGACTTTGGACTCACAAACAAATAAAATATTATCCATTAGCACACAATTTTTTCTTATTACATTAGTGGAACATAGAGGGGATGATATCATATGTATCTGAATCCATCTCTTTCATCCACCTCTATCTAAGGTAATAATTATCATTGGTGGGTCAGGATAATCACATACACACCATACGAAAAATGACCATGCCCCATTTCACACTTTGTCCAAAACACACCAAGATATGAGTAGATCTAGGTGGCCTAGACTAGGTGATTCCATGGGTTTGAAAAGAAAATCATAAAAAGAAAATAAATTTCAAGGTGAACATATCTATTTCCAATGGTAAGATAGATGGATAGTGATAATTCCAGACTTAGGAAGGATTCATCTTGTTGGGCATAGATGAGGGGATTTATGTGAATGGAAATTCAAATTGTTGTGCCTATAAATCTAATTACACTAGTCAATATTTTGTGACTGTTTCCATATGTAGGCTTGATTTTGTTTGTTTTGTTTTGTTTGTCCATAGTGACATTGATCAAGATTGCTTAAAAATTTGATTCACCTATTTCTATTTGTGTGGAAGTGTGGGATGACAAAATTTTACTATCGATGGAATTTTATTATGGATGATGGAAGTGTGATGCTTTTATTATGAACAAATAGGCATGGTAAAGACCCCTCCCTTGCACATTCAAGTAATTTCTTATGGTGTTTTTTGGGTGAATGAGTCATAGATTCAAGCACATGAGTATAAAAAATAAGTGGGGGGATGGTTCATGAAGGTTTCCTCATCAATCATGAGGTAGAAGATGGTGAACATGTATAGGTGGGTTAGGTCATGCACATGACAATTCAATAGTAAAAATTAAGGGTAGGGTTCAAGGAGGCTATCTCATGATTCATGAGATAGAAGATGATGAACATGTATGGGTAAGAAAGGTCATGCATGTGAGGATTCAATGGTAAAAATTAAGGGTAGGGTTCATGGAATTTGTCTCATGATCTATGAGACAAAAGATTATGAACATGTATGGGTAAGAAAGGTCATGCATGTGAGGATTCAATGGTAAAAATTAAGGGTAGGGTTCATGGAAGTTGTCTCATGAGTTGTGAGACAAAAGATGATGAACATTTATGGGTAAGCAAGGTCATGCAGACTGTCTAATCTATCTTGAAGGAATAATCAGGGATGTATGGGGGATCATGTATGATGGGTAAGGACATGGTATAAACATCTCTCCCATTAAAAAAAAGAAGAGTTAGTAGGTGGGGAAAGTTTGTTGAACACCCAAAATATTGAGAGGGGGTGAATCAATATTCCTTGAAATTCATTAACTTAAAAGTTCATTCAAAGAATCTCAATAAACTTTTAGAAATGGAAAGGAACAATTAAAGCATGCACACAAACAATCAAAACAAGAACACCAGATTTATGTGGAAAACCCTTGAGAGGAAAAATCATGATGAGAATTAGCTCATGCAATATATCATAACCAGTTACAACATATTACATGAGGCTTACTACTTGAAGGGCTCACTGCCTGGAGGACTCACTATCTAGAAATTAGGAGGGATCACTTCCCAAGGAAGATCACTTCTTCTAGAATTATAAAGATATATAGAAAAGAGTGGCTCACTACCAGATTTTGAATTGCTAACAATGCATCTGCAACATGTTGAAGATACAATTCCAATTAGGCTTAGTAAACCAACTTTACACACTTCATTCTTCACCATTAACACCTTTTTCACTTCAAAATCTCACTCATCCACATCTACATCATCATCTCTCATACCTCATACCATACACACTGAATTGACCTTCTATATATATGTTATATATTTTGCAAATAATCCTATCATTAATTAGGTCAGCCTAATTAGATGAAACATGTGACCTCATAACTTGTTGGCTCAAAAATCCATCATACATACCTTGTGAAAGAAACAAAAATTTCATCTTCACAAAAATAGGTCAGCATGACCTATAATCACTCTTATGAATCTTCTTCATACTCAACTTAATACCGCACAACCCAAAAACCCTTAGGCTGACACCACAAAAAAATTAGTGAAGCAACAACTAAATGAACCAACTTTTTATCTACAACTTGACATGTGGACCACCAAACCACTTGAATCTCAGAGTGCAAAAACATATGAAATCTTCAGAAACTCCCTAAAATCCACACAACATAATGATCATCTATGGTGGAATACAAACCATTCCAACATGAACTTTGCAACTATAACCTTGTCACAACATAGCCGATACTCTGTCACTGATATCTCCAGTTGAAGAAGACATAGAACCCTAAAATTTTTGGATATAGGCTCCTTCAACACACACCATTATCACCTCAAAACTGCATGACAAGATATTGCAGTACAGAGCAATGCGGACCACAAAACTGTTACTCTATTACATCACTATCTTAGTCTGAGACTTAGATAATTTCTCGAAAAGCACTTGGTCTTATTCGGACTATTTACATATTGATGTACCATTACTTCTACAATGGGTTTCCATCAATGAAAACACCATACAAAATCATTCTCATGTTGCCAACAATCTCCCCCTTTGTCATTGATGGAAACACACTTCTCCTGCTTCACTCCCCCTTTGACATCAAGGGAAAAGGTTAGTAACTCAGCTTCACTTCTTTGATTCACTCCCCCTTTCTGATATATTTACATGATAATATCTCCCCCTATCTATGTTATCCATCACCAAAAAGATAAAACTGTACTGCAACATCATCTACTAACTCCACATATATACATTGATATCAAAATTTGAGTATACAATTCAAAAGTGTACACCTTAACTCTAATATGTTGTCTTTAATTTTGCAAGGTATGAATCCCAATCCTTCTTGGTGAAGGAAAGCATGTAGCTCTAGTTCTCAAACTATACATGGAGTTCTCCTTCTTTTGGAGAACTAGGCACTGTTGTCTTTTGCACAACCTTCTTTGCATTAGCCAAAACTCAATTTAAATATGTAATTCTTATACTTACCATATCTTGGAGTTGACTATACTACATTATGTTTTCCTCCTTTTGTTCCTGTAGTAAGAAGAATTGACCATGTGGACTTTAAATGACCACTCTAGCAGCTCCATCTACATTACTCACTGGATCATATACACTTGAGGCCTGGGAAATTTGAGACTCAATTAGTCCATGTATGATCCTTTATGACCTTTGTAGACACAAGCCACTTCAAACAAAATTGAATCAATTTTTTGGATTCCTCCAAACACTTTTGAACTTCCTTCAAGTTGCCTTGCAACTTGGCATGAACACTAGCACATTTATTTGAGGTGTCAAATAGCCTCTTATCATTCAACTTCCTTGTTATTCCTTCTCAGTCTTCTCTTCCAATCTTGTATAGTACTCCTTAAAAGAATCTAACAACAACTTCAACTATTAAATACTTGACAAATGAGCATCAATGGATACTTTGAGAAGGCCTTCTTGCAATATCTTGACCACTTCATCAACTAACTTTGTGCTATTTTTGTGAGTTTCAAGAATCTCCTTTCTTACAAAGGCATGACATACATCACCAGGTTGAAACTTATGGAGAGGAGAGATCCTTTCCATATCCACTTGTCTTGTTTGCATAGGAATTTGTAGAAATTGTGTAGATGCCACTAGTTGGAACTGCAATTACATGTCCAAAATATCTTTCAATGAATCTTCGGAGGGTCTAGAGGATTCACAACCTATTTTAATGCTTTCTTCTACTTGAGTATCAATCTTCTCCTTCTCTCCACTACAAGAGAACTCTTCACCAATCTTCTCAACTTTTGAAGGAGGAAAATTTTGTTCCTTTTGAGTTTCAGTCTTCTCCAAGACTCCTTGCTCAACTTCTTTGTTATATTCATCATTTATCTCAATATCTAGAGGAGTGTTATTTGTTAACATTTCTTCTTGCATATGCTCATGCTCATGCTGCTCTATGATAGGCTCATTATTTTCTGAAAGTGATGTATCTTGTTGCATTTGATCCTCATCACTCAGAGAGGCTCCCAATTCCTTAAGAAGATTTTCAACTGTTTGCAATGTTTCTCTCCTTAGGTTCTCTATGTCATCCTTGTCTTTTCTCATAAGAATATTTACTCTTTGCTTTATTCTAACTTTTTGGGCACACAATTGTGAAAACTTAGCTTTTTCCTCATGAGATAATGAGGAACCAATATTCTCCAAGGAAAAAAAATTCATCTTTGCATTTTCTACAATTACCTCTTGTCTCCTTGCATTCAATACACCTTTTAAATCATCTAACAACTGATCCTCTATCTCACCTAGGCTAGCATTAAAAGTCACCATGTATTTTAAAATGTCATGTTCAATTGTTTCCTTATATTCATTATTGGCTTCTAGATACATTTTAGTTGTATCCTTCAAAATTAAAAACTCATCTATATCACTGAATAGTGCATTAAATTCCATAGGACTATGCTCTCAGACCAAAGGGGTCTCTTCTTTCTTCTTTCCCTTTTTTGTATCAATATCTTCTTGAGAGACTTTAGATTTCCTTTTCCAAACCAATTCATGTTCAAGTCCCCTTCCTCTTCCTCTTCTTCTGAATATCTAACTCTTGTTGCTTTTTCTTTCTTTCTTCTCTTTGGAGCCTTTTATTGCTCAGAAAGGTTGGATGTATCCATCTTCTTTGGACCACTTGTTGGTTTTGTTTTGGAGGGATTTGTAATAGTAGATGTGGAGACAGGGGTCTTGCCTAACCTTCTTGATTTTTGTGGAGTCTATAGAGGATAAAATGTACCTTTGGATTTCTATGTAGGGTCCTCAGGGTACCAAACTCTCTCTCCAAATCAACCTTCATCTTTTCAACTTTTTATTCAATGTCCTTCTTCTTTTCTAGGTTCTCTTTACTTGATTTCTCTTTATAAGTTCCAAACCTTTCAATTGTTGGATCTTTAGGTTTCCTCAACATAATCTTTACAAGACCAATGAATTTAGACTCATCTACCTCATAAGGTAGCTTTGAAACCCAAACATTTTTGTGTTCAACTACTTCCATGTAGCTGTAATCTTTGCTAACCATATATGTTAACTTTGTTAAACAGGCGTAGGACAATTGATAGGGGGTTGCATCAATTGTCACACAAATCAAACTTAAAACTCAACACTTATTAATTCCACAACCACACTATTTTTTTATTAAGTAAGAGCATGAAACACAAATAATAGAAATCAAATCAACATAATGAACACCTAATTTTTACATGGAAAAACCACGGCAAGGGTTAATTCATAATATAAAATATTATAAAACAAGGCTCATTGCTAAGGGCTCACTGCCCAGAAGAGGACTCACTATCCAAGTACAAAGGATCACTGCCTATAGAAATGACTCACTATCCAATAGGGAGGTTCACTTCGTACAGATACAAAAGAGAAAAAAAAGATCCACCATAACAATTAATGCACATCCGTAGGATTGTAGAAACCTTCAACACACTGCCTTCAACACAATGAAGAACTAATATCTCAATTCACTCACACACACTTCTGATCTTATGATTTGTGGCTCACTTTTGTCACTTTGCATCACATTGTCATACAACTCTTTACAATTCAATTTGATTTTATACCATCCTCAACCTTAGAAACTTTCTCCAAGCTCGGCCACAAAAACCTTATTTCATCAATTCAAATTAAGTCGGAAACTCAAAATTCCCGTGATGGAAAGGAATAAGAGTGGACCAATAAAAAAAATTTCAAGATCAAAAATAATATCTCAAAACAACCACACACTTCCTTAATTGAATTTTATTCTTTGAATGAAGTGTAAACACCAGGTTGGCCAAACCTAATTGAAACAAAAATAAACATTGATGTACATTCTTCCCAACAAGAAGATGGCATGCAGATGCCACAACACACTTCCTTATGCATGAGGATACATCTCATAATTCTCCAAATACATCCGCAACAAATACAACACACTTCAAACACTGAACACCTTTCACCGGTCCATCTAGACTATATAAACTCACACTGAATTATTGAAACATGACTTCTTGATCACCAATATTCAAACCTCTTTGCTAGAGCATAGAAAAGAGCTTCACAAGAAATATTCCAGATCTGCAAGATCTGAAAAAAAATAGAGAAAAACTACAAAGCAACAATATTTCTCCCAGTCCATAGAAGACCAATTTTACCAGAACAATTTACATACTGGTGAATGTAACTTTCACATACAAGCACACCATAAGCTAAAACTCAAGAAATATCACCACTAAATCCCCATTATCAAACCTTCATATCTGCACAATCTTAGGATCAACATAGGAGAAATGTAGAGCACATACTAGAGCACATTTTGAATACTTTCAACACACTGACTTCTCTTCTTTATTTAATTTTCTCAAAATCACTTGGAAACTCATCAAACCAACACATTTGCTACACCATAGAGAGAGCTCCATGTACTCACAACATCTCAACAATATCTTAGCTATACATGTACAATCTACAACATATTGAACTGTGTTGACATCAATGACAACATTAATGACAACACCACCAAACTTGCTCACATTTGCAACAAACTCATTCTTATACTTATCCACAACTTTAATTGGAATCCTTTCTCTTTCGTGAATGGACAAGATTGAAAAGGTTTAAATAATCCCCACAACATTGAATCACAAGACTCTTTAGTAGGGAATATTCTCAAATGATGTCTAATTTGAACAACTATAGGAATATTATTAAGCAAGTGATAAGAAGTATCATATTGGAAAGGGTGTTTTGAATCCTTTGTCTTTTTTAAGTTTTCCAACAACTATAATCTCAAGATCTCACAAAGATTAAAATATTTTCCTTCCTTCACCATCTGATAGGTCATGTGTATTACAGTGGTGGAGACAAAATTCTCTCTATTTATGAAAAATATCTTGTAACCAATCATCACTGTAGCATATTTGACTGTCGAATCTTGAATTTCATTCATAGTTAGGGAATTCTTGTCAAACTTGGCTTCGGTAAGTTTCATTACCACTTCATTCTTTACTACCTTCAATGTCAAAATAGGTCCAATGGAGCACAAATTGGTAACAACCCCAATTCCCCTTTGGTTATCATATGTGGCATGTCCAACCACATGAATTTATCATGAATTTTTCTTAGAACATACTTCACCCACTCATTACCATAGAATAAATTAGGAAATTATGTCCACACATCCAATTTCTTCTTCGTCAAACTGGCATACACTAGTTTTAATCTGAAATAATCTCTAGTTAGCACCTTTTCCCTAAACTTCTCCAACTTCAAATGATCATATTCATCCAACTTTGAATGAATGTAAATTCACACATCTTCTATGTGCAACACAATTGATGGAACCCTAGAGAATTCCCCTTCTTTATCTATTTCCATCAATTTATACATATGCTTCTTAAATTTAGGTCTCGGCCTCTCAAGCAAATCAATAACTTGTGGAGTAAACATTTTTAACTTTTCTTGAGCTAGGGTCTGAAGGAAATTGTAAATACCTTGTGACAATACATTAATAGGGTTTCATTTAACATTTTAGAATCACTTCAGCTCTTGTTTGCATTTCTCTCCTCTTCAAATTCTCAAATGTAAATGCCCTAATGTGCAAAATGAAATATAAAAACTTTTTCATGACCTAAAGTATGCATTAATTACAATAAAAAATGTTAGGCCAAAATTTGTCAACCCTTCACTGTATCATCACAAGCACTTCCAAACATTCTGCAAATCTCTACATTAGGAGATTTCTCATTGAATATTTCACCAATGGATTAACCAAACCAGCTTATACATGCACCAGTATGTTGAAGAAATTAGTATCACATCTTTGGTGGGGGTTTATAGGATTTTGTATTAAAACTCCCCCTAAGCCAAAGCTCTCTATCTAGTTTCTAGAGGAAACATTTGCACCAAAATTTGCACAGACTCATTCTTCACATCATTCTCTTCCTTTTTCTTTCATATCTTGTTCATCTCCTTCTTTATCTCAACCAGATCAATCTTCTTTGTGAATCAAATGGTTTCACATTCTTTCCTCTATAAAACTTACCTATGTGTCCAATTTTATTGCATTTATAACATATGACACCTTGTTGTGGAGAAAACTTTCTTCTTGCCATTTTAGATTTTCATTCAAAATCCTTATGCCCAAATCCATTGCATGTATAATAGTAACCAAGGAATTATTGAGACATCATACTATTATTGTAACCATTTATCATCTGCCTTCTACATTCACTAGCCTTATGACCAAATCTATTACATGCATAGCATTGACCATAAATGATTGAAAATTTTGATTCATCCTACTTTTATATTCTACAGCTCTATGTCCAAATTTTTTATAGTAATAACAATAACCATAAAAAGATTGGTACCTTTATGTAGTTGGTTGTCTGATAAGAGGTCTCTTAAAATATTTCTTTTGGTTTCAAACACATTTGATGTTTCTCTTCTTATCTTTAATCTTCCTTTGTTCATTATTCTCCTTTCCAACATTGTTTGAAGTCTAATTTTCCTTTGAGCTTTCTCATTTTTCAAACCCTAATCCTTCTTTGTCCTTTGAATATTTTTGACTAGTAAGCATATCATCATCAAGCAATGTGGAGCTCTTCTTGAATTTTTCCTCTTGACTCTTTGCTTTCTCTAGATCTTTCCTCAGAGACTCAACTTCTTCAATCTTTGAGCATTTTGTAGACTTGTCTTTCAACTTGGCATTCAAGCAATCTTCAACTCTTTTTCCTTATTCAACTTGCATTTTCAGATTAGTGATTGTCTCATTCAATTTCTTAAGTTGCTCATCTGTTTCCTTGAGTTTCTCTATAAATTTATTGACTTTATTCCTCAACTTCTTTATACACTCATATGGTTCCTTACGAGTTTCTTTCAGATCTCTATTCTCACATTCTACTTTATCTAGGTCATCAAGAGAATATTTGAGTTCTCCTTCCATATCAACTTCATAGTCTTCTTTAGTAAACCCTTCCATCATAATTTCTTCCAAAGGGATGGGATACCTCCTAGTTGCCATGTGTTGAACCTCCAAGATCTACCTTATCGATTAAGCCAAATGAAGGAACCAAGCTCTGATACCAATTATTGAACACCCAAAATATTGAGAGGGGGGGTGAATCAGTATGCCCTAAAATTCATTAACTTAAAAGTGCATTCAAAACATCTCAATAAACTTGTAAGAATGGAAAAGAAAAATTAATTCATGCACCACAATAATCAACACAAGAACACTAGATTTATGTGGAAATCCCTTGAAAGGAAAAAACCATGATGAGGATTAGCTCACAATATATCATAATTGGTTACAACATATTACAAGAGGCTCACTTCCTGAAGGGCTCACTGCTCAGAGGAATCACTATCCAAAAAATGGGAGGGATCACTGCCCAAGGAAGATCACTTCTTCCAAAATTACAAAAGATATAGAAAAGAGTGGCTCACTACCATATTTTGAACTACTAACAATACATCTACAACATGTTAAAGATATAGTTCCAGTTAGGCTCAATAAACTGACTTTACACACTTCATTATTCACCACTAACACCTTTCGCACTTCATACTCTCGCTCATCCACATATACATCATCATCTCTCATACCTCATACCATAAACATTGAATTGGCCTTCTATATATATGTATATATTCTATGAATAATCGTATCATCAATTAGGTCAGCCTAATTAGATGAAACGTGTGACCTCATAACCTGTCGGCTCAAAAATACATCATACATACCTTGTGGAAGAAACCAAAATGTGTTCTTCACCAAAATAGGTCTGCATGACCTATAATCGCTCCTATGAATTTTCTTCATATTCAACTTAATACTGCACAACCCCAAAATCCTTAGGTCGGCACCACACAATAAAATTGTTGAAGCAACAACTGAATGAACCAATTATTTATCCACAACTTGACACATAGACCACCAAACCACATGAAAATTAGAGTGCACAAACATCTGAAATCTGCAAACATTCCCTGAAATCAACACAACATAATGATCATCTATGGTGGAATGTAGAATATTCCAACATGAACTTTGCAATTGTAACCCTATCACAACATAGATGATACTCTATCACTAATATCTCTAGTTGTAAAATACATAGAACCTTGGAATTTTTTATATAAAATCATTCAACATGTAACATTATCACCTCAAAGCCACATGACAAGATATTGGAGTGCAGAGCAATGCGAACCACAAAACTGTTCCTTTGTTATATCAATGTCTTAGTCTGAGACTTAGACAATTTATCCAAAAGAACTTGGTCTTCTCTAGAATATATACATACTGATGTACCATCACTTATACAATAGGTTTCCATCAATGATAAAACCATACAAAATCATGCTCATGTTTCCAACAAAGTCATGTAAGCTATCTAATTGATCATGGAGAAATAATGGGAAGGTGACAGTAGTAATCAAGTTACAATGAGGGATCATGTATGATGGGTGAGTGTATGGTAGAAAAATCTCTCCTGTTAAAAAGTAAGAGTGGATTCATGTACGGGATGGTCTATGGATGGTGGTGATGTATGATAGTTTATATGAGTTTTAAGGATATGATGGATGATGAGAGCAAATTATGTTATATTTTATGCCATGTTTTAGTCCATTTCATACATCTTCATACCCATTCTCATATTCCATTTTCCTATCATATTATACCATTTATGTTGCATATGATTAAAATACATAAGAGGTATTTGATATAGATTTGATATAAAATAATGAAAATTAATTATTATATTGTTTTTACTAATGAGCATTGGAAAATAAATTATTCAACAAATTATTTTGGGCTCTTGTTACTGCTACAAGGTATATATATTATGCTAAGTTAATACTTAAATTTTTCTACAAAGTAACTACTACAAATATAGATTAATGTGATCATCTCACCAGCACATCACTTGTACATGCCTCCATATGCATTCCACCGTAGCTGCCAACTAATATGCCTCAACATTTGCTATCCACATTATTGGATCTACTATAACCACAAGGATCCTTTGCATAACTTATCATGGTTATTTTTTGTCATCAAATCATGATGAGCATATTGTTAGAATTCAATTGATTACATTTTCCCACTCTTCAGCCATCGATGGAATGTAAATAATTTATTTTTTGCAAGGTGCATGTTTGTGTGTTTAGATTTCAATTGATTACATTTTACATTGTTATAATTTTGTGTTTGATATGTTAATAAATTCCATCTATTAATGATATGAGTTTTATTTCCATGTTGTAGAATTAATTGCTATGATTTTCATGAATGATATTTGTTGGTTAAGTTTCTGCTTCAGAATTTACTGTAATTTTTGTACAGTTCATGTTGCCTGAATGGAAAAGAACAGTTCATGCCACTTGAATGGAAAAGAACAGCTCATATCACCAAGAAGTGATAGTTCCTATCACTAGAATTATTTTGATTTGCAATAGGTTTATTTCCATAGAGTGCACTTCATACATACTCTTATCACTACCTGTAGCCCTTGTGCAAATAGCCATGATACCTTTCATGAGCTTACGATCCCCAAATTGACACTTAGACCGAGTTGAATCTAGTTCATTCTTTACCCCAATTTTGGCCTATCAATAGACGTGGTTGTGTACAAGGTTGAGTGATAATAAGGGATCATGGGTGAAATGTGTATGATGGGGCAAGGGTACAATGGTTTAAGTGTTGAGCCGTATGAGGGAAATGGATTGGTGCGAGATCAGGTGACAATGAGGGATAATGTATGATAAGTGAAATGTGTATGGGTAGTGAAGAGATACAATGGTTTATGAATGTGATTTTTAACCTTAGGGTGTAGATAGGATCATGATATGTACCAGATAAAGTGGCAATGAGGGATCATGCAAAGAGGCAAGGTTGTGTTAGAAAAATATTTTTGGTTGAAAGTAGGTGAGGGTATGGTGGTCTAGGAAAATGGTAGGAAAATATTCTCTATTAAATGAAATATGTGGGTGGTGCTCATTCTCATGGTAGAAAAATCTCCCTCATTATGAAATTGGGGTGGGTGATATGTATTCCAAGCCATAATTAGTGGGTGATGTGAGTGGATGTATTGTAGATGGCGAATGTATGGGTGATTAAGCGACCTAATAGATGGTGGATATGACCTTACACATGCCTCTCATTTGCTTGGTTTTCATCATGGTACTTTCCCAAGGTGCCAAAAAAGTGGTTTTCACCATTAGACAAATTATTTCTCTTTACTATTTTTTTGTGCTTTTTTGCTTCTTCTTCTTCTTCTTTTCTTTTCTTTTTCTATTTTTCAAGTGAAGAATTTTTTGAGATGTATGATATTCATGGTATCCTCCAATGTTCCTTGTTATGTGGTGTCCAATTGATATGCTCCTGATCCATACTTTACAGTGACAATATAAGGACCTAACTAGTTGGGTTCAAACTTTCCTTTCTTTTCACGGTCCTACAAATTATGTTGATTTTCCTTAAGGACTAGATCACCAATCTCAAAATATTTGGGCTTGATCTTCTTATTTTAGCTTCATTAGAGTCCATTTTGATAAGCTCAAAGATGATTGAGGGTAATAAGGTATTTTGCATCCAGAAGTTCCAATTGTTGTAGGCATGCCACATATTCTTCATCATCAATGAGATGTTGTAGTGATATTATTAATGATGGGATTTCAACCTCGATTGGAAAAATGGATTCAACATCGTAGATGAGGGAATATGGTATTTCCCCTGTGGGTGTATGAATGCAAGTGTGGCAAGCCCACAAGATAGTATTGAATTAAATATTCCAATCTCGATTGGCTTTATTAACTGTATTTTTAAGAATTGTTTTATTAGTAGCCTCAACCTAGCTGTTTCCTTTTGGATAGTATGGAGTAGATAAATGGTGTTAGATGTGAAATTTTTGACATAGATCATAGAATTATTGATTTTTAAATGGTTTTTCATTATCTATGACAATGGAGGATGGGATGCCAAAGTGAAAAATGATGTAGTAGAGGATGAATTTAGTGATTTGTTTTCTGGTGATATATGTCATGGGAATGGCTTCAACCCACTTAGTGAGTACTCAATGGCAATGATGATGAAATTGTTACCATTGGATGAGGGTGGGTGAATTTTTCCAATGAGGCCTAGCCCCCATCATGAGAAAGTCCATGTAGTGATAATAGGTTGTAACTCTTGAGATGGTGCATGAATGAGATCACCATGTTGCTGACATAGTCGACAAACTTTTACCACATTACTTGCATCTTGTTCCATTGTTGGCCAATAATATTTGGTATGCAACAAATTTTTGACTAAGGAAGGACCACTAGAATGGGCTCCATAGATACTTTTATGTACTTCACATAAATCATTTTGAGCCTCATATGTGTCTAAACATCTTGAGAGGGCCCCATCGAATGAATAGTTGTAGAGGGTATCACCAAGTAAAGTGAATTGAGTGAATTTACAGATGAATGATTAATGTTAGGATGTAGATAAGTTAGGTGGGAGGGTGTTATCATGGAGGTAATTGTATATGTCCTGGAACCACAAAGAATTAGGACCAACTATAACACATACCATTTATGATTCTAGGAGATCATAAGAGAGAATAAATAATTGTTCAATCAAAAATTCATATTGTTGACTATTTTGGGGAATGCAAACTAGGGAACCAATTGTGACCATTGCATCAACTTCTTTATTATTTAGGCAAGGAATTTTATCAAACTAGATTTGCATGAAATACTATTTAAGTTTGTCCACCATTCACTTATAGGGCAATAGCTTGTATCCTTTGTCTGATACTCATCATTTACCTATTTGATAACTAATTGGGAGTCACCATATACCTGTAACTTGCTTATTTTCCATAGAATGACAAATCTAAGTCCTATAATTAGTGCCTCATACTCTTCTATATTTTTGGTGCAAGGAAATGCGATGCAGTTGTAGAGAAGGGGGATTCGCTACTCATGAGTTCTCTTCTTTTAGAGAGCCTCATGGGGTGAACTTCCCTAAACTACCTCCAGGAATAGCGATGAGAGTTTTGGAATCTAAAAGAGAAAGTCACAAAGATATTTTGGAAAAACTGACAAGCTCTTAGGTAAAGGATGAAAGCATGGAATACAGATGACAATGCAGCACGTTGGTGTCTAATATGGACCAGAAAGCAAGAATGTCGCATAAAATAGAAAAGTGGCTACTTCTACTCTAATTTCTAAGAAACCTTAGAATGCAGGAAAGTAACAGAATTGAAATAAAGTGAAGTAGAACTGATAAAGATAAGAAGAATAAAGGAAAGAAGATGCTCACAACAATCCAAGTAATTAAGCCTCCAACTAGTAGATATCTTCAATACTTGCATCTGTAAGATCTGGAGAAAGTGTTGGGGCTGTATAGGGGTTTTCCTCAGTCAAACCCCCATTTTTGTGTTCCCACCTCCACAGATAGCCAAAAAGATAGAGAGAAAGGGTGTAACTAAAATGGAAAAAGTGTGTGGTGAAAGAAAAACTTGCTTCAGGAGTAGAACCTGCACCACCAAGTATGAGTGATAAAAGCAAACCTCACTTGAGGAGGAGAACCCGTATCACAAAAGAGGTGATAAAAGCAATCCCCACTTGAGGAGGAGAACTCGTATTACTAAGTAAAGATGTAGTAGATAGGGGATGTTTCAAATCCCAAGATGCTCACAAGCACAAAGTGAAGAGAGATAGAGCTGCAAGAGCCAAAGGAGCTACAAAGAGGGAGAGCAAGATAGCTGCAAGGAGTGTTGTAGAGAAAGTTGTAAGAGATTGGAAGTGATGTAACAAGTGAGAGATTTTTGCAAGTAAGAGGGAAAAGAGGAAGAGAGAGGCCAAGAAGCTAGAGTGAAGCTAGAATTAGAAGAGAGTTGCTAGAAGAACTTAGAAGACCAAAGGGATTGAAAAGGTTGCTTTTAAGGAGGGAAAGGAAGCTTTGTAAGTTGTTTTAGGGTGTCCTCAGTCGTTACCATTGACAAAAGGAGGTGGAAAGAGGAAAAAATGCATAGAAATGGTCATTTGAATGTTGAAACATCACAAGATGCTAGCGCAGTGTGCAGACGTTCATGTGACATGCTAGCATCTAGACAAGTCACACTACAAAACAACATGAATGGGAAAAACACAAGTTTTGATGCAAAGTTGAAACGTGAGGGTAGCTACTAAAAGGGGGTGTTGGAGCATCCTGAGAGGGGAAAAAGGATGATGCAGGGGATAAAATGAGCCTACACAAGATGCTAAGGGAGTGGACACTAAAGTGGGTACAAAAAAGTATGTGAAATTGCAAGGGGTGCAATTTTACAACTATACATTTTCCCCCCACTTTAGTGGGCATATGAATCTATGCTAATATGCACACTAAAGGAAATATATTAAACATAAATAACATCATAAGCCAAAAGGATACTGTAGAGGAAGCATATAACTCTTTGAACCATAGAAGCATGCCTCTAGGGTGAAGACCTGCAATACAAATGCATTAGACAAGAAAAAACCTTCACCAGACAACAATGTTAGCACACACAAAACTAAAGGATTTGAGTCAGCAAAGTGAAAGAGACCTCAATGTAGAAGGTTGTCTCAATACTATGCATCATCCCCAAATTAAGAATAATACATAGAAAAACTCTAAGATGAAGAGAGGAAGGGTATATACATAGGATGAAGAAGATGCATGTCTTCTATCTAGTATATACAAAAGAGAAGAGAAGTGAGAATTTAAGAATGTAAGTGCCTCACAGGCCTGCAAACTTGCAAGGAAGGTGTCCTCCAAGATCTCTCACATGAAGGAAACCCAGAAAAGTTCCTTATAGACCCATAAACCTGCAAGGAAGGTGTCCTCCAAGATCTCTCACATGAACTAAACCCAAGAAAGTGCCCTATAGACCCGCAGACCTATAGGGAGGTATCGCCCAAGATCTCTCACATGGAGGAAACCTAAAGAAAGCACTCTACAGACCCGTAGACCTATAGGGGAGCGACCCCCAAGATCTCTTGCATGGAGGAAGCACAAAGGAAGTTCCCTACAAACCCAAAGATCTGTAGGGAAGTATCCCCCAGGATCTCTCACATGGAGGAAACCAAAGGAAGGGGACTCTGTAGAGTCGAAAAGTGGCTTCATAGGTGCACCTACAAAGTGAAAGTGGCCACATAGGCAAGTAAGTGGATAGTCACATAGAATATTGATCGATTGGAAAGCTTCCAAAGGGGTCCCTTGGGAACACTTCAAAAGAAGAGGGGTCCACTCAAGGGACACACTATTTGAAAAGCGAGGTCTAGTTAGGCTACCCCCAAACTAGACACAAAGAATTAATTTGAGATAAAATATTTCAAAATGGGGTCCCTCGAGAACCCTTCAGAAAAAAAAAGGGGTCCACTCAAGGGATGCTTCAATTGAAAGACAAGAGAGGGGGTCCTTAGGAAGGACACACATCTCTAGAACTAGTTATCACTACCCCCAACATATAGGGGAGGAGAACAATGCAAGATACTTAGAACACACAGGATAGAGGTAAACCTCGATATCACTTGTCATTTCAAGAAGAGGTAGGTGCATCATCAAATGAATGAGTGATGGTACCTGAATCATGAAGTTGTTGTATTTTATCCTTCAAGGCCTTACATTCACTAGTGGAATGGCCAGGCACTCAATGGTATGCACAGAAAGAATGTTTTTATTTATCATGTTCATGAATTTTCTTATGTGTAAGAGGAGGAAGAGTAATCAAGCAGGATTTGAGAAGCCTCAAAAAGATACACTCTTGCTTAGATAAGGAATCAGGAGCAGGAAGCAAACCTTTCTCTTATGGAGAAAAGTTTGACTGCTCACAAGAAGAAGACACAAAGACAAAAGACAATGGAGGATCTACATGGAGAGCATTGTTTCTACAATAGGGATCATACTCCTCTAAAGTATAGAGAACCCCAATCATCACCAAGACATGCACTTTCTTGAGAAGAGGTAGAAGGCACAGACTTAATATTTCTTTCTTTAGAAGGATCTTCTCCAGGGACATCTATCTCAAGAGTATCCTTTGTAGTAGGTATTTTTGGAGTAAACATCAACACAATGGAAGACATTGAAGGAATAAGAGTAGGCACAACAAAAACTTGATCGATAGTTGCCATCTCACATAAGTGCATAGCATTAGGGCCAGCCTTGACTGTGACTACTCGATTATTGAAAATGAACTTAATAGATTTATGCAAGGTAGACGAGACTGCACCTATAGCATGAATCCATGATCTACCAAGAAGAAGGTTATATGGTAATTTTTCTGACATAACATATACAAGGGTAGGTATAGTAACGGCTCCCAACCTCAAAGTAAGGACTATCATTCCTAGGGCTTGTCGAATGACATTATTGAACCCATGGATGACAATAGAAGAATCATTAAGAGAAGATGAATCAATATTAATTTTAGGCAATAGATCAATACTACACACATTGAGTGTCAAACTAGCATCAACGAGAGTACGTCTAATGCTGATATTATTAATATTAACTATAATCATTAGAGGATTTGCTTGCTTATGTACTTCCAGAGGCGGGATTTCCTATGGATAGAATGTAATATTTTGTGAATCTACACAAATATAAGCTATCAACGCATTAACATCCATCGACTTAGAGAAAGAAGGCAAGAGGATATTTTGCAAGGATTCTTAAAGCATTCCTTGATAAACTGAAGCAGACTAAAGCAAGTCCCATAGTGAGATCTTAGCCAAAGTAACTTGAAGTTTCTCGACAAGGTCGTAATCGTCGGGTGCTTTAGTTGTAGGTTTAGGAGCTTGAAGAAGGTGACGAGTCCAATTAATGGCTCAATTTTGATAGGGTTTGTTATCTATTTGTTGTTGCTATCATAGACTTTGGCACTTGGTTGTTGAAATTTTCCATGTTATTTCCTTAAAACCATAGACCTTGGGCATAAGTTTATCCTTGAGACATTTAATGACATTAAGATGCTATGTGAATTATCTATGTTAATTTTACATGTGAATTGAATGGATGTTACTTTAAAGTAATTTTGGATATGCAATTGTTTGTGCATGCTAATATCATTATGCAGATGTTGATGTCAATGAAGCTTGCAAAGTGGAGAAACTTCTGCTAGTTGGTTGGTTTCCAAGAGAATAAAAAGGGTGGTCATTCAAAGGTCAAAGGAGGGAAAACTCTTAATGGAGGGAAATTCCTAGTTTGAATAAAAGATTGTAACTACCTTTTTAATAGTCATATTTGTTTGTTGAGAAATTCTAGGGAGTGCGTTGTGCTAGATCCTCATTGGAGCAAGTCTGCTTTGACCAATTTGGCGCATGCATAACTTCCTCCATCTCTTTTTATGCTTTCAATAAGTGGCATCGTCCTATTTTGATGGAGTCAACTGCCTAGGTAGTTAGGGTTAGCTATTAGTTTTTCTCTCTATAAATAATGGCCAGATGCCCCTTTTCATAAGGTTGGACATTCTGAGATTGAACTTGCATTTTTCCAGTTTTAGTAATGCATTCATATTGTTGAGATGTTGTAATCACGTTTTCAAGAAATAATATGATATTTTGAGTTGCAGCATTTGAGTTAGCTTAAGCGAGACTCACTCAAGGGGGTTGGTGAGAATTAACCTATTTAGTTTAAAAGTTATTTTCTATTCAGTAGTTAGTTTCAGTTTCAACAATTGTCTGTTCCTACAACCACTAAAATTTTGTTTTGTGATTGTTCCTACAGCCAAGGCAGACAGAGTAGTTTCCTATCTATTTGCTAGAATTTCCATTTACATCATTCATTTTCAGTCTAGTTATTGATGCTTAGTATAGTTGTTGATTTATGCTCAGTGTTTAAGTTGATTTCTTTCCAACATTTTATTTCCAACACTGTTTCTTTTCTAGTTTATGGATGATTACAATGGAATCCTAGTGCACATACAATAATGACCCATTTCAAGTTTACATCCCTGGGTTGACAATGAAATGCACCTTCATGATGAGTGAGATAGCTACGTAGTGCAGATGCCCAATCTCTAAGTCATAGCTCTAAGGGCTTAGTTATTAAACCATTAGAGGAGGCCAATGGAAGGCTTGGTTGTTTATTCATTCTATTCTCATGGGCTACTGCTTTGTAAGAGGGAGCCATAGAAAGATCGAGGGAATCATCATCAAATGAAACACCATTAATAGAACAAAACCTTTTAGGAGAAGGACTAGCTAGAGTCACATAAATAACCAGTCTCTTAGGCCTTTGAGGGATGACAGAGATAGATTATATTTATATACTCATCACAACTAGTGGAATAATTATTTGAAGAAATATTCTCAACATCAATCCAAATAGGATCAAATGTGGAAGGAGATTCATCATTCATGAATGCATCATCTCCAAAAGAGAGTGCATTGGAATGAAGAGAAGGTAGAGTAACATTAAGAAAGGTATCAATGATTTCATCTTCTTGCGACAAAATATCCTCTGAAGCTAGAGGACTTTCATGAGAAGGATCAAAGATATCAAGTGACATAGGAAAGGCCAAGTCACCATCACACACATGAAATGGAATATCATTAAAATTTTGAAAAAAATTAGATACTGAGCTAATAAAAGAAGATATTAAATTCATTATGATTTTTTGGTATTTTCTATGTTCTAGTAATTCACGTTTTCAGAGGTCTTCAGAGCGGAATTTGAGGTGAACTTGCATCAGTCCCTAAAATTTGATTACCAAAGGCACTAGTATTTTAGGGACTGAACTAGTTCTCTAGGAGACCTTTCCAACGGTATAAATGGTTCTAAATTCTGAGCACCAAGTCAAAAGTTATGACCCCACCAAGTAGGGGTAAATAAATTCCTAGTTTTTTTGAAAAATACCCTCTTCACGTCAAGTTCACCAAAATGTAGAGAAGGGGGATTCACTACTCATGAGTTCTCTTCTTTCAAAGAGCCTCTCAGGGCGAACTGCCCTAAACTAGCTCCAGAAACAACAACAAGAGTTCTGGAATCTAAAAGAGTAGGTCACAAAGATTTTCTAGACAAATTGATAAGCTCTCGCCCAAAGGACGGAAGTGTGGAATACAAATGACAATGCGGCACACTGGCATCTCGTATGGACCAGAAAGGGAGAATGTCGCAAAAAATAGAAAAGTGGCTACTTCTACTCTAATTGCTAAGAAACCTTAGAATGCAAGAAAGTAATAGAATTGAAATAAAGTGAAGTAGAACTAATAAAGATAAGAAGAAGAAAGGAAAGAAGATGCTCACAACAATACAAGTAATGAAGCCTCCAGCTAGTAGATATCTTCAATACCCATGTCTATAAGATCTAGAGAAAGTGTTGGGGCTGTATAGGGGTCTGCCTCAGTTAAACCCCCATTTGGTGTTCCCACCTCCACAGACAGCCAAAAAGATAGAGAGAAATGGTATAACCGAAATGGAAAAAGCGTGTGGTGAAAGCAAAACCCGCTTCAGGAGTAGAACCCGCACCACCAAGTATGACTGATAAAAGAAAACCCTGCTTGAAAAGGAGAACTCGTATCGCAAAAGAGGTGATAAAAGCAATCCCTGCTCGAGGGGGAGAACCCATATCATGAAGTAAAGATGCGGTAGATAGGGGATGTGAAAAATCCCAAGATGCTTGCAAGCATGAAGTGAAGAGAGATAGAGCTACAAGATCCAAAGGAGCTACAATGAGGGAGAGCAAGATAGCTGCAAGGAGTGTTGTAGAGAAAGTTGTAAGAGCTTTGGAAAACTACTATAACAAGTGAGGGATTTGTGCAAGCAAGAGAGTAAAGAGGAAGAGAGAGGTCAAGAAGCTAGAGTGAAGCTAGAAGTAGAAGAGAGTTGCTAGAAGAACTTAGAAGACCAAAGGGATTGAAAAGACTACTTTTAAGGAGGGAAAAGAAGCTTCCTGAGCTGTTTCAGGGCATCATTAGTCGTTACCACTAACAAAAGGAGGTGACAAGTGGAAAACATGCACGGAAATAGTCATTTGAATGTTGAAACATTGTAGGATGCTAGCATGGCATGCGGACATCCACACAACGTGCTAGTGTTTGGAAACATCGTGCTACAAAATGACGCAAATGGGAAAAGCACAAGTTTTGATGCAAAGCTGACACACGAGGGTAGCTACTAAAAAGGGGTGTTGGAGCATCCTAAGAGGGGAAAATGGCTGATGCAGGGGCTACAATGAGCCTACACAAGATGCTAAGGGAGTGGACACTAAAGTGGGTACAAAAATGTATGTGAAATTGCAAGGGGTGCAATTTTATGACTATACAGCAGTATGAATTAGGGATGCAATCACCTTGAGGAGTGACAAATAGGATCCCTACGCCTAAACCATGTGTTGAGTGAATGATCCATGAAAGTACAAATTCCACCATGTTCCTTTTGTTGTAGCAAGAATACCTTCATCTAGAAATTTTATTAATAGTTGATGATTATCAAGTAGAGGTTCCTTTGCAATTTGATCAATAACTACTCCTCCTTTGATAGCTTTTTTTTCTACATACTTGATACCAAATTCACTGAGAATCATGATCCATTTTACTATGCAACCCATAGGGTTTCCTTCGAGAGTAAATATTTAAATGGATCAACATTGGAAATGAGTTTTGTCTTATGATTGAGCATGTAGTGTCTCAATTTCTTGGCACAAAAGACTACTACAAGACATGCTCATTCAATTGGGGTATAGTACAACTCACATCCTACCAAAGTTTGAGATATGTAGTATATAGCTCATTCTTTTCCCTTGTCATCATGTTGTGCTAATAGTGCCCCCATTGCCACATTAGTAGCTGATATATATATCAAAAGTGGTTTTCTTAGACTAGGTGGCACAAGGACAGGAGGCAAAGAAAGATAATCCTTAAGTTGCTAAAATGCCTATTGACAATTGTTGTCCCATTTTAAGGTGACATTTTTATGGAGATGTGAAAATGGTTGACATTTTATCAACTCGTTGTGTGATGAATATTCTAATTGCTTGGAGTTTTCCTTGCAAGCTTCAAAGTTGTGTAATATTCTTTGATAAAGGCATATCCATTATTTCTTTAATTTTGGTGGGATCAACTTCTATTCCTCTTTGTGAGACAATGAGTCCTAAAAGCTTTCCCGATGTGAAACCAAATACACATTTCTTTGGATTGAGGCAGAGCTGGTATTTTTCTAGTCAGTCAAATATATTTTCTAATACCTCAACATGTTCATCTCCTATCTTTTATTTTCCCAAAATATGATCCACATAATCTTCCAAAATGTCATGCAACATATCATGAAAAATTACTATCATTGCTCTTTGATAGGTAGCTCCTACATTTTAAAGACCAAAAGGCATGACTTGATAACAAAATTCACCCCATGGAGTGATAAATGTTCTTTAATGTTGGTCTTCATCTACTATTTTGATTTGGTTGTAGCCAAAGAAACAATCCATGAGTGATATCATTTCATGTCCACTTGTTGGGTCTACAATGATGTCAATTTTGGGCAATGAGAAATCATCCTTTGGGCATGCCTTATTAATATCTTGAAAGTCAATGCAAATCCTTATGCCCCCAATGTGTTTAGATACTGGTACAATGTTGCAAACCCACTCAGGATAATCAATGGGTTTAATAAAATTGACTTCCAAAAGTTTTTGGAATTCTACTTTTACTAAGAGAGTTATTTGTGGATGCATCTTTCTAAGATTTTGATTCACTAGTTTTGCCATAGGATGGATTGCTAGGTGATGTACAACAAGGGATAGATCCAGGCATAACATATCTACATATGTCCAAGCAAAATTCATAACCTTCATCTGATAGTTTCTGATTGATCCCATCTTCTAATGATGCAGCTATGAAGGTGATGTTTTCTCTTCTTTTGCTCCCAAGTTAATTTCAATAGTGGATTCAACCACAATGTATATTTTTCTTGATGTTAGGGAATAGGGCCAAGTGCCTTACAGAGGTTTTCACTAGGAGATATGTCTTTTATTTTCACTTTTTCATGATCCAAAAGCGCCTCATTGAGTTTTTCACTAAGGGATATTTCTTTCTTATTGTTATCTTTTTCTATTTTTGTGACTAAGGCACATGACCTGTTCACCAAAATAAGCATCTTTTTGTAACTTTATTTCAAATTTCTTCTTACTATCCCCTATGGGTATGTTGTCTTGAACCCCATAAGTTTGGTAATTGCTTCATCATTTTGAAATGTATCCAAGATGGGAGGTTCTTGGTGATTCCAATCAATGAGTTTAGGGTAAACTAGTGAGAGATCAATGGATGGGGTGATAGTATAAATTTTCTCATGGTTAAAGAGTTGGGTGATAAGTTCAAAGGGTTATTTGGTAGGCCCCTCTTGAGGGCTTAGATCATTAGTTGAGGTCTTTCCATAGTTATTGTGAGCACACTTAGGTTCTTTGGATACCATTTCAGTGGGTTGATATCCAAGTCCATGGTTCTTATTGTATCCTTGTAACTGAATGGGTTTTTCTATGCCTTGTTCTTGTGCTCCCAATCCTTTGTGTTTGAATCCCATATGTTTACGTAAGTCATGCCCCTTTGGATATCTTTCAACTTCAAGAGGAGGGAGTGGTTTTTCTTGGTCTTCTTTGTATAGCCATGATGAGATGTCTTGATTGAGATCCTCTTTATCTAATAGTCCCCATTTATGAAAGCTTTTAAAATTTTCCTTAGGTTCCATTTTGAACACCTTTGATTGGCCATAGGATCATGTTGAGAGGAATTTGTCCTACATAGAAAAAGTTATGTATTCCATACTCCCCACATCCTTTGTCATTAATCTTGTTCTTGATCTTGGGAGTGGATTGTGAGGTGGAATTTAATGTGGATGGATCAATATATGAGGATGAAGTGGATGTTGCATTGTTGATTGGATAATGATGGAAAAACTTATCCTTTCCTTCCAACATTTTACAATATTGGAAAGGTTGGGGTCATTGGGTATGGTTACTTTCCTACCAATATATGAAAACTTTAGGCATTGATGATAGCTAGAAGGGACGGCTTGCATAGCATGTATCCAAGGTCATCCAAGGAGGATATTATAATGGAGATTGAGATCAAGTATTTGACATGTTATTTCCATAGTGTTCGGTCCAACTTGAATGGGTAACTTAATGGTACCTTCAAAATCTCTTTCGACATCATCATAAGATTTAATGGTTATCTTATTTTGAGGATTGATGATATCTTCAGAGTAGCCCAACTTCTATATTTACTTTAGACTATGTAAATTAAGTTCAAATCCACCATATATTAGGACCCTTTTAATAGTGTGCTTATGTACTATTTCCTCAATATGGAGTGGTTTATTATATGGTACCTCAAAATTTAAGTCTTTTTTTTCAAATTTAAGGTGATGAGTGGAGGAAATATTTCCAACAATAGCCTATAATTGGTTTGCGTTTATGTTGCTTGGTACACGTGATTCTTGGAGAGAGCTTTATCTATGACTTCCTTATGGATGGGTGATGTTCAAAGTAATACCAAGGTGGAAATTTGGGTTGGGGTTTTACCAAGATGTTCTAGGATTTTATACTTATTTCTTGCAGAAGGGGTGATGAGGAAGATGCCCCATGTATTGTCACTCGGACTTGGCAGGCATGACATCACAATCAGGTGCTTTGATAGTGATCATGTTGCATTCTACTATGGGACCAATAGTATAATCATGGGATGATTTATGGATGTTGTTGGTATATGAATATGGTACAACATTATAGGACATGGAATTTTTCTCGTCATTGTGTGAGGGGAAGGATTGTGTGTAAATTCCTAGTTATTCATTAGGGAGTTATGTGTTTGGATTTTGACATTAATTTCTCCCCTATCAATAAGGTCATGTATGTGACTTTTTAGTTTCATGCACTTAGATGTGTTATGGACTTTAACCCTATGATATTCACAATAAATTCACTATCCTTGTATCGTGTGGGTTTAGGTTGACTTTCATCAAATGACTTTGTCATAGGAAATTTTATTAAATTTGCTTGCACAAGTTTGTGAAATATGACTTTAATTGGTTTCCCCAAGGGGGTATACTTGCACTTGGTTTGATTGTTTTTTATAGGTTTACCTTGAGGGATTGTGATGATGTTGGAGGTATTTTTTTGTTGTGATGTGTGTTGGTTTCTGGATGAATTATTTTGGACATTTTTCACTTGTTTATTATTATTCACACAATCACTTACAACTTTCTTATTTTTGGACCAATATTTAAATTTATCATTGGGTTGGTCATTATTATCTTTTTGGTCCTTATAAATTTTAACTTTCCCTTTAGCAACCAAAGCCTTTTCAATGGTTAACCCTTTTTTAATTACTTCATCAAAGGTATTGACAAATTGCAATTGTAAGTGGAGAACCACTTCTGTGTTTATATTTTTGAAAAAGATGTTAACCATTTGTTTCTCAAGAACTTGTAGGGTGAATAAACAAGCTAATTGTCTCCAAAATTGAAGGAAGGTTGCAAAAATTTCCCCGTGTTTTTGTTTAGCATTGAAAATTTAGCCAAAGTGACTTCTTGTTCAATGTTATATGAAAAATGAGTCAAAAACCTTTTAGCTATATCAGAAAAGGATGTGATCGAACCATGAGAAAGGTGTGTGAACCATTCCAAGGCTTGTCCCCCAAAGCTTCTAAGGAATAATCGCATAAGGTAGACTACATTATAGGAAAGTTCCTGACATGCCACATTAAACTCTTTGATTTGTTCAATAGGATCACTCTTACCCTTCTACTTATAAAATTTGGGAATTTTGTAGTTCTTAGGGAAAAGTACAAACAATATAGATTGATCAAAAGGATATGGAAATATGTCTTAAAATCTATAAGTCCTCTTTGGTTGACCCATTTGGAGTCCTTGGGTCATGTTCTTCATAGTCTACAACTCTTGGGCTAGGTCAATGTTGTTGGATGTGTGGGCGTTGATGTATTGATTAGTGTTTTGGTGTTGGTATGTGGGTGTTGAAGGATGGTTTATGTATAGATGGTTATGTTGGTGTTGGTGTTGGTTGTTTGGTGTTGAAGGATGGTTGATGCTGGAATTATTTTGAGGTTGTGAAGTGTTTGGGATATGTTGATAAGTGTGTAAGTATGTAGATGTTTGAGACACTTGAGGATGAATTTAATTAGCATTAATCGATGTGGTAGGGGGTTGGATAGATATGGTTGGGTGGGTAGATGTATATGTGGAGTTGGTGTTGGTAGGGATGTTGACCCTTAGTTGAGAAGTGAATGGGGGAAGTTGGTAAAATGTTTATTGGGATGTGGTTGTGTAGAGGGAATGGTTGGGGTTAGGTTGTGACCCTAAGATATTTTTTAAAAAGTTATTAGATGATGATGGATTATTAGAAGGTTCTTGCCTCCTAATTTGTGAGACATCAAAGTCAAATGGAATTTAGATCATTTGGCTAAAATGTCTAATAAGAGGGTGTCCTTATCAAGGTCAAATAATATTTGCATCATCTCTTGATTGTGAGGGTCTTGGGAAAAGGCTTACAATGTAGGGGAGTGCTTGGGTTGGTCTACATACGTTTCCTCATCATGGGGGGTTGGAGGTTGGTTGGTGGCATCATTAATGATGACATGCTCTTGGGAGTCCATTTTCCTCTTAGCTTATGATCTAGTAAGTGACATGCAAAATAAGGATTCCTTTAGAGGTATGCCTTATGATGATGGATGATAGATGGATTTGGGTGAGGGGTGACTTGGAATTAGATTTGGATTGGATTATGATGAAAGTTGGAGGTGGATTTAGATTAGATGATAAAGATTACTTGGACTTGGACTTGGAATTGGATTAAGATTAGATAATGATGGAAATTGGATTAAAATTTGAAGTTGGATTAAATGATAATGACTTGGAATTTATATGATGGATTTGGGAAGATGGAATGGTAGATTTAAAATATAAGTGAAGATGTTTAGGAATGAGGGTAGGATTAGGATGGTGAAAAGAATTAGAAATTAGATTAGGAAGATGGGGATCTAGGAGTTGGGTTAAGATGATGATATGGATGATTTGGTAACAGATTGGTATTGATAAATATGGATGGATACAAAATCAATCTCTGTATCACAGGTGAAAATCTATATCCTTGGAGATAGGGAGATTTTTGGGATATATATTTTCTTACTTAGGATATGCAAGTTACTTAGCAAGATTGGATACGAGACTTTTTGAAAAATTTAACTCAAGGAAGCCAAATCCTTAAGCTAAATAATACAAAATGATGGGATAACCAAGGATGCTACTTAGTATAGGCAAGTTATTAAGCAACACCTGAGTTAGAGAAGGATATGTAAGGATCTAGATCTAAAATTTTGATAAAATTTTAATTTGTAAGGATGTTTGGATTGGATGATTGGATAATAGTTGGATGATTAGGATGTTTAAGAAGATAGGAGGATGATTAAGATGTTTTACATGAAAAGATGATTATTAGGATGTTTTGGATGAGATATTAAGGTGGAGGGGACTAGTGACTTGATAGGAAATGAAGGTTAATGCCAAGCCTAAGTAATGTGAGTGATGAAACAATAGGAAATAGGGAGTAATGGTAATTCCAAATGATTATGAAGGATGAAATCATAAGGAATAGGGATTGATGGTAATTTCAAGTGATTATGAAGGATGTATAGATTATAAAGGTTGATAATGGAGATGACAAGCCTATAGTAAAACTATGGAGTTGAAAACTATGTTCTATTCAAGGATACCTATTGGTCACTATCAATTTTTTTTGTTTTCTAGGCCAGATGTAGGAATAGTTTCATAGTCTCTGGCACAACTTGATAGCTCGATAGAGTTTGATAAAATGGAAGTATAGTTTGAAAAAGATAATTTGGTCTAAGCATAGGCATAGATAGTCTGAGGGAAAGTACAAATTGTTTGAGCGTAGGCGTATACAATTTGAGCATAGGCATAGATTTTCAAAGTGTAGGAGCAAGGTTGCAAGTGTGATTTGATAGAGCACAAGAGCATCCAGTCAAAGCATAGCTTTATGGGACAGAGGAAAAATTCTACATAATGGGTTTTTGGCAAGAGATATGATCACACGAGAAAACACATTGGCCAAATTGACTCAAATTTTTAGGGTGAAAAGTCTATTTTCAACTATCAAAGTTGAATTTATTATCACTTGTTTAACAATTTGAAGACATTCCAATCACTTTATCACAATTCTAAAATTATTCAAGTGGGTTTATATAAAGAGTTAATGTGGTCCCACCACACAATTAAGTGTTAATACTCTGTGAGATCAAATAGAAACACCTTTCTCATGAAAGTAGACAGCTATAATCTAGTGGTACAAGCCCAATATGTTAATACTCTCACCTTTAGTCTCTCCTTGGGAGCCTATAAAAGCTAACCTAAGAATTTCTATCTCTACTTAAGAGTACATGATGAGTAACTTTGGGCATGATAATGTACCCTACACCACACTAAGCTACGGTCGAAAGGTCTTAATCTAGGTTTTCACAAGGTTCTTTAGGGTGTCCTTTGAATACCATAAGGGTATGCGAGGCACAACTGTGAATACTAGGCTGTCACAAGCATGGGTCAAAAACTTTCAATGGGAAAGCTCTGACCAACCTTGCACCTCTTATACTAGAATCACCCATACATCAAGGCTTTGCTAGACACGACATGACTAGATTGGGGTACAACTTTCATTCCCTAAGATTGTACTAGGTGTGAGGGGAGAGCATACACACAAAACTAGAAAGTCTTAGGTTCTAATCTAAAACAAAAATGAGGAGATGCAATATTTATAATCCCCAAGATCACTCTCAGCGTAAGGGGAGAGAATACGTCTATGCATCCCTCCAAACATGACAAATAATGGTTAATTTACCCATTATAATTTTAGTGCCTAAATTTGTGGAAAAATAAAATGTTGGACTAAAAAACCTGCAAAACCATAAGCTAGTAGTTTCAATGATTAATTCTTGGATAGGCTTAACCAGATGCACCACTTATTATTCTAAAAGTTAGCTAAAAACCCAAAAATTAGAAAACTAAACGAAAGCATAGATTTGCAGAAAATTAAAAACTATACCTGTTGTAGGCGCAACTCTACAAAGCATAGGCATAGAAAGTGAACTCGTAAAATTTTTTAGCACATGTGCAAGAAGTCTCTGTGTAAGCATAGAACTCAAGAAGAGGGTGTTTGCACAAAAGCGCAACAAGTCTACACAATAGCACACTTTTGAAAAGGATATAAATCTACAAGATGTGATTAGCTAAAACTCACAGTTCTCTTGATAAAATATTATAAAATAAACTTAGTTAATGATGCAGTTATTTTGTAAATACTTTTGGAGTTGTAAACACAAAAAAACTTAAGAAGAAGTTGGTTATAAAGACTAAAAGGGAAAATGCTTTATTCACAAATAGAAGTGAAAATTCTTACAATGGAGGCATTGTTAGTAATTGTGTAAGTGTCGTGAGTCGAGATGTAGGTGTAATGAGTCAAAGTGAAAGTGCCAAAACACATATCATAAGTGCTAGAAGTCAGTGTGGAAGCACGACTATGCTCTATGGAAGCGTAGCTACACAGTCAGGCAAAATAAAAAAGAAAAATGTGAATTCTTCGACCTTAATGGTAAATTTTAATCTCAAAATAAAATATGTTGTGCTACTAGGGAAGTTATTATCTTAGATTTTTTTATTATTTTGTATATTTTTTATTATTATTTTTAAATTGTAGATTGTTACTTTGCTTGCAAAAGAAAGAAAAACTATAAATGTAAAAGCCTTAGCCTAATACTACTTAAGATTGTAAAAGCATTCTTACAAGTTTATAAAAACAACCTCTAAAATATTAATAACTTGCAAACATAACAAAAAGGTTAAGTCGAAAGAGAAAACAATACATGTGGTTGGAAGTGTAGTTCTGAAAGTCATAGGTGCACCAAGTCAATACAAAAGCACGATGAGTCGAGTCAGAAGCATAATAGGATGATTTGAAAGTATCAAAAGTTTTTTCATATGCACAACTAGTCATTGTGGAAGTGTCAATCTAAAGACAAGGCTGAAAATGGAACCTACGAGCAAATTCTTCATAAAAACTCACATAAATGATTAGTAAAGGACATGGATCCCACTGGGCGTGCCAAAATGAAGATGGGGAAAATGATTAGAAGGAAAAATTAAGAAAAACATGAATCAAATGCATTCAAAGTGACATCATAGCTTCAATTCTCCTTCTCCATGGATTGAGCTCCAAGTTTACACCCAAGAACTTGTTGATTTGCTCAATTGATAGTGTTGTGGATTTCTCTAGTGATTATTCTAGCATAATTTAGTTAAATTCAATTGTGATTGATGAAATGGAAAGGATAGGATTCAATTTATAGAATTTTGGATTGAGAAATGGAGGGTCAAGATCTTCTTGTGAGATGGATGGTTGAGATTGAATGAGATGGCAAGGCTTAACCTTGTGACAAGTGTCACAAGGTGGAGGCTTGTGACTATGACATGTGGTATGGGAAGAGAGAAAGGTGTGCTCACACATGTGTGAGCACACATTGGGAGGAACAAGAAAATGACGTGCATGATAAGGTGTGCTCACACATGTGTGAACACATCTTGGGAAGAACAAGATTGTGATGAGTGGAAACAAATATGGAAATGTGTAAGATGAGTAGGCTTGAGAGATATGACAAGTGGTGATAAATTGCAAGTGTAGGGTGGCTCTTATGGGGAAGAGGATCTCACACATGTTTGGGCATCCAATGAGAGGAGAGGTCAAAGGATGAGTTGGATATGGATAGTGACTTATGCATGCAACAGTTGTCTCATGTTTCCAAGTTTGGGGGAATGGGTAGAATTAAAAAACAAGAAAAATGTTAATGATGATGAGGTTATGGATCAAGTTAATTAATCATGAATTTATTAACTTAAAACAAGATTAGGATATGGACTCGGAATTAGGAGATTTGGAGGGATGTGCATAAAATTTAAAATGACATTTAATTAATTATAAGGTGGGATGAGATAACTAATTAAATAATGCAACATTTAATTAATTATAGGAAGAAGTGGGATAATTAATTAAATAATTAAATATTTAATTAATTATAGGTTAAAGTAGAATAATTAATTAAATAGTATAATATTTAATCAATTACAGAATAAGGTGAAATAATTAAATAATGATATTTAATTAATTATAGGGGTGATGGTCAAGATTTTAATTAATCGAAGGTATGATGTCAGGGGTGTCTACATGAGCCAACTTGTTTGTTCTATTTTGAATATTTTGAATATTTTCCTAGATTTATTTATGTTTAAACATGTCAAGATATTATGGACAAAATTTCTTCTCCCCTCCTTTCCATGAAAATGCAAGCTTTACACCTCCTTGCCAACAATATCAAGCTGAAAATTTTATTGGCTTTATTTCACATAGCCCTACTATCATGCCCAATTTTTATGCTACAAAACAATATAACACAACCACCAAATTTTTTTTAGAATATTTTCTTCTTTACCTAGAAACCAAGTTAAGGAATCCACTATACAACACACTCTAGATTGTTTTTTGATGAGATTATTTCCATGTTTACCTAAAACTGAATTTTTCTTACCTTTTTATTGGTTTAGCCTATTAGGTATTTAATTCTAAGCACAAATAAAACAAATCTACTTTTATCAATGGATGTGAAGTCCAATCGGTACAATATTTATGTTCTCACAAAACTAAAATAGGGTATCACAACTAACTATAAGTAGTACGATGAAGCATAATAGTTACATGATCAATCATAACTATTTATTTGATTTTGATGTAATTTGGTAACATTTATGAATCACTCACTGAAGTAATTTACAAAACTCACACTCATTAGAAAATTATAAATTTTTCTATACCAATTACCAAATCAAATGTTCCTCTCCATGACTTAAAGGAAAGTAGTAATAATAAATCTCGCTTATTAATTAACATTACCTATACTTTTTTGAACTCACCAATATCTTCAACTTACCTAACGTATAAGGATGCAAAAATATATCTATTTACCAAGGTATTCTTTGAACTTCAATGTTAATATTATAATGGTGTCTATGGTAATTTAAGAACAATCTGATGACCACAATCAAAACTATTCCATTGACAACCACTTGATAGTTATGCTAAATAATAATAATTGATCAAGGATGGTTAATAATTTGGATACTTAAAAATGACAACTAGGATCTCTTAAAATGGTAATACTTTGTACTAGTTGAAATGAAAGAAAATTTAAATTACAAAAATCGATAACTATGTGTATTGGAAATGATAACATCTTAATAAAATGATAAATTTTAAGTGGTTCATCCAATAGTGTGATGGTAAAGTGGTGTTGCTATTGTTATGGTCACTAGCGTTCAAACATCTATTGGTCCATTGTGATCGTGGGCACTATGCCTCTACTAATTCAATGTGCTTATAGGCTTGTATCACAACATTGAGGCTGCTAATGGCATTCATGACATGAGATAGGTATTCAATCCTGTGTTGTTCCAATACCTTGCTAGGTTGGTATGCTCATGGGATTTGTGCCCTTGTTTGGCTACCATGCTTGTAGGCTTGGATCATTCACTTGCATTCATGTTGAGGAGGAGGTCCCCCATTTGTGGCCTCCATTCTAGCTTGGGATAGACCAAAATTCCCAAGATAAAGATACTGATTAAAAAATGATAACATGCAAACTTTATTGTGTGTATAATTGACCAATATTGCACTCTAAACTACTAGAAATGTAATCAATATCTATGTAATACATTAACATGTAAATAAATGTCGAATTGGCTCTAAACCATCCAATCCTAATGAATATCACATTGTTGTAATTGAAATATCAAATCATTATCTATTGAAAACTAATGAACATTAAGTCGCTAACTATACACCTAGAAATATTAGGCTAGTTGGATGTGGGGGAGTGTTAAGAGACAAGGAGGGTAGGTTTGTTTAAGTGGTGGCACTTCCATAGGAAACATAGACAAATCACCTTTTTGAAGCAACAACAATGTAAAATAGTATAAAAATTTCCTATGGTAGAGGATTCAAAAAAATTTGGGTGGAAGGGGATTCTTTAAACATTATAAGGTGCCTTAATAAATTGCATGTCCCTAGTTGATCTATTGAATTGTTAATCTTTGATTCTCTAGGTATGATCAATTCTTTTGATGATATAAGGATAACCCACATCTTGCATGAGGGTAATTATTTGGTGGACTCCTTTGCCAATGATGAAGTCAATAGATAGTCTATTAAAATTTGGGATGGGTACTCATTAGTACCCATCGAGGATCTCACCATCCTGAATAATGGTAGCCAACACGAAAAATATTAGAGGACAGGACATGGATTTAATTAATCCTAGTTTTCTCGCATGATTTCTAGGCACTAAAAGGATCTTTTTCCCTTTTCGCCTCTACTTAGAGTTAAGGAATAGAATTTGGGAGTTGCAAAGTAGGGGAATTTTTATGACCATGGGAGGAGACAAAATCCATGTGGAGCCTCTATCATATGATGAGGTCCACAAAAATCCCAAGGTGTGGAAATTTTTGGAAGATGGGGGTTTGACCCCCTACATGGAAAGGCTTCATGGGCATGATCTTGAAGCTTCTAAGCTCTTCATCAAGGGTTGAAAAAATAAAATTTTGATTATCAATGGTAAGGGATTTTCCAAAATGGAGGAGTTGGTTGTGTAGATAACTAGGTTGCAGATGCATGGAATAAAGTTAGGAAAGCAAACAAGGAAGCCCTTGATCAATTCTTTAAAGGTAATGAACGTGATAAGATGGTGAAATTGTCTTCCTAGGGATATATGAAAAACTCTACTAAACCTATTTGGGTTGAGATTGTGGAGGTTATAATGCACTATATTACTCTTGTTGGAAGATACACTATTATCTTGGCTGTCTATTGTATTTTTCTAAATCACTTTAGGTGTAAGATTTTAGTGTCCTTTCCATATTTTCTCCTTGATTTGCTATATTTTTTGTGAAAGAGCACTTGAAAACCCCTAAACTATCAATTTTGCATGAGGGTTTAGTCATGTTAATTATGGAATATGTTAAGACCTAGACCCCTATGTGGACTTCAAAGGGTAAGGGTATTGACAAGAAAAAATAGAATCCAATGGTTATCCACTATTCCAACATGAGTTTTAAATCATTGGATGATGATTATGATGATGACGACGACGACGACGACGACGACGATGATGATGATGATGATGATGATGATGATGATGATGATGATGATGATGATGATGACAAATGGTGGGAGGAGGATGAAGGGGATGAATTTATGGAAGTGTTATCTTTGATTCCTTTTGACCACGGAGAGTAGAAGAAAATAAAGGCTATTGGAAAGAACTCTTCAAAAAAGAAAGTTGAGAAGGTTATATCATGGTCAAAGGGATCTTATACTAGGGATGAGGAGGTTGGATTCAAAGGGAAAAGTAGGGGCAAACAAAAATCTAAACCCTATGGGGAAGAGGTGGGAAAAGGCAAGGAGAATATTGGGGTGGAGATTGGTAAAGGAAAGGAAAATATTGAAGATAGGATGGCCCATACTCCTATGAAAGGCCCTACCAAGGAAAACATAGATGCCGCTAATATCCCCCCTTTATCTGAAGATTTATCTTACCTACATGCCAAAAAAGATGAAATTTATGATGTGTTGGGGTTAGCTAGGGAGGAGTGGCTAATTATTTCAAATTGGGAAAATGGTTTTTGTTAGTGTAGGTTTTTTTTTTTCTAGTGGGATATTTAATTTTTCCTTAGTTATAGGTTTTACCTACACATTTATTAAGCTTTCTTAGGATAATAAAGTGAGTTAATCATTTAATAACTAGGAGTTAAAGTGATTATTTGTCTCCACCTTTTAAGGGTGGAGTATTTAATTTTTAATCACTTTATTAATATTGGTGGTTATTGGTCATCAATTCTTATTGTTTGATTTTCCACCTTCATCCTCTCCTTGGTTCTATATAAACTCACTACCTAGCTTATATTTTTCATATCTTGGAAGATCTTAATACAATTTTGTCATCTTGACATTGCACAATCTCTCAAAGTTTTGGTTTTCATTATTCATATTTTTATAATTTATGTAACTTTCATTTTCTCTTAAAATTTTCCTTGGGCTATTCAATCTATTTTATATTTCTAATAGTTTTTCTTAGAGATTTAATAAAACTAGTGTTAAAGCTTGAGGATTGTAGGAAAGATTTTGTAATAAGGAGAGGGACCATTCTAGGTCTGGAAATAGGGAGCGAGCAGGTTAGATGATACTGAGGAATCCATCAATGTGTTAAAAAAGGATTATGATAGTTGTATGCAAGCTATGGAAAAGGAAATTCAAGAGTGTTGTGCCTAGTGCACACACACCCCGTTTAGAATGGGGACCCTCTTTTCACTTTGTTGGGTCACTTTTTCCTTCACCTCATTTTGCATTCCCCTATTTTGAGTCTTAAGTGGTCAAGGGGTCCTATAGGTATCATCTTAAGTTGACCAAGTTTCATCGCCCTCAAAATTTTCGTCTTTGGCCTTTGTGGAGTTCCTTTGGCAATTTTCCTTCAAACTTTAAAACTGTCATCCTTCATGCTCTACAGGTCTGCCAATGCAGGCCGCCCTTGGTGGAATTTAATCTATTCACTACCATCTGAAATGGTTGAGTTAGCCCATCCTCTCACATTACGGGATCTGTGGCCTTCATTGCCATTTTCTTTCATCGACCTGCCGAGCAACAAACACCTAGCCGTCGTCCGCCCTATGGACCTTGCTATTCCGGCCACTGGATCTTTTGAACTACGTGCCCACCAACTCTGGAAACCTCCATACCCACATTTATGGCAAGCATTTAATGATTAAAACTCTATAAATAGGCACTTTTGATGGGTCATTTTCACCTACATACTTTCTGAAAACCTGTCAGAGCTCTCCAGCCGCCACCACCTTCGTGCCCACGAGATCTTGCTGTCGTTTGAGCATCACTTCCTTTAGTTTGTTTCCATGAATTCTTGTGGGTCCGCTAGGTTGGTTTTCTACTGCCATTCATATTATGTGTTTTTCTTTGATTCTTACAAAGTTGTTAAAATCTTAAGTAGAAAAACCTTAAAACTAGAAAGAAGATCGAATGGCGAACAAAACCCGTCTTAAAAACTTGAAAATCCTTTGAAATCCGCCCCAAAGATCTATGTGGAACCTTTTCCTTCCGTCACCATTCTTGAACCAGGGCAATCGGGCCCTTAAGACCTGCAAGACATTCATCGCCACTATTAAACCTATCAACGATAAACATTAAGTGACCAATCATCACCTTGCTCGAACCTGCTCGTGTGGGAGGGTGCTTCCTCCCTGCTGTCACTTTTGGGACTTAGATGAAAATCACAAGTTAAGCAAGATCCTCTTAAACACATGGGTCTGGGAATGTGGGTTTTTGCATTCAGATTGCCTTATGTGCCTCACTATTTCCCATGACCAAATGATCCCGACTTCCCACATTGTGGGTCTCGCTTCGTCCATTTCCACCCAACCCTTCCGAACAAAATGCTTAAGTATGGATCCCTATAGGCTATCCATCACGTACTTCCATCTGCAGGCCTCTGCCACTTGTCTGTCATCCAAAACGGTCTTGGCTAACCGTCTGTCCACCTTGTGGACACTGCACCGACCACATATGTTGAGCCCAAAGAACGAAACAACTAAGTTTAACAATTGTGGACCCTCCAAGTTGTGGGTTGGTGTTTCCCTTTGTCCTTCATTTTAAATAGAAAATGGTCTTTGACCTTCTAGACCGTAGGCTCCACCATCGAATTTTTTGAGCATTCATTGAAATTCATTAAGTACGGTGCATCATGTAAGCTATCCAGAGTAGGTTGTCGCATGCGGGTCGTCATCTCACTCTCACTGCTTCCAAACCGCCAAGCTAAGCCTGTCGCCTGCTAGGCGAGGCCCGACCTCATTGTTTCCATCCGACCAATAACAAACCAAAGACTTATGCAGTGACCTTTGCGGGATCGACGGCGTGGGCCGTTGTCCTGTCTCCACCATCTCAAATGGCTAGCGTCCAATGTCCTCCTGATGGTCTTCACCCACCTTGCCTTTAACAAATTGAACTTTAAGGCCGAGTTGACTCTGCCCTTCTTGGATGTGGACCTCGCATTGTGGGATGTTGCCTATGGGATTCCGCCCTGCCAATGTCGTTTTAAATGGTGGAGCTCCTAAATGGCTAAGACACCCCTTGTGCCCGCAACCCTTGGGCCGACATGCTAAAATGACTAAGTTAGAACTTCCAAGAACTCAAGAATGATCATTCCCATGTGTCAAAATGACTTAACCTATTGGTGGGCCCCATTGCAACATGAAATCTTAATGCAGGTGGATCTGTGCGGGCCGTCATGCCCTATTTTCCATTTGTTTGCAACGTCCTCAAAAATGGCTCCCAACCTAGGGAAGTCCACACTCCTGGGCCCGCATTGTCATATTTTCCTCGAACAAAAGGAAAATGATGATCTGAAAGGAATGTTATGATACTTGAATGATGAATTACTTGATCTAACATTGATTTTGCGGGATTTTGCTAATGTTCCCCTT
Source organism: Sequoia sempervirens (assembly GCA_007258455.2). Lineage (NCBI taxonomy): Eukaryota > Viridiplantae > Streptophyta > Pinopsida > Cupressales > Cupressaceae > Sequoia > Sequoia sempervirens. Next base: position 519,194,917 of record VDFB02058242.1, read on the forward strand.
GTTTTGCACATGAATATACTTATTGCTCCTTTGCTTGCAAGATTTATGGAATCAACTATAGGACCTTCAGGGGCATCCAGAGAGAAAGAAAAGGGCAAGAAAACCTCCAAGGCACCAAGGGGAAAGGAGGATAAAGACCAAATGAAGTACAAATTTTAGGGAGTGGAGATCAACACCAAGGTTACCACAAAGTGGGATACGGTCTCAAACACAAACCTGGGACATATTGACATTGATGAATTCTGATAGAGATTCATTGCCAATCTTGTTATAGAGAATGCAAAGAGAATTAGGAAAAGTGGATTGGCCAAGGCAGTTGGATTCTTGCCTACCTTGGTTGCTCCTGAGCTAGTAATGGCTTGCAGAGAGGCCTACCAAGAAAAAACTAAGAGAATTATGGATAGAGATGGCAAAGTATTGGCTTACTTGTCCTCCAAGTCTATAGGGAAAAATTTTCACATCCCCACCTTCGATGCAAAAGAGGAAACAACCAAAGAGTATGCTAAGAACACATGGAAAGTTGACCCTCTCATATGCAAGAAACTAATTAATGAATATTGGTTGAAAGAGAAGAGGGGTAGTGCAAACAAGGTACCTCAGGAGCTATTCAGGAGTGATTTCCATGAGGATTACCATGATTTGGTTACCTTGTTAAGAAAAGTCATGGGCATCCTGACTATTGCTTACTTCCAGTAATGGATGTTCTATTTCATAGAAGAAATTATCAGGGGGAAGACTAAGTTCCATTGGGAAGGAATGATCAGTAACTGCTTACATGAGTATTTTGTAGTAGTAAGGAAGACCTCTCAATTCTACATGACCTCTTACTTGGTCTAGTTGTTAGCTAAACCCGTGCCATATAGAGGTCTATTTGTGGCACAAAACTAGACTCTAGGGAGAGAGATGAAGGTATATGATAGACACCCACAACTTCAATACAAAAATTTCAAGAAAGACTACTGCCAGGTGAATGATGCCTTTATTGGGAATATTATCATACTACTTGGAGGAGACTTCAAATGGAGAGTCATGCATAGTGCCAATTCCTTCATCCACTGGTTTAGATTCCTCTTTATTCAATTTCCTAAATTTACCTACATCAAAACTGATGAGTCTAGTTTATGGTTTAATGGTAGAATTTATGATCTATTTGTTGAAATTGTCATGAACCTTGATGTTTGAATGTTGATATTTCCTCAAAACCATAGACATTGGGCCTAATTTTATCTCTACAAATCCTTAATGACATTGACATGTTATATGGACTATTTGTGTTAATTCTACATGTGGATTAATGAATATTCTTCAAGATAGTTATAGATATGTGATTATTGTGTGTACTAATTTTGCCATGCAGATATGATTCGAGGCAACTAGATTGAGAAGATTCTGCCAGATGGTCATTCACCATAACCACTAACAAAGTGGTCATGCAAAGGTCAACGAAGGGAATCATTCAAAGAGGTTGACGGTGGGAGATTCCTCATGCAAACTGAGTTGTAACCGCCTTGTAAATGATCTTTATTGATGTTAAGCGAATATAGGCATTACTACAGTGCTAAATCTGCATTGAGGTAGGCATGTTTGACCAAATTCCATGCACTCGTAACCGCCTCTCCACTTTCTCTGCTTTCCCTAAAGTGGCGTCCTCCCAGTTCATGGATTTGACTACCTTGCTTAGTTAGTCGCTTCTTTTCCTATAAATAAGAGTCGGATGCTCCTTCTCAGGAGGTTGCACAATCTGATGATGTACTTGCATTCTTATTTTTTAGCAATACAGTTACACTCCTCTATTGTACTCATATTTTCCAATGAATAAGATGAATTTATAATTTTGTGCATTCGAGTTTACATTAGTTTTAGAGGATACTCATTCAAGGGGGCCCACTTGGTGAGCATTCTATCCTTAGTTTAGTTTAGTTTAGTTATTACTCTTTGTTTAGTAATTAGTTAAGAATTTGGCACTGACTGTTCCTGCAGCCACTAGAATTTCATTTTGTGACTGTTCCTGCAGCCAAAGCAAACATAGTAGTTTCCTATTTATTTGCTCAAATTTTCATTTGTATCATGTATTTCAGCTTATCATAGTTGTTGGTTGATGTTCAGTACTTATGTTATTTCCTTCTAAGCAATTTACCTTCAACATTATGTTTTTTCTTAGTTGTAGAATGAATATGGCTACTTGAGATCCTTAGTACACATATTATGCTGACCCATTTCAATTTCACGTCCCTGGATTGACAAGTTAAATGCACCCTCATGATGATTGAATGGCTATTCGGTTTAGATGTCCATTCTCTGAATCACAGCTGTAAGGGCTTAGTTGTTAAATCATTGTAGGAGGCCAACATTTTTGGCATCATTGTGGAGGATGGTGTCAAACTAGGGATTTCTTTGGAGTTATTGGTAGTTTTTCTTGCTGTAGTATTTTTGAAAGTTATTCTTATTATACCCCTCATTTAGGAAGTAATGACCCCCCTTATTCTTTACCAATTCTTTGTGTGAGTCGATTGATAGTGATTTGATACCGTATGAATAGAGGAAGGAGAAGAGATGCTTATGGGAGATTCCTTCCTAACAATATGATCCATTCCAGCTAGTTGAATATCAGAACCTACCAAGAGAAGAAGAAGAAGATCCACACCCCTTTGCTGATGCAATTCTTGATCTAACTAGCTTTGAAGTTTCCTCTAAAGACCAAAATTGGCTTGAGAACCCCTTTGCTTTGGAACTACATCAAGCAGGCATGGGTGATGCAAATATAAATAGACCAAACCAACCGGCTTTTTCCTTTCCCCATTGCTCATTAGAATGAAGTAGACAACCTCAAAAATATCCCTACTTTAGTCCTTCCCAAGTTTTATGGACTTGTCACAAAAGATCCTGATACCTTCTTGTTTGAGTTTGATATAATCTGTAGGAGTTATGATTATACCACTGATGCCCATAGGCTTAAGATATTTCCTACCACTCTAAAAGAAGTTGCATTAAGATGGTTCATGAGCCTAGGAAAAGATACTGTTGAGACATGGGATGCCATGAAGACAAAATTCCTTGAGAAATACGAGTATTGCAGGGGAAGTGACATGAGAGGAGGTGACATTTTTAGGATGCAACAAAAGGAAGATGAGAGTCTAGAGGATTAAATTGCAAGGTTTTTTTTTCCTACAAAAATCTCCATGCCATACACTTAATGAAGACTCACAAAAGTTATTTTTCCTGAGAGGAATCAATGATAGCTATACTAATTCCTTAGACCTAATGGGAGGAGGAGATATCTTCCAACTTCCTTGGGAGGATATCAAGAAGATATGCCATAACTACTCTAGGGAAGCTTCAAAGAAAGGGAGAGCTTACCAATATTCCATGGGTAAGTCATCTACCAGTGGAGTTTCAAGAATGGAGATTACTCATTTGCTAGAAGAATTCAAGAAAAACATTATAAACAATATAGCTACTCAGTTGGATGCACTGTAGGTCAAGAAGAAACAAGAGGAGGTAAAGGCAACATTGGTAGAGTATTTCCCCCATTATAGACAAAAGAAGGACTACAGATGCAAGATGGTAGCTAATATTGAAAGCAAGCATATTGCACCTGATTTCAAGCCAATTCCTATTGAAGAAGATCAAGTCTACTATGTTGCACAAAGGAGGCCTGGGCTCTAAGATGAGGTATGCACCAAATCCACTCTCTTTTGTTGGGCCATATTTCAATTCTTATTCATATGGTAACCAATGGAAACCCCAATATTCATCCAACTATGGAGGATATCCACCACAACCTTGGAATAAGCCTCCAAATTCCTAGCCTAATCATGAAAACTCTCCACCCCAATGGTAGCAACCTCAGGGGAATTGGCAGCAGTTTTAAGGAAATTGGCAGCCACCCCCAGGAAATTGGCAATAAACAAATCAATGGAGGGGAAGACAACAATGACCAAACCATCCAAATAGTTACATGTAACCACCTTCTCAACCCCAGCAACCTACTATAATGCCTCCACCTACTAATTCAAGCTCAAATCCACCTAAACCTACTTAGCTACCAGCTCAGCCCACACCCAATCCAAATAACAAACCACAACAACAGCTTGTATACTCTGCTCATTCAAATCAATTCCCTGCATATGTTGTGAGTGTGAGTGACATCCACTTGTGTTCATGAACTACTATACCAGCTCCTTCCACACCCATTATCACTGAGCTTCCTATGGAAGAAGAGGAGCCTCTAAATACCCCCATTCAACCCAGTGCACCTAAGAATCCTGAACCAATTCCAGTCAAACAGACTGAACAAGAACCACCATTTCCTCAGAGATTGGAAGTTGCCAAGAAGAAGGAAGAAAACACAACTTTTGACATTATAGATCAACTGAAGCATATATATGTCCAAATACCCCTATTTTAGGCCATAAAATATGTTCCAATCTATTGCAAGGAAATCAAGGAAGCGTGCCTCAAGAAACCAGGCAGAAAGAAGAAAGACCCCAGTATGGTTCATGTGGTGGGATAGCTAGCTGAAATCATGCTTGAGAAAGTTACTGTCCCTAAGTACAATGACCCAGGTAGTCATGTGGTAGGAGTTGTTATAAATGGGATCCAAATAAAGAATGCTCTGATTGACTTGGGAGCAACAATAAATGTAATGACTAAGGATATCTTGCAACAACTAAATGTTGCAAGCATGAGACCTACTCCTACTATCCTGCAGCTTGTTGATAGTTCTACTATTAAGCCTAATGGTATAGCAGAGGATCTTGTGGTGATTCTAGACTCATGGGAGTACCTAGCATATTTCATGATTCTTTCTCCTAAAGCCACACTAGGTGGGTATCCCATTATTCTTGGAAGACCATAGTTAGCAACAACAGATGCATATATTGGATGCAGGATAGGAGACATGACCATTTCTGATGGGAAGAGCACCAAAAATATTTATCTTTATCCTCCTGCTCATCCATCCCATGATGAGGATAATCCTATATGGCCACATATTGGTGAAGAGGCTGAGGAAGTTAATTTTGCGGTGCAACTTGTGATGTTAGGCAAAAGCTCTTTTATGCAACTTCAAGATGAAGATGAAGTATTGGATAACATCATTTAGAATTATTGTGAAGTGGAGGAAGCATGATCTTCTCATTTTTTTGTTCCAATCAGGACACTTCTGCCTACTCTTCCTACAGTCATTCTTCCTATGGACACACTTCCTGCAGCCTCTCTTCCTGCAGCCGCTCTTCCTGCAGCTGGACTTTCTGTAGCAATAGGTATGTCCCATACATTGCTTCCATATGAACTCAAGGTACCATGTGTTAATGAAGAAGCTATGATAGAGTTAACTACACAAGTACAAGTGTCAGAAGGAAAATATCTGAATATTAACAACAAACTGAATGAAGAACAACAGTTGTTGTTGGAAAACTTACTGAGGACCCACCAACATGCATTTGCATGGGAATATCATGAGATGAAGGGATTGGACCCTAATCTTTGCAATCATAGAATTTATATTAGATATGATTTCACCCTAGTTAGATATCCATAAAGAAAAATCAACCCTACACTAAGAGAAATTGTAAAAGGAGAACTGTAGAAATTGCTAGATGAAGGATTTATCTACCCCATTTCAGATAGCTAGTGGGTGTCTCCATTGTTTATTGTGCCCAAGAAAGGAGGGAAATGATGAGTTTGTGTTGATTACAGGGAACATAATGCTGCCACCAAAAAGGACCATTTTCCTTTACCCTTCATAGATCAATTTTTGGACTCACTTTCAGGAAAGTAATACTTTTCTTTTCTAGATGGCTTCAGTGGCTATAACCAGATCTAAATTGCACCTAAGGACCAAGATAAGAACACCTTTACCTATTCATGGGGGACCAATTTCTACTCGGTACTCCCATTTTGCTTATGCAATACACCTGCAACTTTTCAGAGGGTAGTCATCAACATATTCTCAGACATCTCTCATGATTGCATGGAAATTTTTATGGATGATTTCACCACCTATGGTGGTGATTTCAATGAAGCATTGGAAAATCTTAGGAAAGTCCTACAAAGATGTGAAGATCACAATCTCTCTCTAAACAGGGAAAAGTATTTCATGATGAGGCAGGAAGGTGTAGTTCTTGGACACTACATCTCTCACAAAGGAATTCAAGTAGACCCTACAAAGATTGAGGTAATCACAAATCTTCCCACACCTACAAAACAGAAAAATGTTAGGAGTTTCTTGGGACATGTAGGATATTATAGGTAGTTCATCAAGGATTTGAGCAAAAAAGCAGCACCATTATATACTCTTCTCACCAAAGATGTTGAATTTTAATGGACAGAAGACTGTGACAAAACATTTTCTGATTTGAAGACAGCTTTGAATCATGCTCCTATACTCAAAGGACCTAATTGGGAGCTTCCTTTTCACATCCATACAGATGCATCAGACTATCCCATAGGAGTAGTTTTAGGATAGAAAGAAGGAGCTATTGAAAATTCCATTTATTTTGTTAGCCAAAACTTGCAAGAAGTTGAATTCAACTATATAGTGACAAAAAAAGAAATGTTGGCAGTGATCTATGCCCTAAACAAATTCAGGCACTACATAACAGGCTATCAAATATTTGTGCACACTGATCATGCAGCCATTAGATATCTCATGAATAAACCCCCGATCACTGGTAGGTTGGAAAGATGGTTGTTTTGATGCATGAGTTTGACATAACCATTGTGGATAAACCAAGGAAGGCCAATGTTGTTGCATATTTTCTTTCAAAGCTGACTACATTAGAAGACAATCAAGCCATAGATGACCCTATCCCTGATGAGCATCTATTTTCCATTAGTGTAAAACACCTTGGTATGTTGACTACTAGCATAGATAACTATCTGGTCATAGGGAGAGTTCCTCCTCACTTCTCTCCAAAAGAGAGAAGGGTGTTCATTGAAAAATATTTTCCTTTTTCATGGATTGTTGGATGTTTGTTTTATACTGGACCAGACCGTGTCATGAGGAGATGTGTGAGAGAAGATGAGACATATGATATTTTGCATGCATGCCACAACGAACCATGTGGAGGAAATTTTGCAGCCAAGAGGACAACAATGAAGATCTTGAACACAAGATATTACACTACCAACACTCCACAAGGATGTAGGAAGGTATATAAGAAAATGTGATCGATGCCAGAGGATGGGCAGACCAACAAAATCTGATGAGATGCCACCTTTCCCTCAAGTATTAATCACTCCGTTTGACAAATGGGGACTAGATTTTGTAGGACCCGTTGATCCTCCATCAAATGGTAAGTATTATATCTTAGTTTGCACTGATTATGTAACTAAGTGGGTAGAAGTTAATTCCATGAAGCATGCAAGAGACAATAAGGTTGTTAAATTTCTTTATGCGGATATTTTCACAAGGTATGGAGTTCCAAGAGAGATAGTGACTGATCAAGGGGCTCAATTCACATCAACCCTTGTTGCAGCACTGGTCAACGAGTACAACATAAGACACAAGAAGTCTACTCCTTATCACCCCCAGGCCAATGGCCAAGTTGAGTTGACTAATTGGGAGATTGAAGCCATCCTAACCAAAATAGTGGTTGTTCATAAAAAGGTTTGGGAAAACAGGCTGTCAGAAGTTGTCTGGGCCTATAGGACAATCTGGAAGACAACTACAGGCTTCACTCCTTTTGAGTTGTTGTGTGGAAAAACAGCCATGATGCCCATTGAATTTGAACATAAGACTCTTAGGACTGTAGTAGACTTTGGGATGGATATCTCTTAGGCACAAAGAGAAAGAATCCTACAGTTGAATGCTTTGGATGAGATGAGGAGAGCAACCTTGCATCACATAGAGGCAGTGCATAATCAGAGAATCAAGTGGCATGATAACTTCATCAAGGACAAGAAATTCCAACCAGGAGATTGGGCCTTGCTCTATGATTCAAGATATCAGGATAATGCAATAAAATTGCAGACAAGGTGGCTAGGACCATATGAGGTTGTTGAAATATACCCAATGGTGTTGTTCAACTCACTACTATTGACCCGGTCAAATTTAAGCTACTTTCTAATGGTCATTGCCTCAGATTGTATCACAAGCCAACTTCCAAAGAGGAGTTTCTACAACAATTCACTCAACATGCAACACCCAAGCTTCCTGCATCTAAGGGAAGTGGACTTAGTGTCCCTCCTTCTGGCTAATTAAGATATGTACTTGTCATAATAAAGACTTCCTCTTCTATGGGAGTCCACTTCTTCACCCATCCACCCATCTGCCCATCCATCTCCACCTTTCTCTCTCTTCCATCACTTCACTTCATTCCACTCCACCTCATTCCACCTCATTTTCATTAATTACTCAACTTATTTCTTAAAAGGCGATCGATACTTTCTCCACAATCTTTGCAACGAATCTTCCACAAATCCATGTTTGTGCGCATTAATTGCTATCTATTAATTATCTTTAGTGCATTCATTTAATTGTTGTGAATTAATATGGATGTTCACCATAGCATGTCATTATTCCTTGTCCCTGTCAAATCATCCTTACCACCTTGCATGTGAGGAAACATGCTCAAATTTAGGTTGGGGGGAAGATGTGAGTATTTTTCCCACGTGTTAGTCCATAACAGTCTATGTTATAAAAATTTAAATCGAGCCAATTTGAATTTTGAGAAAGATGATGGCTCGTATGTGTGAGGTGACACCAACTATCGCTGCCATTTTTCTCCATCATAACCTTCCTTTATTATTCATTTACTACCATTATTGATCATGTCATAATCTTAAGTTGCCAAAAGGTAAAATAGAAAGAAAGAAAATGTAAAACAGAAAAGGAAAATTCAAGTGACATTGGCGTTGGAAATTTGGCAGTATTGTAGGAAGGAAAATTTGCAAAGTGAATTTTGATTGTAGAAAATGGGAGGTGGGTTAATCAGGAATGAACCCATGGTTCATGATGTATTACTATAGGATGCACCTTCAGAAGTTGAATTCAGAAACTGAGACTGGTTAGACTATTTCATGAAGCTGAATGGTTTTAATGAAGACATTGCATTAGAATTTTCCTAGACATTGTCTGAGGGAAAATCCACGATAAAAGGGCTAGAAGTATTGACTATAAAAGAAAGAATTACAGAGGTTACAGGGTTGTTGGTCGATGGTGAAAATTACCATGCTTCAAGAGATGCCAAGTCAGCTAGGGCCGAATTTATAGAACCTGGCGACCCTCCATTGAATGTGGACAAACAAGGTGCAAAAAGAACCTCTCTCCCCAAGCCATGGAAGCTAGTAGTTGTTCATGTCATAAAATATATCACTTGTGAAGGACGCCAGTAAAATCTACATTTCATGCACTTTAAACTATTGAATCACATGAGGCACGAGAGGAGGATGAATGTGTTGAATGTGCTTTACCACCTTCTTTCAACCATGGCAGCTAAGACTCAGAAAGGTATGGACAATTTTGTTTCCCACCATTATTTGATTAAATTGTTAGTTGAGAAGTCTCTGCATGATGTATCTGAGATGAATTGGGAAGAATTCATAAATATTGATCAAATTAGACCTGAGCATTTGTGACCTAGTGTTTTACATCAACCCCATAGGTCTAGCAGGAGATTGAGCATAGATGAAACCACTCCTAGTGCTTCAACCTCTGGCGCAGGCCCTAGTGCAAACCCTCCTGCAACAAAATGGACCATAGAAATGAGCTCTTTTGAGATGAACCACTTAGACAAAGAAAGTTCCTCCCCATATTTTGATGATGATGTTCCACTTGGCATCCTAATGAAAACTAGGGCACAAAAGAGAGAAGCATAAATAAGAAAAGGAAAAGCTAAAAAGCAGCTGATAGAAAAAGAAGTACCAAGCTCTAGGAAGTAGAAGGTTGGCACTGTTCATCCTGTAGCCAAAGAAAAATGTGAAATCCCTCCCATGAAATCAAGACCAGTTGGGCTAGCCTTTGATACGCCTCCGCAGGAAAGCCCTAAGTCTAGCGAAATATCATAGGGGGACACAAAAGATCCAATGGAGCAAGTGAATGTTGAGGAAGAGGATATATTTGAAAGCAACAAACATAACACTAGCAGATCTTGTTGATATTGCATAACAAGTTGAGAATCAAGGGTATGAGGAAAATTAGGATTTCCTACAGCATGAGCAAAAATGGGAACAAGAGACCTTGCAACCAGAATTGACTGAACAACCTGAATCCCTGCAATTGGTAATATATGAAGAGCAAGCATCAATGCCAGGGAAAATGTTGGTAGGAATACATAACCACCCTTCTTTTTCAATGCACATGGTAGCTATGCATTTATGGAAATAAATTCAAAGAAGAGAAGAGGAATGGAAAGAAGAGAAACATAGGTTGAAGAAGGAAATTCAAAAGAAAGATGAGGAGATTGCAGACAAGGATGCATAAATTGCTACTTTAAAGAAGAAGGTAGATGATATGACAGCCTTGGTATCCCAAATAGTAGAATGTAGGGCCCCTCCAAGGGTCTATGCTTTGCATTTGAAGAAGTATCTTTCTTTTAAGCTAGCAAGGATTGTCTCAGGTTTCAACCCTTCTATTGAAACCCCTATTGAATTTTGTAATGCTTATCAGATTACTTTGCATGAGATGAAGAATTTGTTGTGTGAATTTTACTTGCACAATTATGCTGTGACTCAAGAACATGATTGGAATCCACTGTTCTATGTTGGGGATGTCCAATTAAGGGCATTTATGTCTTGGGTACAAAATGAGATCAGTTGGGGACAACAATATGGGGCTTATAAGCAATTGGAATCCAACATCCCTCTGCCCATCAGGGTTGAATCAGGAAATCTAGGGGACATTTACTAGGAGTGGCACATAATGCTTCTTAGACCTAGCTATGGTAATAGGATTATGCTTTGGATAGAAGTAGTTTACAGTGAATATGAGGTGGTGGAAAAAGTAAAAGATGAAACTATGAAGAGATACTTGTCACAAAGATGGAACAACCTAACTGATGAGCTGAAGCAATTTGAGCCCCACTCTATATAGAACTATGCTGCAACACTTAAAAGAATTGAAAAATATACACAGATAGGGAGGACAAAAGGATGATTCTGGCTTCCACTGACTTTTCAGCTACCCACCTTGATGTGGCCCATGCCAAATTACAAGTTTTAAAACTATGATATTGCTATAGAGAGACAAAGATGGAACTGATTAGACAAACAACAAGGGTTCTATTGGGACCCTGACTCACGCATAACAACCACTGATGTGTGACAGTTGGTGGTTGTAAATTTCAGGGCTTTGACTAAGCAGAAGAATAACCCTTCCCCTATTGGAGGACCAACAAAACCATAGGTTGGGGGGGATGATGAGTCTAGTTTATGGTTTAATTTTGGTAGAATTTTTGATCTATTTGTTGAAATTGGCATGAACCTTGATGTTTGAATGTTGATATTTCCTCAAAACCATAAACACTAGGCCTAATTTTATCTTTGCAAATATTTAATGGCATTGACATGTTATATGGACTATCTATGTTAATTCTACATGTGGATTAATGAATGGTCTTTAAGATAGTTATAGATATGTGATTATTGTGCATACTAATATTGCCATCCAGATATGATTTGAGGCAACTAGATTGAGAAGATTCCACTAGATGGTCATTCACCATAATGGCTAACAAAGTGTTCATGCAAAGGTCAATGAAAGGAATCATTCAAAGAGGTCAAAGGTGGGAGATTCCTCATGCAAACCAAGTTGTAACCGCCTTGTAAATGATTTTTATTGATGTTGAGTGAATATAGGAGTTACTGTTGTGCTAAATCTGTGTTGAGGTAACACGTCTAACCAGATTCCATGCATGTGTAACCACCTCTCCACTTTCTCTGCTTTCCCTAAAGTGGTGTCCTCCTAGTTCATGGAGTTGACTTCCTTTCTTAGTTAGTCGATTATTTTCCAATAAATAAGAGTTAGATGCTCCTTCTCAGGAGGTTGCACGATCTAATGATGTACTTGCATTCTTAGTTTTTAGCAATACAATTACACTGCTATATTGTACTCATGTTTTCCAATGAATAAGATGAAGTTATAAGTCTATGCATCCGATTTTACATTAGTTTTAGAGGATACTCATCCAAGGGGGGCCACTTGGTGAGAATTATGTCCTTAGTTTTTTTTAGTTTAGTTATTACTCTATATTCAGTAATTAGTTAAGAATCTAGCATTGACTATTCCTGCAGCCACTAGAATTCTATTTTGTGACTATTCCTGCAGCCAAAGCAGACATAGTAGCTTCTTGTTTGTTTGCTCATATTTTCATTCTGTCATGTATTTCAGCTTAGCATAGTTGTTGGTTGATGTTCAGTACTTATGTTATTTCCTTCTAAGCAATTTACCTTCAACATTATGTTTTTCTTAGTTGTAGAATGAATATGGCTACTTGGCATCCTTAGTGCACATATTGTGCTGATCCATTTCAAGTTCACGTCCCTGGGTTGACAAGTTAAATGCACCTTCATGATGATTGAATGGCTATTTAGTTTAGATGTTCAATCTATGAATCACAGTTGTAAGGGATTAGTTGTCAAATCATTATAGGAGGCCAACAAGAACTGAGGGCTTCTCTAAGAGGCCATATAAGCTACCTCGGTACCCAAATGACCGATTGGTATTGCTCAAAGTCTCTAGACAACTACAACATGTACATACTCTCCTAAGTGACAACCACAGGCCTAGAATTCCTTATCCTCTCACATCTGGCCAGGGTATGTATGCAATCCCCACATCCCAATGTGTGGAATACTCTGAGAAAGAGATAAATGAATATAACCTGGAGCTCTACACTGCCTAACCATGGATGGATCTGTATGAAAAACTAAAGAAGATGGTTGGGAAAGAATATGCCCACTTGCACAGTGTTGAAGACTTCTGGGAAAACTGTAAAGATGACAAGGATGTGTGCATGAGGCACTATATGCGCATGATGACATACTTTGTTAAAATAGTAAAATTAGTCCCAGTGTTGGATCAAATTTTTGAGGAAGAAAACACTATAATAGATATGAGATTTGACGTTGTCACCAACCTATCGCTACCCCTAATTGACTGGGATGAGGAAGAGGTCAATGACCTTGATATCTTAACAAAACCAATAGAGGCCAAGACAAAGCAGTGGATTGATGGGAAAATTGCTTAGTTGAAGCTACAAGGAGCAACTCTGACCTATGGTGAGCTCGAGGATGAGCTCGAGAGCGATATTGATAGTGGGACTGTTGTTGCCCCATTTGGGGAAACTTCTAAATCCCCTCCCAATACCAGGTCAAAGAAAAGGAAAGAAGTGGTGGAACACAAACCAAAGCATAAGGTGTACTCTAGAAAGGCATCAAAAGGTGACCCTTCAAAGAAGGCAAAGAAGTCGGGCAGATTCACTGAGATGCCCACCATTCAAGAGGACCCACTCCATGACGGAAAATAAGAAGAGGTCGAGCAACCAAAGTCTCCACCTGCCACCTCTTCTCTTACTTCCACCACTGATGCTACTACCATCACTCCTCTGCCAACATCTCAAGCATTACTCGCTTCCTCTTCACCTGTGGTGCACATCTCAGTTCACCTAGCCTCCACCTCACCTAATACACCCATTATGGTGAGAGATTCTTCATTTTCCACCACTTCTCCACTTTCTTCTTCCTCCATGTCTCCATCAACAACTATTCCCTTGTCCTCTACAACAACAATGCCTACCCTCACTCTCCCTGGAGCTTTTTCCAAACATATGCAAAACATACCATTGGAGCTCTCAGGAGTATTAATAAACCTAGTGGTGCAAGCTACCTTAGCTCAAGTTGTTGCCAGTATCCCTTCTCCTCCTCCAACTGAACCACCCAAGATGGAGGCAACAATGCAAATTTCTAAGGAGCTAGAAAGATGAGAGAGGGAAGCAGCTAAGGAAATGGAAGAGGAAGTTGATGACTACCACGAGCATTTAGAGCACCAACACTTAGTCATTGATGAGGTGGTATATGAAGAAGAAGAAACACAATCCTCTGAAGAAGATATTAAGGACCTCGACACACAATACATTATGGAAACTTCCGACCAAGAGCTTGAGGAAGAGTTGGCCAAACAAATCAAAGATGTTGGAGAGGAAGTTGAAAGGAAGTCCTCTGAGGAGAAGAGGGGTACAGATGAAGAAATGGAGGTAACCATAGAACCTCCAACTAAGGAACATGAAAAAAGCCTTAGTCATGATGAAGAAATTCCTCTCGCAGGGGAAGAAGAAGGAAAGAAAGAGGAAAAGAAAGAAGAAGACAAGCCTGAAGAAGAGGTTGAAATAAATAAAAGCTCAGAAGCAGAACACCACGAAGAATATGGGAAAGAAGAAGAGGAAAAAATATCTGAGGGGGAAGATATCCCCAAGGAAAACATAGCCATCACTGAGTCACAGAAGGAAATGTCTATATTCATTCGAGATTTAGATGAGGAAGAGAAAGAGAAAATAGAGCAAGAAGCTTTAGGCCACCAAGAAAGAGAGATCCAACACATCCAAAGAGAGGAAGGTGATCATGAATCACCAAAAGAAGGATCTCAAATGCCCGAATGGCTAGAGAAGCAACTACAAAAGAAGGCCCCTGCCCTTATGGATCCTAAAGAGAGGCTAGAGGCCAACCTAGCATGAGCACAAATAGGGACAAAGAAGGAGAAGAAGTTGAGGGTCAGATCCCATATCACGATGGATGCATTGGGATCAAGGACCGTGTAGATAGCTACTCCAGTAGTGGAAGGAGAGGGAGTCAGCTATAACATCTCTACTATTGACTTGGGAACAACCACTAGAGAGCAGAAAATTGATCATCTCTAGGGATCCATCGCCACTATTGTGCATCAGATGAACAAAGACCAATCCTCCAAGGAGGAGTTAAAGGTAAAAATGGCAGATTTAACGGCCTACATATAGCAATGGTCTTCCACCGAGGAGTTTCCTACAATGTCATTGGTCACTCCTCTACTGCTTTCCAAGGATCATATCAACAAATTAGAGAGGAGGAAGAATTGGACCAAGGCCAAAGAAGACTAGTTTCAGTAGGTGGTCTACAATGGAGATATGGGTATCGGCCATGTTGTCTAGACAAAAAATAAGTTTCAGGAGGTGCAAAAGTAGCTTGAAGGCACAAGGAAAATTTGTATTGACTTCCCATAAATATATAGAATCACATACCCTAAGCTCGAGGCTATCCTCAAGATGCTCAAGAGAACTTGGGAAAAAGGAGCTGGCACTGGTAAAGGATGACCATTGGCTCGTTGAAACATGGAAACTGGGCCTTGATCATAGAAGGGAAGTCTTGGAGTGGGTGCTCCATGAAGTGGAGCTTGACATAGATTGGGTCAAAGAACGTTTAGAGGCCTACAGAGAATATCTGAAGCTCATGATGGATTATGACATGCCTTTCATCGAGCTTGATCCTCAAAAGATAAGGCCTTATTTCCATAAGAAGATGGAGAACGGAGCCACAAATACACTCACACCAGATTTCGTGGACTTTGTTGCTTGATCCTTCGCCAAATTAGAGAAAGTAATCAAGAACATGCCAAAATATGACAAGGATTAGGACCTAATCACCAGCAGATCTAGAAAATTGAACTTCTAGGTGCTCCAATTCGATATAATGGAGTGGATTAAACTTTAGGCATTGATTGGCCAGTTCATAGGATATGCCACTATGAAGAAGCATGAAGGGAATCCAGTCATAGATGATGAGTTCCTCACAATATAGCTACAACAAAGGGCAATTGGCTAAAAGATAGAGTGCTAGATAGTGCTAGCAACTAGAATACAAATTAGGCTAAAAGACAAAAATGTATTTTAAATTGTAAAATATTAAAGGGTAGGTGAAACCCTAATTTTTAGTGAATCTTGGCCACACAATGAGATTAAATATTGGCCATTCATTTTGATTTTTGGACACTATAAATAGGGGGTTTCCTCTCATTTTCAAGAGAGAGTTGAGTTGTTGTAAAGACATGCTGCTAAAATTCTAATAGAAAGTTATTGCTTTTGGGTGGATTCTTGAGTTTCATTTCATGTTTCATGATTCTTCTTCTCATAGTTAATAGATTTGAGAAGATTTACTTTTTTGTTCCATGTGTTTAGCATGCTTTAGTAGATTAGTTAATGTTGTTCATTGATGTTGGAAATTTTGTTGTGTTGATGCCCTTCCTTGTTCATGCTTTTTGTTGTTTATTGGTGATAAATAGCAATGTAAAGCTAGTCTAAACATGAATTGAATGTTGCACTTAAATTCTATCTTTTATTCATGCTTTGTGGTGAATGAATGGTCAAAAATCTACAGACCTTAGAAGATTGCACTAGTTTAATGAGACTGTTAGCTAATTTGGTTAAGTGGAACTTAATTTCAGGAAGGTTGTCCACTGTAGTGTCCTCCATTGTCATTGTTCATCAGTAGTTTTAGGTCTAGGAACTTATTCTCTTCCCTTCCCTTTTGACCTTTCTTCAAAATAGTGATTTAGACAAAGTTCAAGCATCATTGTAAAGCCAAATCTGATGACAAAAGTGGAGTTTCAGACCACTGTCTTGAACTTGCAGCAATAGAACAACATTTCAGAATTTTATAAACTCCATTCAAAGAACCAATTCCCTTCCAACTCAACATACGTAAGGCTACCCTGTGATTACCAGCAAATCACATGAAAATAACTAAGATATTCCAAGCACTGTCATGATCTGACATCTAAAACCTTGGGATAGTTTTCTGTAATTTTCTTGTAGGAAATTGTCTTTCAAGAGAGGTGGTGCACTTATGCATTACTTGTGTTGAAAGTGCCAAAACACTCATCAACAAGGAGTTCAATACCAATATTGAGAATCTCCTAAAGATAAGTCAATGCTCGATTAAGAATAGTGTTGAGGCTCTAAGGATCCTTATGGAGAAGTTTAAGGAGCTTAAGGAGGAAAAAATGGTTGAATCTATCATTGAGAATAGCAAAAAGGAGTGGGTTGGACCTAGTTAACCTGCATTACAACTAGGAGTTAGAGGTTGTTGGCACCTTGTACAATATGAAGTAACCTATTGGTCTTTATTTTTCTTTTTATTGGTTTTTGTTTGATTGTTGGTTGGACGTGTCTATCTTTTTGTGCAACATTTTGATGTAAAGGGTTTTGAGCCCCTTCAAAACCTATTTTTCTTGTTAATCAAAAACTATAAATGTATCACAAATGATATTAAAGTGGAAAAATTATTTATACAATGAAAATCAAGGCTATTGATTTTTTTAATAAATTACTAGTAATTATATCTAATATCTAAGATGGTTTTATAAGTCTAAAGTTGTATTGAACAATTTATTCCTTACTTAAAATAACAATTCAAACATTTCCAAACACTAATCAAGTTTAGTTTTATTTTGTTTGAGTTCATAATTCAATTCAATTAAACATTAATTTCTTAATTACAACTAACTTATAACTACTTGATCTTCATTTAAATATTGCATTCCTTTCTTTATTGCCATTACATTCAAGTTGAATATCCATTTTAAATTCCTATCTTTCTTCATATTTGAATCCCAATTTGGTTGTTGGAGTTTGATTTTGCATATTTGAATCATTTACATATTTAAACATTGCAAGTTGGAAAGATTTACAGAGGGTTTTCAATCTATTTACATGTTAATTAATTTTTCATAGTTTTCCAATTACACTACTAATTTGGAAATATATATTTTTTTTATACAAAACTAGTATTGGAATCAGATTTTGTTTATATGTATATTCAAATTAAAATATATTTGTTGCATTTAAAATAAAACACAACATCCTAATTAAACTATGTAAAATTTACCAATCAAATATGGTATAAACACAATCAGATTTTAATATTAATTTAAATGCAACAAATATGTTTTAATTTGAATATACATATAAACATAATCTAATTTCAATACTAGTTTTATGTAAAATATATATATATATAGTATAAACACAATTTGATTTCAATATTGGTTTTGTATAAAAACAAATTATATAATTTGCATATAAATATATGTGCAAATTATATAAAAAGCTATTCAAAACTAATATTGAAATATATGCAAATTGTATAATTTTTTTTAATACAAAACCAGTATTGAGATTGAATTATGTTTATACCATTTCTAATTGGTAAATTTTACACAGTTTAATGAGGTAGTTATGTTTTTTTTTTTTTTTAACGAGGGGAATTGGGTGCAGCACGGCCCCCCATATAACCCCCACCGCCGGTAAAATTTTTACCGTGACCGGTAGTGCTGGCGGGACACACCAACCGGTACCACGGGAGTGCTGGAGAGTCGAACCCATGGTGGGCACCCTGCGACAGGGAACACCTTAACCAACTGGGCTTGGGCCGGTGCCCGAGGTAGTTGTGTTTTATTTTAAATGCAACAAATATGTTTTAATTTGAAAATATCATATATGTATACATATTTATTTATTTATTTATTTATTCTCAAATATTTAATTGAGTATGTATATTTATTGTAAAGGAATTTTTTTCTCTTGAATTATAATTCAATTGCATCAT
This sequence comes from Sequoia sempervirens, assembly GCA_007258455.2. Taxonomy (NCBI): domain Eukaryota; kingdom Viridiplantae; phylum Streptophyta; class Pinopsida; order Cupressales; family Cupressaceae; genus Sequoia; species Sequoia sempervirens. The sequence continues at coordinate 519,213,490 of VDFB02058242.1, forward strand.
TAAATATGAGATATAGAGAAGTATTTTTTTTCTTTCTCAAGTTCCATCATTTTGACTTTGGAAAGTAATGCATTTATGGAAAAAAACTAAACCATCTTAATTTCAATAATTAGTTTAATTCTATATCTCTTGAGTACAATTATGTTTCTATTCATTATGCAAAAAATCTAAGTAGTTCTTTTAGTACTTGGAGAAGAAAATGATTAATAGATACTTCTTATGCACAAAAATGTATACACATGTACTTCTTTCTCTTGATCTTACACAACAAAAAATTTAATACCTTACCAGGTTACAAATTGAAAACCATAGTCAATAAACATTGTGGGTTCATGATACCTTCCTAATCTCACAAAGCTCAACATGTTTTCCTTTTTGAAGACCATAGATTAGGTAACCACAATGTAACATGCCCATTATTCTCTCTAGTAAAACTACTAAGTTTTACCCACATGTAAATATCTATGCATTTAAAGTAGAGCAATAAAAAAATTTCTTTCTATTCAATAATAAATGCATCATTTGAAATATAACTTTATCCAAACTTTTCCATTGCATAATTAAAGAATCATTCCAACAATATAAATATGATTTAACTTTACATAAATATATTCAAGATAATGTTTCACATTAAAATTTCCATAAATATGGAAACATGATACATACATAGCTTTAACAAGATCACATGAACTAGAAATATAAATGGTCCAGAATGTCCTCCTAAATATTGGCCGCCAACTGCATCAGAAGAGGCATCACTCAATCACTTTTCTGCCAACCATGGATTAATTGTGATCCCTCGCATATCTACCAAATTGGCAGATGGCCCTACCCTTCGACGAAGAGATTGGTTTGGTAACCTCATCCTTCAAATAGCCTTTTTTGAGCATAGTGATGTGTCCTACATTTCTATAGCTTACCATAAGTCAACCTCTAATTCTATGATATTCTCAACCTAGTATGTATTTGGATCACAGTGAATTGATAGTGTGGACAATGGCTACCTACACTACTTTGGCCAAAGGTTCAACACCCAGTACTTCGAGTGAGGGTCATTTATATTCACCACTACAATTGCTCGATTTGTATTTTAACCATTAGTATTCTATTCTATTCTAGGTTATTCCCTTTCTCGTGGATTATCCTAATCCTGAGAATAGCCCTCCCTTTGTCTCACATTATCTAACATGGCAATCAAGTATCACAAAACAACTCTATCTTATGCTATGCACCTAGAGTATATCTATACTTTGTATAGTACTAACAATCTATGTATAGTACAAATAGTATTTTTATTCATATAATAATATAATCATCGTATACATATATATATGAGTATATATCAAAAATAAGGTTTCACAAAACAAGAAACAACCAAATGATATGCAAGCATATCCAAACACCTCGTATAAGAAAAAAGACAATCTTTCAACATGACAATAAAATAAACAATCTTTCCAACATAATAATTGTTATCACCAAATAGTGCAACCTTACTAAGTTGCAAAACTCAGCCTACTAGTGAAACATGGGATAACTCCCCTAATTGTGAGCTCAAGATGTGGGAGTTAACCTCCAGAGTGAGTTGGTTCTCTGGTTGTTCACTTATCCTAACTTAAACTACTATTTTATTGATGGAAAAAGGTAGAAAGAAAAGCATGAAATGAATCTAGTACTAAGGTGATGCACCAAAAAATGTGTCTTCTCAGACTTAAGACTGTTGTTTTGACACACAAAAGACCAATAACTCAGTTAATTCTACACAACTTAGCTTAAGCATACTCATGTATCAGTGTTTTATAGAGGTTGAGTGATTTTCAGTCATAGAAGGAAGAAAATAGTGTTCTTCACAAATAGATGTTGTTTTTCACCTAAACACAGATTATAATCTACACAAAATATGCTTTTCCTGTGCCAAAATAAGACATAAATTTAAGGATTCATGCATGAAATACAAAAATAGACATTAATTACCAGTTGCACACACTTAAAATAGGCCTTTGAAGGTATTAAACTAAAATATTTATTGTTAAAAAATGTTTTTACAATAGTATATGCCTGAAAAAGATTGATTTACCTTCAAAATCTAAAAATATTACATTTATTATTCAGTCTCAAAGGCTGGTTTTTGAGTTACATTATAGTATTTTGCAGAGAAGAACTTACAAAAGTTAAAACATTAAGTAGAAAATGTAAGAACTAACTAACAATGAGCCTAGGCCTGCCCTTTTCTCTATCCCAACATGGGAGAGAATATAGGATAGATCTTTATGACCATTCAAGATAATTTTTTGACTAAGTTGTTGGACCAACCTCATTTGGGCATTGGAAAACTACCTCTCTGTATCTCATTCCTAAAGAATCTCCTATATGGCATTGGGATTTGCAAGTGTTGACCCCTTTCAATTACCTTATGTCTTGTTTGTTGCTAGAAAGACTCCTACACTTGCCGACTAACCAAACTATCTTTTATTGCCATCTAAATGTTGATAGGAGCTCCCTATATAGGTGTTTTTTCTTACATGTGTCACCTAACTGTCCATTCATCCTCTTCAATGCCTTAAAAGGTCCACTAGCATACAAACTAAACATGTTGTACCTACCTCAACCACTTTTCTAGCATAGAACTTGACTTCTTTGATGGATTTCAGTATATCTTCACATCTATCAACTATTATTCAATGTTAATGTTGACTCTTCTTGAGTTATGCCATCTTTTACCACTCCTCAACTTGTTTTGCCACATATTTGACAATACTTTGTTCCATGCCTTTTCACCTCTATTATTTTATCTTGGAAACTATATAGTGATTTGTCCTTTATTGTCCAAGATCTATCTTTTAAAAAAGAAAACTTCCCATCTTATTGCACCATAGCTCTAAATGCTATGAATGTCCATTTTTAATCATGGACTACACCTTAAAGGTTTGATTGTCCTTCTACAGGGTGTTACCCCATTGACTGTTTTCTCTCACCATGGAACTGCCATTCTTTACAAGAAAAGTACTCTACCCTACCTTGGACTTGTATGCATATATCACATCCATTAACATTTTCTTGTTGCATGGTTATACACCTCAAAAGGCTTGAACCTTTCTGTTTCAACTGACTTGTGATTAGCTTGTCATAGGGTTGTGAACTACCATGTATGTGGTCTCATATTTGCATTCATTAGTTCTTCAATCTAAACACTTTTCCTATCTTTTTTTTCTTCTTCTGAAATGTGTTGATTTAGTAGTGATGCTCATCCTTCATGCTTTTATTTCTTGTGTAGGGTAAGGTACAAAACACACTCCTAGTAGATATTTTTCTATAGCATTGAGTATGTGAGAACTACTAGACATTATGTACCACCTTTTAGTAGGAATGGATATGTTCAACTTCTTTGTCCTCCTTCCTCACATTACATCTTGAATATCTTTCACGCTTTTTCATAGTGTTCTTACTATCTTGCTCAATTCTTCATGGAAACTTACCATGTTGTTGCACTATCCAAAATGTCAACTGTAGTGGTTTGTCTTGTGGTTGTTGTAACTGTTGCAATATTTTGATTAAAAGAGAAAAATGGGTTTTGAAGGGACCCGAAACCCTTTATTGCTCAAAGATAAAAACATTGAACCATGAGCAACAGGCAGTAGCAAAACAACAACCAAAAAATAGAAACCCAACAACAAAGCAACAATAACAAAAAACAATGCAAAAAGAGACACTACTTCATGTTATTTAAGGTGTTAGCCACCTCAATCTCTTGGTTACAATGTAGCTCGACCATGTCCATCAATTCTTTCTTCTCCTCCTTAGAGGTCTTCCTCAAGTTACCCCTTCCTCTTGTACATGGGCCTAATGCTTCATCTTTTTCAACCTTCTTCCCCTTCCCCTTTGAAGGCTAGTCCTTCTCCATCAACTCTACAAAGTAAAGTTGATCTTCCCTAAGCTGACTTATCTTGTAAAAAGGACCTCCAAAGACTCCTCACTATTCTTGACCAAACTATGGATAACATGCAATAGCTTCTCGATGTCTGCATTAGTTTCAATAATCTTAGCCTCCTTATCAGAGAGGCGTTGTTCATATAGGGATTTAAATCCATAAAGGATAACTCTAATTCAACAAGTCTTTCAATCAAAATATCTGAGGAAGAGCCCTTTGGCCTATTTTGCATATTCTCCTTGAGACCCTTGATCTTGATATTCACCCTATTAAACTCTTGCAATACCCACTTGGCTAGCTTAAACATGCTTGTAGCCCCCAAACGATTCATATCCAGAAGCTCGAACATTGAAGTATTTTCATCATTAAGGTAAGAGAAGTCCTCAAAGATAGGATTCGCTTTAAGTGGCTCTGGCTTTCCAAAGCTTGGATTAACCCCCTCATCCTCATGCATAGACTTCCCATCTAATAGCTCCACATTGGGTGACTATTTAATAGGTAAGTTATTTATTTCAACAACATTATCCACAACACCCTTCTCCTTATCCTAATCCTTGGTACCCTTCAAATCACCTTTCACAACCTATTTTTTCAACTTTGCAATTCACTTGGATGTCCTTCGCGACATTTCCTTGGCTTCCTTATCCCCAACATTTTTAGGCAATCCCTCCTCCTTATTGCCATCCACAACAGGATCCTGATCATTAAGCTCATTATTTCCCTTAGATTGGGAACCACCAGAAACAACATTACTATCATTGTGAGCAGAATGGGAATCCAACTAATAAAGAACAATCTTCTTAGCAGCATGTTTCCCCTTGGGATTCCCCTTCTTCTGTTGGTGTTTTTTCTAGCTAAGCTTTGAAATCCTCTAAAGGGTAGCCAACCCTTCTACTCAAGAAACCTCAAAGCCAGTGGCCAACTAACAGGTAAAGAGTTTTAGGCTCTTATCCCTACTCTTTAGGCTCTGTGGGACCAAGGAAGGTGTTCCTTATTGTGTCCATTTGATATTTCAATTCCTCAAGAACACTTCAAAACAGATTTATTCCTACTCAATGCAAATAGATATTATTTGTTGATGGCTTGGCAGACCTTCAAGCAAATAACCACCTAATGCTAGGAAATGAATAAATCTTTATAGCATATACATCATAATTGAAAGATTTAATGATTTATAATTTTATTCTCGTTTGAATCCCAAATCTGGAGTATGATCAACTCAATTGTTTCATTATTTTCCACAAATGGGCCAATGCTTCATCAATTGGGTAAACAGAGTCCAATATGCAGCAACCATTAATATATCAGCTACTGAATTTAGAAACATGTGGACTATTATCATAAATCCTTGCAATATGAGAACTCATTGTGCCTGCAACAAAACTTCTTATCAAATCCTAAGTGACTCTTTACAAATCTATGACTCCCCTCAAGCATTTAATTAACTCTTTGAGTTAAAGCCAAAACAGAGCCATACATTCAAATTCACCATTGAAGATAAATGAAAAGAACCTTCATATTTTCATTCATAATTTGTAAAAGAGAATACAAAGGAGAGTATTTTCCCAGAACTAAAAATTGCTTCAATATCAGTAACTTTATAAAACTAATTTAAGACTGTCACACTTAACTCCTAACCAAGACAATATATTGTCCATTCATTTACATCATTTATAGTGTGCTTCCAAATTGAGTTGATTTCTACCCAAACCTCCAGATATTTCAAAATCCAAATCCCTTACAATGAGAGAAGAATTAGATGATAAAGAAACCAGAAGAAACAAGAGCAGCCCTAAAATGAATCAGTAAAGGACAACTGGCAGCTTCATCTTCGTTAATTTGCAATGACAAAACTCAAAATCCTCTCTCTTCTCACTTTCATTTTCACCACCAAATTTGCCTCCAATTTTTCCCATTTTACCCATTCAACAGAAAATTCATCTGTAGGTGAAAATATTTCACCCAGCTGCCCTGCAGTTGAAAAGTCATTTTACTCCTCTAGTGAAAGCTCTATAAAAGATTTTTTTTTTCTTGTTGTCATATTTCACCTCCAGCCAATAAGACCATTACTCATAAAATGAATAATAAATTCACCTTATAAACCAACTCTTGTCCATTTACTCTTTCACCTTACCTTGGAATTTTATCCAAACTTTACTAAAGAATATAAAGTCAATGAAATTAATGATTTATTTGAAGCCCACTATGCTGCACAATAGTTACCCGTGTCAGTTTACTTTTAAACTTTTATTTTAAAGTTTTACAGTTGAAAAATAAAAGTCCTACTTCTTTTAAATTTCACCACCATACTAGGCCAAATCTTGTTTTATGAGCTCCTTTTCACTTTCCATTTTAAATCCATTTTACAATGAAATCATCCATTGGGCAATGTTAAAAACATTAGAAATTGTCAATTTTTTGGGCCCACCTCCTAGTTACCTCCCACCCATCACTCAGCCACAGTGCATCGTGAGTCATATGAGGAAAAGAAGAAGGCAACCGACGTTGGGCGATGGTGAAGCTCGTGTCATTTCTTAGCTCTCATGCACTGCTAGTTCAAGTTGAAAATAGAAGGTAGGACTAGCAAGTGGACATGAGGGAAAAATGCCCTAATTTTTGTTGTAGCCTCCATGGCGTTCTACCGTGCTTTGCAATTGCATTTCTTGGTCACAATGACTCCTTCATTCAATACATTTGCATGCAAGCTTCAAAGTCTTTGCAATAAATCCATTACGGTTGTCTTACATTCACTGGCACCTTCCCCTCATGATTTGTTGCATTTGCTTGAAAGCTTTTGTGGTACGATGACTCCCTTGTTTAGGTTTCCCTTTGCAAGCTTGGGTTTCTCTCTATGCAACACCAACATATATCTAAACCCCTTCCATATTAGGCTTCATATTACAAAAATTCCCCTTCAATCAGCCTCTTGCAATGTCCAAAGAACCTTTGTTTGGCCAGCACCTTATCTAGCCATGGCGATGTGAATGAAGCTCTGCAATGATTATACCACTGGGACATCCTTTCCATTCAAACCCTAAATAGAAGGCGTCCCCATTCTCTTTGAAGTTCCTTCTTGTTTCTATGCACAAACTTTGATTACAACAATAAATTGACTCCTCTCTTAGCAGGCTCGATGGAAACTCATCCAGCAACGTAGATATTCCTTGGTTTGTGTGCCACGTTTTCACATTATTCTCAGACTTTTACAAACTATATTGGCTTATTCCACAAATCCCTCCTCTTTTATTGTGCGGTGGTTTCCCATGCAGAAAATTCATTCTAGAATATTAAACCATCCCCATTCAAGTATGCACTTAATTAAATCTTATTTCAAATATGAACCATGGCGCCTTTATCCTTTATACTTTGATGGTTGTTCATTCCTTGCTCCAGCATGATCCACAATACATTCCCCTTTAGCTGGTGCAAGCTTCATGTGATGAAATTAGGGTTTCACACCACGTGGGAAATTTCCAAACACTTTTGGTACATTTGCATATCAAAATTGAAACATCCCTAGGTAGGGTGAAAAATTAATGCTCAAGTAGGTCGTATCTCACAACAACTTATGATATTTGTGTCACAACTCCATTGCAATATCATCTCCACCTTCGAGCCCTTCCAACATGCAGCTGGCTCATTCTTGGCTCCACATTTTTCCCAGCATTCACTCCAATCTAAAAGCCTTTTCAACCTTGAAAATGCCTTATTTTGCAGTGTCTTTACTTCTCCTTTTGTTGAGTAATAGCTTGATGTTGTGCTCTAAGCAAGTTTCTTATGTTTCCATTAGTTCCTTAACTGAATTTTCAATTAGGATGTTTGTACTTTCTAGTTCCCGCATACATTGCTTTTGAAATCATTATGAACCTCTCAACCTATTTTAGAGAAGGCCCATGAATAGGTGTATTAATTCTTATGGGCATCTGCATATAATTAGGAAGCATGAATAGTGTTTACCCTATAAAAGATTTATTCCCTTTATTTAGCATCATGCAACCAATTCAAATTTGATGACAAGATTTAATTGTGTTATGACTTTATCCTATAGTAATTTGAATGAAGGACCATCTTCATCTGTAAATGAACTTATTATTAGTGTAACCCTTTGTCACTCTGCCTTTATATCAGGTGCACCCTTAATCTCATTTATATTTGAAACCTCATTTAAACTATTATGCTCAATGTTGGTTTCAGATACCTCTTCCTCTTTCAAATTCAGTGTTGAAAACTTTGTTGGCAACTTTCTTTGCATCACTGTGCGAATCATATTAGGCCATAAGTAAAGGTGATTAGCAACATGAAGATTACTTTTTTTTTCATCACAACTAGGGGCATTCAATACCATGTCTATCCAACCAAAACAATTTATTTGAAGTGGCCACAATATTGGAAACACTTGCAATCTCATAATTGTGCAGAGCATGTCGGGTCCCCAGGTGGGCTCGGCTAAAAAAAATCATTTTCAAAAAATTTTTATGCTTGAATTGATCTAAGACAATTTAAACATGCTTCAGGGGTGAAATAACGAACTGGGTTATCACTAAAATTTGCTTTTTGATATATTTAAAAAATGAGCAGAACTGGTCGAGTGGGCCCTAGAATCACCCCTAAAAATTAGTCAAACAACTACATGGAGCCATAAAAAATTATAGGCATGCAGAAATTTGAACCAAGAATCGATTGCAATAGACGGATTGGAAAAAAAAGTCACGAGGTGAAAGTTATTCAGTGTCAAAGTTGCTCAGTTGAACTTTTCGACAACAGTTGTTCAGAACCAATTAAAACTCACCAAAGTCACCATTTTAAAAAATACCAAATCAACCCCTGGTGAGCTGCCACTGGGAACAATAGATTATTTGGGTACACTAAACACATGTTCAAGATGGATTTTCTTCAATCAACACTCATCAGAAGATATTGAATGTCAAAGTTGACCCCCTTGAAACATTGTCAGAAATGCAGGTGCAAAACTGAACAAATTGCGTTGGTTTTGGCCCATTAAAAATATCAAATATTATTGTGAGGTTCTGAAACTGGACCAAGGAGTACACTTTGGTATGTAAAATGGAAAGCAACAATCATTTTGACTTGACGATCATCCAGTTGCAAAATATAAGATCAAACAGGAGGCCACTTTGCAAAACAGAGAATTTGCAAACAACATAAAAGTGTCAAAACCCTCCAGCTTCACTTTTCAAAACCCTATCAAAAATTATCACGGGAAGCTAAAAATTGACATGAATGTTCACATATATCATATTACTAGGTCTACAAAGGTGTTTTGCATGAAAATCAACGGGCACTAAATTATGACCCTCCAAAGTGGGTCACTTGGGCAGATTTCTCAGGTGCATTTTTGAATGTATAGAGGCAATTTTTTTGAAATGGGCACTTCAAATTTGCAAAATTTGACAGTCCCAACATCTTCCTCTTCTTAGAAGGGGCCACTACAAGGGACAATGACCCATCCTTGTCCTCTTCATTCCACTCCTCTTCACCAGCAGCACTGGTATCTGAACCAGTCGAGAGGGATTCTTCACTAATAGCCTTTTCCTTACCTTTAATCATCTTTGTCAGGATTTGAGCTTTCACATGCTCCATTATGAGTAGTATGAGGCCCTCATGAAGAATAGGATCCCTCCTATTTTTTCAGATGAGCATACACAAACACTTCCAACAAAGATAAAAGAAAGAAAGGGAACGAGATAAACAACCCATGTCTAAAATGATTCAACAAAGTGAAATGGTGACCTAAAATTGTAGTATAGTGACCTTCTAGGGTATCATACCACATTATGACCTCTGCTACCTCAACCCAAATTTTCTTCAAATAATTTTGTTCGTAGCCCCATGATGGCAACTTAATCAGCTTCTTTCTCTCATCATCCTTGAAGAACTGATCCATGACATCATCATTACTCTTCCTCTCCTTGAAAAATTTATGACCCACTAATGGAAACCCAGTTATGGAAGCAATAAAATCCTCATTAATCATAAACTCCATTCCCCTGACCTATAATCTTCTATTATGCCAATACCTAACAAAATCCACTGAGGCCTTAGGATCATGGTCATGGAGCCTTTCCAAAAAATGCGTGAAATTTCCATGCTCTAAAATCCTCCAAAATTTATGATCCTTCCTCCATCTTGCACAGGAATAGGTCTCAATTCTACTACGGTCAACTCCCATGATAACAATCACCAAAAACTGAAACCCCAGGAAAGAGAGAACCATTAGAAAGAAAATAGGCAAACCAACACCCACAAAGCATGTGATGAGAAAGTAGGCAATAATGTTATTAACACTCCAAAGAATGAGCTTAACCATAGCCATTATATCATAATAAATACTTGGCATCCTCACTAAGGAGGGAGTACTCCTCCCATGCCTTGAAATCATTAATTCTAACAGCCCCATTCACAAAGAAATCTGCCAATGAGTTGCCCTCTCTATAGATATGAGCGGCACAAGTTTCCTCAAAGGATCTAAGCACCATTATAGCATCCTCAATTAGTTGATAATTTTTACAACTTGGATTTTGAATGCCAAGTAGGTAGTTAATAATTGTTTACAAAGATTTTGGCACCTAAATGCTTTCTTGCACTTTTAGGGTTTTTCACCTAAAAGGAGAAAGATGGGCCAAAATGGGCAATGTATACACTCAAAATAAATGCAAGGATGGATGGAATATGCCTAGATGGAATGTCTAAATTCAATAAAATAATAAAATATATTGATTATTAATGTAAAACCTAAGAAATGTAAGTTGTTTGAAAACACAGTGATGTATGCAAAATGGCCTAAGAATGTAAACAAACAATAACAAAAATAAACAAGACTAGAGAGGTGCACTTGGAAATTGAAATTTGATGTAGAGAGGCTCTGTAATGTTGAATATTTTGTTGTTGAATCCAACTAGGACACTTACTCCAAGTTGGGCAACTTAGTCTTGTTTCGGGGAGATTCTGTCGAAACGGGTTTCTACCAAATGGGTATCCGAAAATGCAGAAATCCCTTTTCAGGCCTGGTAGTGGGACTAATTTTCCATTGATGGTGACTTAGTACATTTTGGATTCTTGAGAAATTTGGGACAAGAATCTATAGCTTTCTATCTGTACTTCCCTTCCTGACAGGTGTCTGGTTCAGAAACTACAAAAAATGGGCTGAAAGAGGTCTCCAAGCTTCAATTAGGGTTTTGTTGACTTGAATGACTTTGATGGATTTTTTACCACTTTTTAACACTTTCCTCTTTGAAAAACCTGCATACAAGACCAACAAAACACATTCAAAGAGGGGGAAAATGGTTAAGGGTTAGAGAATAGGGGTTTGCCTTGGTCACACCTATTGATGGTGTTTTCTGCACAACAACTCAGACAGAATATGGAAATCCTATCTCTCTTGAAAGTTAAATCTCTATTAGCAAGCCTCAAGAGATAACCCTATTGGTAGTCTCGAATTTTGCAAATTTGAGATGCCCATATCGAAAATTTTGCCTCTGCACTTTCAGAAGTGCACTTGATTAACTTGCCTGGATGACCTACTTTGGAGGGTCATAATTTGAAGCCCATTGATTTTTAAGAAAAATACCTCTAAAAACACACTCATGTGTCCTATGTGAGTTGGCATGTCAATTTTCAGCTTCCTACAATGAGTTTTGATGAGGTTTCAAAAGGTGAAGCTGGAGGGTTTTGTCACTTTTCTGTAGTTTGATAACTTTCATTTCTGCAAAGTAGCCTCCGGTTTGAACTTGGATTTTGCAACTAGTTGATCATTAAGAGAAAGCGAATGTTTTTTTGCATTCTCTATACCAAAATGAGCTCACATGTCAGTTTTTAGAGCCTCACGAGTTGATTTGTTATTTTTAGCAAATCAAAACCAAATGGATTTTCTTTAGTTTTGCACTGAAATCTTTCTGAGGGGCCAACTTCGAGCGTCAATAACTTTTGATAGGTGATGATTCAAGCTAATCCTTTTTGTACACATGTTCTCTATACCAAAGTGATCTACTGTGTCCAGTGGCAGCTCACCAAGAGTTGATTTGATATTTTTGCAATGAGGTGATTTCATCAGTTTCAATTGGTTTGGAACATCTGTTTATTGCAGAAAGTTTGAGTAAGCAACTTTGACAACGAATAACTTTTGCCCCATTATCTGTTTCTCTGAGCCATCTCTTGCATTTCATTCTTGGGATGAATGGCTACATGTCTACAAGTTTTTTATGTCTCCAGGAGGTTGTTTGCCCAGTTTTCAAAGTCGATTCTAGAGCCAACTCGACCAGTTTTTCCTATTTTGCAAATGTGCCAGAAAGCAAGTTTTAATGAAAACCCTTTTCATGTTTACATTCCACACACATTTAGATGTTGTCTAAAATCAATTTGAGAACCAAAGTCATTTCAAAATGATTTTTTTTTTAGTCAGGTCACATGTGACCAGCCTTGCTTTGCATAGTTGTGGAATGCTTTAAGGAAGATGTTTCAATCAGGGTTGTAAAAATAGTAAATGGTGATGATCTGTGTGAGAATGATGTTCAATTAAAATTCCTTCAATCATACAACTGTTGGGAAGCTTAAAGAAAAGTTCAGAATGCTTTTGAACCAGAGTACACACGTGAAAGTGGTGTTTTACTTAAATCACCATGGTGTTTTGCAACCTAGGCAATGGTTTTGAATGAGATTTAACTCAAAACCTATTGCAAAGTATTTGAAGTAAATAAAACTTATCACAAGTTTTGTATGCATTGGATAATATGGAAAGGGAAACAAAAATTGGATCGATGCAATAGAAATGTTAAAGCATCCATTGGAAAAACTGAAAGGCCTCCAGAAGAAATCTTAAGGACAGCTTTTTCCTTTATGAAAAATGTCCACTTAGGAAATGATGGGGATTCCAATTTTGAAATTGAGAATCCAGTGGATTGTGTAGACAGAAGTGAACACAAAACTTATGATGTTTTCAGTACATAGGTTCTTTCATCTGGCATTGTGATACCAAACGCATGATCCTCAACAGGAATGAGACACCATGGAGAATGTAAATGTTATTTTCTCCACAAGAGAAAGGGAATATGTTGAATAAGTGGGGGCACTCAACAAATGAAAATGTATATGTTGAAAAGCCTTAAGTAACTTTCAACCAAATGCATTTGGCGTGTAAGAAAATGTAGCCAACATGCTAGATGATGGAACGTTTCCAAAGGGGTTCAATGGAAGGGCGCACCCAGTAGAGTGTTATGCACCTGGTTGTGCACCAAGTGTATTTGTTGAATACCTCAGAAATTTTTGAGAGAGGCTCCTCTATTTGGCTGTTTGGGACGCACTCAAGGTGAACAAAACCTATCAAATACTTTATGAACATGAAGATGTAGAATGCGCACATAATGGAATGAAAGAGCTCGATGGAGTGGTGTGTGCTGAATGAGAAGGGATGCCATCAGACAAATGGATTTGTTGAAAGAGGACTTAGAAATTTCAAAGTATGGAGCACACCAAATAGTCTTGATTGAAAGACTATAAAAACTTCCAGGCAGATGTGTGGCATCAAGGGAACACCCTCACCTGTAGAGTAAATACAAAATGAATCTATAGAAAAGCTTTGAAATTTGTAAGTACAGGTAAGGTAACTAGCCCGCGCCAGTGAAGAAGATACTTCTGCAAGGAAAACAGAGGAGGTTCGATGGCCGCCATGAATTGAACCTGTAAAGAAAGAGCAAGCTAAATAGAAAAAGAAAATTAGGGAAAACCAAAGATGCCAGAAATGAAATCAACGGTTAAAGATGAAAGCTAAATGTAGGCAAATCCCAGTCATCCCTCGCCAAATCGCAATCCAAAGATGCAAGGAGCTTAAAATCCATGAGATAGTGGGCAGGTGACATGTGGCAGTGGGCTCCAGAAGGTTTTCAATGTTGGGTATAACTTTAATGTGCCCGGTGCAAATGTTTCGAAGGTCTTCACTTGCTTTTTCATAAAAGCAAATATTTCAATAATTTGCCCGATGAAAGTTTAAAAGAAAATTTGAAGAGCAAATATTTAATGAGGTGGACCCAGCAACAAACAGCGTGGGAATTTTATTATTTTAAATGGAGATACTTTTAATAAAGGGGTTCAAAGAAAACTTTTAAAAGCCTTTATTACGTGAAATGTGAGATGAAGGAAGCAAAGATGAAATCTACGGTGGAAAAAATAAGGATCAAATGCAGCATAATCTCAGGCATTCCCCGCCAGATCGTGATTAAGAGATGCTCACTCTTTATTGATTGTGACATAACGTGTCAATGCCATGTGGCAGTGGCGAGCCTGGGTGAAATCTTCCATGTGCACGAGAAAGGGGCTTTAAGAGGGGCGAATATAATATTTTAAATGTTTCATTTGTTTTATCGAAGCAAAACATTGAAAGTAAAAAATAGGGTTGATGGAATTTTTAAAAGAAAACAAAGCACAAAAATAAGAGGTGGGCTCGTATGGAAAATAAAATGCAAAAAACTTGAAGTGGCCCAATCAAACTTTGCTTTGAATATTGTTTCATTGTTGAGTAAAATGGAAGGCTTCCACATTTTAAAGTTATTTAAAATGTAAGGTGCGCAGGTGAAAGGTGCAAATATAAAGGTAAAAATTATAACATGGAAGAAGTGAATAATATATTTACTCAAACTGGTGATGAAATATTTTGAATGGTGGGGCCCGAGGGAACTCTTCCGGATGGTGAAATATTAAAGGCCTTTTATTAAATTTCCTGAGGAGAAATGTTTCAAATGTGTTGGGTGAATAAATTAAAATGTGAGCGCAATAAATAAAGTGGATTTTTTCACTTTGTAAAACAGAATATTTTATTCACTGAAAGTGGAATAAAATACAAGGTGAAGCTGCAGCAAACAAAGAATAGAAATGAAGGCATTTTTCACGTAGCTGGTAAATGAGCTGTGAATTCATCACATGGCAGAATTTTCTGTTGCTTCACAATAGACAACAAAGGCAAATGAGGAGGAAAATTTAGTCGGAAGAGAGATGAGAGATGCTTTGAGAAAATTTGTTGATCAACAGGAGAGATTTTTTCAAATTGCATCTATAGATCAGATTGATCTTAGGGCTACTTTTGTTTCTCTTTTATTCTCTTCTTCTCTCATTGTAAAAAAGGGGGCTGGGATTCCAATTTTTGAAAGCTCTGCAAGTCAGGCAGAAGCTCTGGGTAGAATTGTATAGCCAGGAGAAATGTAATTGAGACATTAAATCTGAAAGTGTCTATTCTGAATTGTGCTCTCATGTTTATATTTTAGCTGATAATTGTCTCCATTTCTGAGATGTATTACTCTTTTGGATTCAATAATAAGATTATCTGAGTCTTTTCATGCACATTTGCTGCATTAGAGTGATATATGTTGTTGCCTTCTATTATGAGAATAATGTAATTGCTTTAATAAAGCACAAGTTGCATTTATTGTCTTTTGTTCAAAGGATAGTGTAATTGCTTCAGCACATGTGACAGGAGTACTATGTTTTAGGTGGATTTATAAGAATAGTTATCAGATAAAGCTTCAGTGATTTGGTTGTCATAATGTGATAACATTTGTAAGGATCTTCATAACATTTTCAAACACTGTAGGATGAATGTTGGTTATATGACTCCATAGCCCATTTTCTGGCACTGGTCAAGTAATATACTTATGTTGTTTTCAGCTTGGTCCCTAATTTTCAAAGTTAAAAATCATTTTAAATCCCTAGGTGTTGTAGTTATCTCATGCTCCAAATAGTTGATATTACTGATGAACAACCAATTCTATTCAATATTATCCTATTATGTTGAGCTATTAAATGAGATTATCTGTTGTTGTTAATGTTGTTTATGATAATAGTGCAAATATTGTACAAGCATTAAGGGATCACCCTCCTGGGTCTTGCAAAGCCTAAAGTGTAGGAGGCTCTTTAAAATCCTCGTCAGTTGGTCCAGGTCCTTCAAGCTGCCCTTGATTGCAATTGGCAATTCCATAGGTAGATTAGAAGACCAACTTGGTTACAATAAAAAACAAAACCAACAAACCCCAAGGTCTCTAATATTAGGTCTTGACAATGCATAAACAACGCAATGATAAATGTGAAAATGCTGGTAATCACAAAGGGACCTTACTACAAGCAAATACTGAATCTTAAATTTATCAGATCTAGCAATATGGTGATACTTTCAATCCTAAGTCTAACTCAAATGATAAAAGAAATAGAAAAATACAAAGGGTTCAAGAGACTTCTAAATTTAACACTAACTCTAAGATTGACAATGCAAATGATAAACACTGGAAATGGACCAATCCCTCATAAACTAATTTCTGCTTGACCCAGATGAATCTACAATCTTACAGAAATAGTGCAATCTTCTAAGGTATTAAAGATTTTCAAATCATGAAAATTCATCCAAAACAACCTTATTGCAATTGAAATGAATAAACCTTCACAATTGAACTAAGCACAATGAATATAAAAGTCCAGGCTAACTTTGCAAAGCAACCAACAGTCAGCTAGCTACAAAAAGTATGGACCAGGGATTGCTGCAAACACTTCAAGTATCAAACCATAAACATCATCAAACCATCTAACATTAAACCTAGCATATATCAAATAAACTTAAGTAATTCCAAAGATAGAATCACAAGAACTATGCAAGATAAATCAACACAAGAGAATTCACCAAGAGCACAATGTCTTCAATTGTATTGAATCACCCAATAACATCAACAATTCCAGTGTTCTGTGTTACAACACTTGCTCAAAATGAACTAACTTCTAACTCTAACTCTTGCTATATTGCTCAATTCGCTCCAAAGTAAAACTATCTAGCTAGCCCTTACAAATGAGGCAAAATGCCATATTTATAGAAACCCCCCAAGATATGTCGGCCTAATTAGGGTTTAAAATAAAAAAGGCCACAAACAAGTTGGCCCAAGAAGTTCTAGAATAAAATGAAATAGCATTAAATGCTTGGGACTCATCTAGGTCGGCCTGGGATCTCCAATGTAATTCGGTCCAATGCATGTAGAGGAGAAGGAAAATAATGGGGAAGCACAAGTTCTGATGTAGCATTGCATTAACTACTTCCCCCCTTTATCCTTAGTGTGCTCCATCTTATCTTGCACCATCAAAAATACCTTGTCCAGGTCGGCCACAGGTGGCATAGTCAAAACCTTAAATTTCCTCTCCATAGATTTAATCTCATCCCTTGATTGATTGATGAATTTATCCCAATCTGCCTTACTTGTTTGATATTTATCAATTACTGCAATGTAAGTAGTTGCATCATCCAGCTGATGTTCAGTGATAGGGCCCTCATTTATAGGAGAATACACATCTCTCCACCATTTTCTCAATTGCTCCAAGCTAAGATGTTTTGGCACAAATATCTTTCTACCTATCATCACCTCAAAGAAGGAAATGCAATTTTGTAAATTTCGGTCAAGGTGTCCTCAATCTGTTTCCCCTGTTTATACACCTTCTTTAAAACCTTCTACCTTATATGCAAAACTTCAAACCATTCCCAAGGTTCTACAACTTTGGAGGAAGAAAGAATGCCATCACTCACCAACTTATCTTCAGTATATTCCATGATGGTCTTAGTCTTTTGCAACAAGATATCTACGTCCTCATTATCCTATGCTAGCACATTCCTTAACCAATCGATTGACCTCATTGCATCTCCTCCAATTGAAAGGATTTCTTTGATAGCATCATCTCCCTTGGTTTGTACCCCCCGTAATCAGTTGATTGTAGCATGTGTGGTTCTTTTCATTCTTTCCAACTCTAATATTGTTTCTTGTGGTAGGAAGCTTGCAACAGATGATGAGGAGCTGATGGACTGCAAGGATTTCATCAAATCTTGCAAATATCTTTTGAGTTTATCATTTTCCTTCTTCAATTCTTGCTTAGTATGTGCTTCTTTCCTCAACCTACCCAAGATCACAGCACTAGAACCCTCATACTCTTCAATCTCTTGTTCCATAGAAGTAGGCCCTAGGTTGACGGTCTGCACATTATAGTCACTTCCAGTAACATCATCTCTATTCTTATCAGGAGCAGGAGTAGCAATGTGGACCACTCTGTTATTTGCTTTATATCCCTCAATCTTGGAAATGGCCCTAGCTTTCTTCTTTCCTTTATCTTTTCCTATATTTTCCAATAGCTCATCCCAATTGGGAGGGGTGTCATCTACAACAATCTGTTTGCTCTTCAATTCTTTATCCAACTAGCTCAGAATAGTAAATTCTGATTGTACTTTGTTTTGTCCAACTTCATCCTGTTGATCCTTGGGCATATCTTCATTCAAATCTTGTTTCTCAGGAATATCCTCAACTGTTTCCTCCTTTTCTTTATCAAGCTCCTCCTCTTCATGCACCAGTGATGGAGTCCTAATTGGAATTTCCTCTCTTTGAGGAGGTCTATCTTCTTCGCTTCTAATAGGTGAATCATCATAAGTCACTAGAGGAGACTGTAACACCTTCTCTATTTCTGCCTCAGCACTATAGAGCCCACCTTCCTAAAATTCTTCTTCTTCTGGGTCTTGGTGAGTTTCTGCTTCTTTGAATTCACCTGGTTCACCTAGTGCACCATGATCTTGATGAGAAAGAGGAATATTATCATCTTGTTATGTAGCAGGGATGACTGGAGGAGCATCCTTCCTTGGAACACTATCCTTAGGAGAAGGAGTTCTTGATCTTCTCATGTACACTTGTGTTTTCTCACCCAAGCTCTCCACACTTATCACAGGTGGGCTAACTTCCTCCCCTACCTTGGAGCTTTCCTTTTCCTTCTGTGGCAATCTTACTATCCTTCTTCTCTTAGGCACAGAAGCACTAACTTCTTTATCTTCCTTTTCAGCCTCATCTTTTGCTGGCTTCTTGGTCCTTGAAACATGCCTTCTTTTCTTTGCAATAGGCTTTCTTTGTTTTTCAGCCTCCTGTACCTCTTCCGCTTGAACATCTTTAATTTTTATCTCGAAAGGAGAGCTCACCTTCTCCTTACCTTAGTATCTTGTTCAATTGAATCCTCAAAAGTGGAATGAGACTCCAAGTCTCCCATTAAATCATAGGTGCATTGCACACCTTCACTTTCCAACTCCCACATCTTACGCTTAAGCCATAGCTTTGTATATTTAATCACTGGAGTCATAAGCTGCTCTAACTCTATTTTCCCTTCCTCCAACCAGTCTATTTCTCCAACTAATTTATCTTTCACAACTTCATAATCATTGCCCTGGATCAAATCTCCATCATCTTCAACTTGATCTGGAATGGGCTTCACATTATATAATCGGACCAAGTTAACAGGTAGCTAGGAAAACTTCTTCCTTCTAATCTCAAATTCATCACTGCAATTGGTCCAATAGTCCTCTATATCGTCCTTGTGACTATATTATTTGTTGGCCTTCTTTTGTGCTTTGCTAGTCCTATCAAATCTAGTTCTCTTGGAATGAAAGTATAACCCAAGAGTGCTCATTCCTTCTTCAGAATCCTAGGCCGAATTAATAGAAGGGCATGCCTCAGTAGTGCCTATCCTCAGAGGAAAATCTCCACCAAGTCTAGTTTTATGCTTTTCCTTCTTCACAATTGCATCAAAATCACATATTTGCCTTGTGACCTCTAGAAGTATAATGTAATATGTGGGATACCTAGGAAGTCTATATGGAGCCCTCTGATAGCCATCTATCCTTATATATGAGAAGGTGGGAAACTATGTAAACCAAGCCCCATACCTTTTGATTAGCTCCTTGGCATTGTCGGATATCCTTACATGCTCTGCACCCTGGAGCAACCTAGTGATGTACATGGTGAAGGCATCATTCACCCTCCTATAGCTTGAGTTACCCAGGTGTAGCTGTGGATAAATGTCATAAATTACATCATGTCCTAACACACCCCTTGTACTTAGTCCTTTGTACGGATGAAATCTCGCAAGTGCATAAACCAAGTAGGAGGTCATTGTGAAGGTCTTCGTCTGTAGGACATTACACATTTGTTCATGAATCATGGCACTTATAATGCCTGCTCAATGATAATTAACATTCTGCTCCATCCTCACAATGACATGGAACATCCAATTCTCAAATACTCCTGCACTCTTCAATCCTACCACCCTGCTGAGAAGGGTGATAACATCATAGTATTCCTTCTTGAATTTAGCTCTGAATAGTTGCTTGGGTAGCTTGGAAAAGTGGGACTTAGGCTTCTTCAACCAAGAATTGATGACCTATTGAGACTTGATGGTATCTTCCTCATAGAAATTCTTTGCCATATCCATATCAAAAGCCACCACATGAGACCTATCTAGCATGTCAAAGGTCTAAGCTATAGACACAGGATTAAGATCTGCCACAATTCTCCCTTGGGGACCAACTATCCTTTGTGTACCCCTTTCATAGTGTCTAGCACACTCGAGCACCAATTCACAACACTGTACTATAGGAGGAAATCTAGCTACATGTGCCAACCCTGATTCCAATGTCCTTTTGGCTAACAAAGGAAGATTTTGTGCTGCGATCCTTGTCCTGAACTCTTCGTAATCCCACAGTCCAACATTTGTATCAGTTACTTCTCACCAGATGGAATTCAGCTTGCTCTCAGGGATTCTACTCTTTATATCCATCTTGATTCTTTCTACCTCAGAAACAGAAGACCCTTCTACACCTGGATCTATCACTCTACCCTTGGTTCCACTTGTCACTACCTTACTCGATTAAGCCTGCATCTGACAAAGAAACCATAATAAAGGTCACATGAAACCCAAGTTAATTAATCACAAAAGGCATATTCATCCTTAATATAGGTCCCAAGATAAGCAAAATGCTCCAAAACCTCATCAAAAATAATCATCTCAAAGTTTGGATTTTTAGTCCTCTCGCGGAATCCAAGCCAGAGAGGAATTTTGAAAAATTCCCAGCCAAGCAGATTTTAGCAAAATAAACATAAAATCATCCAATAATCATTTAATCAACCATCATTAAACCAAGAAACAACATGATACATCTTTAAATAATTCAAATTGATCATACAATGCATAATCATCAACTAATAAATCATGCTATCTCTCAGTTCTTCATTTTCAACAAAGTTTCAGAGAAATCTGCCTAGGACGAAATCCGCAAAAACAACAATAATCTACGAATTCCAAGAAAATGAAGGAACAAAGGAAATTTCAGTAAAATCTAGAGGGAACAAAAATATGCGAAGCAGGCATAACTCTAGATTACTGCGCATTTCGGGAACACGAAGAGAAAACGGAAAAGACAGGGAATTCCGCCAGCGAAGGAAAATCCCGAAGTTGAAGGAAAACTCGAATGTCAATGTTTTCTCACGACCTCACTCAAATTTATTGAACAATCACAAATTTAAGGATCCTGGGCTTGGAACTAGCTAGATTTAAACCTCCTATAGATAATCTTTAAATTTGAAACTCATCCTAAAGTAAATTGAGAGGAATTGGTGATGCCCTAAGCACTAAACCCTAAAATTCCGCCATGAATGCACATGACAAGCTTGGACTCGGCTTATTTTTTTGCTAGGTTTATAGAAGGTTCATTATGGCCTACACAAGCAAGTTACCCGATAATGAAATTGAAAGAAAAGCTCAGCAACTCACTTGGGATCGTCACTGAAACAGAATCGAACAACATTCAACAATGAAAAGCAAGGCAATGAAGACATACCATTGATGAAGTGAAACTTGATTACAACAATGACAAAACAATCTTTAGCGCCCTAGCAAACAACAAATCATGCCTAGGAAAAACACCACCAAATCCAAAAATCCACGAATTCAAGCACTAAGATCAAGCACAGCACTCCAAATCAAGCACTTCAGATCAATACAAAGCAAATGATAAAGACTTAATGGCACAAAACTCCCCAAAATGGATTTAAATACTTGTTGCAGAAATCATACAAGCGAGCATTAATGCAGTCAACAAGACAATCCCCAACCAAAACTCGGGAATCCGACAGGGTGACGGAACTTCAGAGAAATCCAGTCACCAAGGAATTCTGCAAAAGACCAAAATCTTTGGATCACAATGTAAAATTAGTTGCCATCGGGTTTTCAAGGAAACCGGGGAATTCTGACAAGAGTGGATTTTCCCGAGAGTAGTGAAAAACCCGAAATAAGTTTAAAACTTAAGATTTTCAATCAATATCATAGAGGGATCACCAATGTAAGTAAAATAAACATTCAAGCTCATGCCAAAGCAAGGTAAATCCTCAAGATCAAAGGGCCAAAACACCAGGAACGAAAGAAAAAGAGGGTCCCTACTTTCAGCGGGGCGTGTGTACAAAAAACTGCACAACAAAACCCTAATTTGGTAATCAAACCCTAGAAAATGAAATGAAATAAGTAGAGAATGATGAATGAACAACATGCAATGCTACAACTCACCAAACCCTTGATGTAGAAATCTGAAGATATGCAAATGGATGCTCTAATGGATGCTTGAAAGTGCTTAGAATGCTTGAGAATTGCTTGATAATTGCTTGAATGATTAAGTGAATGAATGGGGGTGCTTGAAAATGAATGGGGGTGAAAATGAGAGAAAAACCCTTTATTTATACTTGATTTTACAATATTTCCTGAAAATAACACATCACAGGCCGACCTTACTTGGTCCCACCAGGGCAATTTTACTTGGTGTCAGGAATTAAAGTGTATTTAATGAGGTTTAATGGGAATATTCTCAAAAACACACTTAATTAGGGCTGAAAAGTGTATTAAGGGGTCATTTAAACATAAGAAAGGGTTGAATTATTGATGACAAGCCTAGAAAAGCATGAGAGTTTGTTAGAACTCTTTACAACACTTTGAAATAAGACTTGGTCAGTGATAAAAAGAGGTTATTTAAGTGAATTATAATGAAAGGGTCCTAGAAAAGTGTGAAAGTGGGTTACAACACTTCACAACACTTTTACAAGACATCCTAGAATTCTTAATGATTCACAAGGGTCTAAGACCTAATGTGAATGTATTGGCCACATTACAACATTAAATCTAGGCAAAATCAAGCCAAAACCTATTACGAGGGTTTAAACATGAGAAAAAGTAGAAGGGTTACTTTTTCCGTGTCCACAATAATATTAAGTGAATCTCCTTGAACCCAAAGCTTAGATTACCCCTTATCCAACACAAACTTAATACTAATGAATGCAACCTCGACTTCCACATGATAATTGGTCTTGATTCCCAATGGGAGTGCCACCACATAGTTATTGCAATGTTTGATGGTGTTGTAGCATTGATTATTGAGAAATAGGCTTTGAATATTTCTTGAAACTATGTCCTTGCACCACATTGGAAAGGTTGGTTAATGAGAATATATTGCCCAAATTGAAGATGTTGCTATACTGAAGGATGTTGTTGTTGAATACTATAATGGTTTTGAAAATCATTGACTACCATGGCATTTTCTTGGTGAGAAAACCTTCCCTATACTTTGAGGCATTTATCATTGTTGCCCCTTTTTCTTGCTACACCTTTGTTATTTATTTGATGGCATTTTTCCTTTCATCTTGGACTCTTATCTGAAGTTTAGTCCTTTGTACTATACATTTTCATACTCTTTCTCTTTTACAATCTTAAGAAAGTGACTTATGAAACAAAATATTGGAGCAATATTTGCATCTATTGCCTTCAATTTAAAATGTGAAATCAGCTAGCAAATCTGAATTGCTTAGATGAAAACTTGTAGTTCAATCTATCTACAACCACATGATTTCCTCTTTGGCCATTGACCCTCTTCAAACCTTTTGCTATCTTTGAAGGGTTTCCTTTCTCTTCACTGTAAGTTATACTTTCATTTACCTTTTGTAGTGACTATCCTTGAGTTTATCATTTGTGATTTTTTTTACACTATGAATGCCTTCTTTGATTGATATTATCCCTTAAATTTTTGGATTTGATGACTTCATTGTAGACTGCCACCTAGATTGTGGGAGATTGTCCTTCATCTTATAGCTTCATAACACCTTTCATGATGCATCCTACAAGTCACTAATCTTTTATCATTTTAAACATTTTGCCTTCAATATCTATATGTGCATAGTTCTCCTCTTGAAACTATCATTATTCACCCTGATTAGGATTGTCATCTATGTCTTAAAATTTCTCTTTTGACGACTACAATCATGACAAACCCCTATTATTTTACAAATCATCATGAAAGTCTCTTTGTCATTGGTTTTGGAGGTTTTCAATAAACTTTTCTTATCATGCATGATATTGTTAGAGGGTCCATGAGATGCCTTGACGACAACAAGCAACATTTCTTCAAATACAAACTCTTTATAACTATCAGCTATATCTTTTACTAGATGACTGCCCTTCTTGGTATCCTTGATAGTGATTCATGTTTTGTGCTCAATATTCTAAGGATTGTATATTTCATGATCATTCTTGTGACTAAATAATGTTGTTTTATTCATATGTTATCCTTTTCATTTGTTTGAAACCCTGATCATACCTCAGACCTGCCATCTCCTTGGCTCTCTCAAATGTTTTCTTGAGCCAATGTCTTTGTTCCTATAGCCTACCTCAATAGTTCCTCTACCACTTTAGTGACTTTGGATAAGAAGGAAATATGTTGCCATAATTTTGCAAGCCCACCCTTCTCACTATTGGATCATTTGATATAATTGTGGGCTCACAAGAAGATGTGATACGAACACCTTTCCATATCCAATCTAACCTGCCTCTTAAAGCAATAACACCACAATTTTCACCCTATTCATCAACTAATGAACCTTGTGAACACACTTTTCTGCTAGAACTTGAAGGAGGAATACTTTCTACATCTTGACTATCCCTCGATTACTTTATTGTTCCCTTTTACATAGTTGTTTATTCACTCTCCAAACTCTGGCATGGTAGATCACAGTGACTACCATCTCTATTAAAGTTTATAAATTTGCAAGTGACTACCATATACATGCTATGTTTGGACTATCATTTATTCTTTGCATGATATCATTGCCCTTTGAGAAACCAAACCTCTATCTTTTATCTAAGTCACTATCATGTAGGGTTTGACAATTATCACACTTCATTGAAAACTACACCTTGCTAAGTACTATCATTACCCTTGTTTCATTTTCACTTCATAAACTTCCCTTTGAAAACTTTGTTATACATCTCATTATACCATTTAGCAGGCCTATGCATTGTTTAAAACATGACACTCCCTATAATGTAAACAATATTAGGGTGAGCCTCACAAGACCTAATGAAAAGGCATTTATAAAAGCATGTGACAACTCAGATAATCACTACACAACATTACTCATTGAATGTGAGGATTTATGGAGCAAGAAAACAATATATTGAATGAGAATGTATTTTTTTCATAATGGAACTCTATGCCTACACATACCAACAAACTCCTTCCATATCTCCACACAAGAACATAGCTAGCAGAGTGTAGAAGTAGCCACATGGAGTCTTACTTTCCTAAAGATATCTAATATGTGGAACAAATTTGTTGTAGCCCCTAGAAATCCTCCATTTTGCATGCATCATGCTAGGTTTTCCTTCTTTTGTTGCAACATGGATAGATAGTGAACAAAACTAGGGTCTCTTAACTTCTTGGTTACGTGCTATATCCTACTATTTGTTCTTGAAACGTGGGTGAAACCAAACCTTTTCAACACCATTATTGTGGTTCCTTCAATGCTCAAAGCTAGCTAAGATTAAAAACCCTAAAATGTGCCTTGCTACATGGTTAACAAACTAAAATCCATCCTCTTTTTTTCTTGGTGTCTAGACTTAGTCAAAACTTTCATTTTTTATTTTCTACATTATTTAGCATTTAAATGTGACCAACAACTTTAATTTCCATCTTACACTTTATCATTCCTTTTTGGCCACATTTAACTTTGGTGAATTTTTTTCTCTAATTCCCATAATAACCTTAAACATCAAAAATGTCAACAATAATAAAGAGGTAGAAATCAAAATGCATGTTTAAAAGCTTCCAACTGAATAATCTTCTCCTCAAGTTCACTTGCAACCTCCACTATGAACTACTCAAAAACCTCTACTAGCTTCACTCTAAATCTCTCAAAAAATCAAATATAAAGCAACAATACAACTCTCAATTTGACAAACTCTCAACTCACTTTGCACTAAATTTGTAGCAGAATAACACTAAGAAAATCAAATTGACAAGTGATTCATTTAGTAGAATGAGCACCTCTATTTATACTAATTTGTGCACAACCAAAGGCTACAACACAAGTATTTCTACCACCTTTCATCCTCATGCAATGACTCACTGAAAGGTTTGCAACACATAAAATTCCTCACCATTTGAATGGCTGAGTTGACTTGATAAAATTGGACAACAAGCTTAAAACAAATTTCCTAATTCGAATTCCATTACAACATGTTGCCAAATTTGCACTTGACTGAGTCTAAATACTTATTTTCAGGCTTATATGAATTCAAAGACTTCTTTTGCATTCCAACCTCAAGCAAATATGGTGCCACCTCTTACTGTTTGGCGCCACCTTCATGGCGTGGGCTTAGACTATTTCCAAA
The DNA here is from genome assembly GCA_007258455.2 of Sequoia sempervirens. Lineage (NCBI taxonomy): Eukaryota > Viridiplantae > Streptophyta > Pinopsida > Cupressales > Cupressaceae > Sequoia > Sequoia sempervirens. The sequence continues at coordinate 519,239,963 of VDFB02058242.1, forward strand.
GGCATTTAAAATAGTTCAAACTTCCTTTCAAAAGCTTAAATAGCAGTGTATTATTCATACGTGCTTCCTTTGTTTGGTTTGACTTAGTCTTCATACTTTATGCGCTGGTGGTATTCCACCAAAAGATATGCTTTATGTTTTATATGCCACATGCTATAATATGCGCTTTGTTTCACCATATTAACAATGATTAACAACGTTATATTATGCACTTTGGGAGATTATCATAATAGCTATCATTTACATATATATTGCATATATATATAATATATTCTATATATATATATATATATATATAGGTTGGTAAGCTCTACCCATTTGACAAGGGGTAGGACCCATACTTTAGTTTAATTTTATATTCTAGATTAATTCTTTATTCTTGCTAATTTATTATTTCCTTAACCCTTTGGCCCCTCTGGTTTAGATTGGACTCTCTGTATGACATGCTTACGTGTCAGCCAACAGTCTCGTCACTGATTGCCACTCTGGCTTTCCTTACTCTCATTCCTCACTGGGCTCTACTGTCGATGTCTTTTTGATGTGACAATGTGAACTAACACTTTTGTTTGGATATGGGTTTGCTGGCACTTCACGTCTAATTCCGTCATCGATGATTAATTGTGATGGCATTGTTATGTGACATTTTTTCTAGGACAAATACATCGGTTAATGAGTTTGTCATTTGCCATTGTGTTTTAATAAAACATTTCTTGCAACAGGTATCGCTTAAATACCGACATCAGTTCATGTTTTGTTGGATTCCTAGTAGATCTCCATGTTCCAAAAGAAATGGTCTACAAAATCTTGAGAAAAATTCTTAAATCTTCTCTCTTAATCGGGCTCAAGGCAGTTTTAGTGAGAGCTTGCTTGGGAAAAGGTCTTCCACTTCAAAGGCATGGGGTTGTTGAAATTATTCCTTTCATTACCGACCAGTTGGACTCTTCTTATTGGTTTCACCGTTTCCTCTCCAAGTCTGGCTACAACTTCCTCAAGTGGCGCTATCGATTTGTCCCTGAACTGGATTCACAGTGGGTGACAAAGTTTATTGAGTTTGAGAAGTGTTTTGGCTCGTAGACTGCTAAGTCCGTCTTATGGAGATAAGTCACTTCACCTAATCTCAAGACCCGTTTTGTGTTTAATCATTTTTGTATTTACACCTTTGAATATGTTTGAAATATTTCAGGTTTAAAACCCTTTTTGTAAATGTAAGTTTCATAACATAATCTGGTTATGGTTTAAGAAGACCTTGCAATCATACTTATAATAGTGTCAAGCTTACAGAAAAAACTATAAGGGAGATGATCTATTTACCTATATGTCACAATACGTTAAACATATCATATTCGGCTTGCTTACAAATAATGACAAAGTAAAGTTTATCTTATTTGGTTTGCATATTTGGATTAAAATGGGAAAACTTATATGGTTTGTTTTTGAAATATGTTTTCTAAATTTTTCTATATGATAAGCATGCTTTCTGGTTTTCTCACCCCAAATCTGGTTTGAAGAAGCTTCTTGGCTTTCAAATTTATTGTTTTCTGGGATGAATCGAGTGGACTTCACCTATAATAGAATTCTAATATTTAAATACCACTGTTCTACATCATTTTCAAAATTTGTCTGCCTCCTAGACTATTGCTTTTGTTGGGATGATGGATTAGGTTTGGATTTCCAATGGTTTTTTTTACATTGTTTGCTAAAAATTCTTCAATGTTCACGATACTTTCTGATTAAAGATCAACCCTTCTAGTTTGATTTAGTCTCCTGACTCTCAATTTTAAAGATTTATGGGATGAATATTTGTGCCAATGTGATACGATTCAAACTATTTAATTAACCTTCTTATTTACTAATGTTCAAATTCCACTATTTCATAATGAACATATTTTTTTATCTATTATCTCTTCATATGATGAAGATTCTTTTGTCTTTTAAACCACAGTATTGTAATCAGTATTTATCCATTTGCTTAGTAAATTTTTCATTGATGTTTTGTTGTGGTACATTGTCGTAAGGGTTCCCAAGGTTGATTAATACTTTGATAGTGATTGCTACTCATGTTTAGCATTAGGATTTATTCATTTAAGGGTGAATAATTTGATCAAATCATTCTCCCTTAAGGACCCTGCTTGCCTTTCTATGTTACATTCTTACCAGAGTTAGATCAACACCTCGACTTTGTTTTTTTTATGTTTTGAGACCATAGAGTTTTTAAACCTCCACTTTTGTTTTAGGGTTGGTAGTTACTCTCTTACTTCTGATTAGGATTTAAATCTTCATTTTTTATTGTTTTGTTTTATTTTTTAATCTCTTTTATTATTTTAAGCCTTGTTCTACTTTTTATTCTTTTTTCAAACTGTTAATCTAGTTCTACCTTTGGTTTGGGATACTTAAAGACAAATTAGAGATGTAGGCACATACCTCATCTTTCCCACCTTACCTTGTCTTTGTGTTGTCTTAAACCTCCTATCTCGCTTTATTTGGGAAGGGGTTATGTCCTTGCTTCCCACAGCTTGTTTGCTTCCAGTAGCTTATCCATACCTTACCATGAACTTGATTGACTACTTTCAATAATTGGTTCAATTTGATCTAACCATAGTTCGCTAAGAGATTAGCACCTTTGTTAGCCTCTCAATATATGTGCTTGACTCCCTGTACCTCTACTTCCTGGCTCAATTCCTTAATCCTTGATAGCTTAGTATGCATCTTCCAATCTCCCACTCTTCCATTTAGTAATGCATTAATGTAGACCATGTAGTCACATTCAACTTCTATGTTTTTTAGTCCTTTTTATTTGCACATCTATAGGCCTTGTAGTAACCCTTCTATTTCAGTTGCATTATTAGTGCCTATAGAAATTTTTATTGATTTTTCTATAATTAATTTGCCTTCCTCATTCCACACTATGTAGCCTACTCTTGACCTTCCCGGGTTGCCCCGAGATGCCCCGTCTATATTTAATTTTGCCTTTCCCCTTTAGGGGGGAATCCACCTTGCTTTGAGTCTCTTTTCCTTGGTATTTGGAGAAAATTGAAAACCTGGTGGTACTTTAAGTGTTTTCCACCTTTTCATTTGTTCTTCATCCCAACTAGAAATTTTTTCTTTCCCTTGTGACTTAGTATGGGTATTTAGCCATTCAGCTATGTTTTTTTTTGTTAGTTGTATTACTTCTTTTATTTCTTTTGTTTTATTCTAGAAAATTCTTTTGTTTTGTTCTTTCCACAGGTTCCAAATTAGGATTGATGGCGCCACCTACCACATATGACCCCAATAGGCTTCCTACTTCAATGGGGGCCAACTTATAAAATGGTCCCACAGTCTCTTGCTTCTAGGCACTGCCCACCCTAGCTTATCTTGAAGCCAATCCCAGCCTTGTGCTACAAATGGGCAGTTAAGAAACATGTGGTCTACATTCTCTTCGTCACTTTGGCATAATACACACCAATTAGGTCCTTTAATACCAATTGATTTTAGTCTATCACCTATTAAGATTCTTCCATGCAAAGTCGTCCATGTGAAGGCCCCTGCCTTTGGCAGAATTCTTTTACCCCAACATAACTTGCTTGTCCAATTAAGCTCTTCTTGTTTTATTTGGATTACGTATCCCATCTTAGCTATGTAATTATCTGATTTAGCTCTGCACCAAATTATTTTGTCTAGTTGGCTATTTAGACAGATTTGTCTCTCCCTTAGGATTTCACTTATTCTCTCTTTAACCTCTTTTTCCAAGCTTAATTCTTTGGGATTTATCCATCCTCTTTTCCCATGCTCATTTCTCCTTACACATTCTTTAACACTTTAGATGATTAGTTATTATATGCTTGCAACTTAACATAAAGTTCCATACATGAGATTCACTTTTGGCATTTGCTAGTGTTAAGATTCTCTCTAGGTTCTGGTTATCTAGGTATTTGTGTTGCGTCACTTTATACCATAATATTGTTGGTTTTAAATACATGTTCTAGATGAGTTTAGCCCCTAAAGCTAGGTTATGAGCCTTCATGTTCCTTATGCCTGCCCCCCTTCTGACTGTGCCTTGAAAAATTTCTCCCAATGAATTAGTGGGACCTTATGTTCCTCATTCGAACCTTCCCAAAGGAATATTTTTGATATGATTTCCAGTTCCAATGCTACTTTGTTAGTTAATTGCAAACATGACATTGGGTAAATTGGAATGGCTGATAATACAACCTTGATCATTGTTATCCTTCCAGCCAAAGTTAGCCATTTACCTCTCCAACTTCTAGATTTTTCACTGCATTTGTTTATTATTTGCTCCCAAAGACTTGTTCTTATCAAACCTTTGAATAAGGGTACCCCCAAATATTTGCATGGGATTTCCCCTATTGTATATCCTAGTATCTTAGCAATTCTTTTTTGTAGCACGTTCTTTGTATAGGAAAAATAGATCTTTGATTTGTCTTTGTTTATATGTTGGCTAGATACTTCTATCTATTCTTCCATACACTACCTTATTATTTTAGCCTCCCTAATTGAGGCTTCCCAATGTATGATTGTATCATCAACAAATTTTTGATGCATTATGGATTCTATTCCTTGTACTATTTGAATTCCTTTCCACTCTTCTTGATTTTGATAGGTTGTTATGTGTCTGTTGAGGGCTTTTGCCATGATAACAAATAGGAAGGGTGAAATTGGGTTCCCTTGTGATATACCATTTGTGCTTTCAAAGAATCCACACGATGCAAAATTGATGAGGATTGAGTATCTTACTAATGATATGCACTGGTACACCATCTGTAACCATTCCTTACAAAAGCCAAACTTCTCCATTAGTCTAAAAAAACCTCCAAAAAAACCTTTGTCCATTTGAAGCCTTTGCTTACAAGCCTTGCTTACATCTAATTTGATTAGCATGCTTGTTTTCTTGTCTTTGTTGATTGTGTGAACAACTTCATTTGCAAGTATTGTGTTGTCCACAATGTCTCTTCTCGGTGTGAATCCACTTTGATTTGGTGATACTATCTTTTCTAGCACCCTCTTTAGTTTGTTGGCTAATGCCTTTGATAGTATTTTACAAATTGTATTACAGTGTGATATGGGTTTGTAATCTTTGAAACTAGAGCATGATTCTTTCTTGGGGATTAGCACCACCATTGTATTATTCATATATTTAACAAACTTATTTTTCTATCTAAAATCTTCACATATTTCCCAAACTTGCTCCTCTAAGAAATGCCAACATTTTTGGTAGAAAAATGCAGGGAAACCATCCGGTCCCAAAGATTTTTCTAGGTGAATTTGAAATGTTTCTTTTTATTTTATTTCGTCCCTTGTGAATGGGCCTGCCAACATATTCTTTTCTTCTTTTGATATAATTTTTGGGATGTTTGCTAAGATTTTGTTGTCATTTAGGACATCCTTATCCCCTTTCAGTGCCAAAAATTATTTGAAAAACCTTATCGCTTCCTCTTTTATTTTATTTGGATTCTCAGTTTTGGTCCCATTCAAAAGTGTTATCTCAGAAATTTTCTTGTAGGATTTTTTGATTTTAGTTGTGTTGTGAAAGAACCTAGTGTTTGTGTCCCCTTCTTTAAGCCATATTTCCCTTGAATTTTCTCTCCAATATTCTTCTTCTCTACCTAACATTTTGTTATATTCTTCCATTAGGGCCCTTTTTTTAAGGTAGTCATCTTGGCACATTCCTATTGTCATTACCTTGTCGTTTAATTATTCTAGTTCTTTCTCAATCCTTGCTTTTTCTGAGGATATATTTTTTAACACCACTTTGTCCCATTGTTGCAATCTTTTTTTGATATGTTTTAGTTTATTCATGAAAATGAAGCTTCTTGTGCCTTTGAATTGTAGGGTTGTTTTCCACCACTGCTCTATCAGGTTCACTAATTCCTCTTTCTTGAACCACATTTTTTCCATTTTGAAATATGACTTTGGATAGCTTTATCCTTTTTTAATTGATAGCATAATTGGTAAATGATTTGATCCAACAATTGGGAGTATTTTTGCCTCTATATTCAATTTTTTTGCTAACCAATCTTGTGAGTATATGAATCTTTCAAGCTTTTCCTTTATACATCCCTCTCTGTTTCTTCTGCTTGACCATGTATATGCTCCATTCATTGTCTAGGCATCTAGAAGGTTATTGTTAGTTAAAAAATTCCCAAACTATTCCATTGATATTGTTATGGCATTCTTCCCTCCATATTTTTCTTCTTTTCTAAGTACTGCGTTGTAATCTCCCATTATTATTATTTTCTTCCATATTTCTGCTATTTTCTGACTAAGATTTTTCCATAAGGTTTCTTTATCCTAATTTTTGGTTGGACCATAAATGTTGAAAATGTAGAGTTGCAAATTACTTGTAAGACTCTTGGCTTCACATAGCATCCAATTTGCCTCTTTGTCCATTATTCATATTGTGACTGAATTAGTTCTCCAGAGGATCCCTAATCCACAAGCAATCCCAAAGGACTTTGATAGAGCCTCCTCCCATCCACATATATGGAATATTCTTTTACTCACATCTTCAATCTTTGTTTCTTGTAGCAAGAGGATGTCTACATCCATTTTCTCTATTTGACGCTTTATCAAGCGTCGTTTATTAGGGGAATTCAGGCCCCTAATGTTCCAAGTTGTTACAATCATGGCTGATGCTACTGGGAGTGCTCTTCTCCCTACTTCTCCTTTAGGAAATTCTTAATGCTTTTCAGACCCTTTTCCCATGCCATTTCCTCTCTTTTCTGCTTATTGGTTTTCTTTCCTTTCTTCAACTTTTTTTACTTTAAATTGGTTCTAAAAACTGAGCCATTTCTGGGAGATGCTTCTATTTTCAATAATATCCAGTTCCTCATTATCTTCATTCTTGATTTCTAAACTAAGATCTTCCTCACCTTCCTGCTGATAAGTGTTTGTTTCTTCTCCTAGTACTAGCATTTGAATCTCGCCACCCTCCATTCTTTCTTTTTCTAACCTTGCCTCTTTCATACCTGAGTCTAGTTTACCTTCTTCTTTTTTCTTCTCCTTATTTTCCTTCTCTTGATTTGCTTTACTTGAGGAGTTTTTTTTTGTTTCCTTGTTCTTTATTGCTTTCTTCTTCCAAAATTTCTTGGTTTTTGGTTGGGCCTTACATTCTTTTGTTTTATGACTCCTTCTATTACATTTTATGCAATAGGAGACTTGGGTTTCTACTTTGATTTCTTGAAGCCAAAGTCTTGCTTTTGATTTTAACTTTATTTCCTTAGGAATCTGCTTTATTGTTGCAATCTTTATTCTTGTGTAGAGGTAAGAATTTTCTTTTAATAATGCCATATCTATTTCCAGAAATGTGCCTAGCATTCTTCCTATTTTCTCTAGGCATTCTTTTGACCAGTATTCTAGTAGAAGGTTGTGCATTCTTATCCATTTTGCCTCGCTATAAATGCCTAGTTTTCTTGGATTAAAATTTTCTTCCCATTTCTGTGTGTAAATTGGACAACCTTTGAAATCCTCCAATCCTTTTTCTAACACTGAGTTTCTATCTTCTTCTGAGAGGAATACTATTCTGAATAAATTGTTTGGCAAGAATTTTATGCCATGATTCCTTCCAATACTTGTACGAGCCCATTCCTCTATTTTCTTCCTTCCCCTCCTTGGAGCAATGATTTTGCATAATATGGCTACCTTTTTTAGCATTTCATAATCTTCCTCAGTTTCTTCTTTTGCATCTATTTCAATTGGTTCTTTTCGTTGTTCATGCAATTCTTCTTTCATTTGATTGATTTTGGGCTTGGGGTTTCTATAATTTTGTTAATTTCAACTCTTTTTCCAATCCTATCTATGTAGTTTCTTCCATTCCCACTGTAGTTTTGCTTTTCCACCCTTATGGTATTTTCCCTTTTTGTTATTCTTTGTCTTAGGGGATTTGGTCCTTCCTTTTTACTCCTTTGTTGTTGCAACGATTTGCTTTCTTCATTTTGATATTGGATCTGATTTTCATTCTTTCAATTATCTAATTTTCTATTGATGCCCTCTATCTTGTTTTGGTGGCAATTCTTCCATGGTTTGATTTCTAGGTTGTTTGGCCATGCAATATAATGAGGAACCCTAAAATCAGTAGTAATTTGTTCCCTTCTTAATTTTCGTCTTTCTCTTGGATACATTTTGGAAGATGTAGGTTGCTATTTGTTCCATACTTGTCACCTTTTGCTTTAATTCACTTTGGGGTCTAATTCCTTTCTGCTATCTTTCTAGAAATTTTTTCCTTATGTATAATTTGTTGATTTTTGTTTTTCATTTTCACACTTTTTAAGGATTCGCAATTGCAAGCAAAGCATACAATTATATAAATAATATATTATATAATATATAATATATATATGTATGTATGTCTATATATATATACATTAATATATATATATATATACATAAATATATCAACATATATATATACATATATATATATCAACATATATATATATATTAATATATATTCATTTCTTTAAAGTTTATCAAATACATTTAATCAATAAACAAGTATATACATATATATATATATATATATATATTATATATATATAAATATAAAGAATAATACTATGTATATGTATATAGAAATGATTAAATATAAATATACATATTAATATATATGTTACAATATTAATTAACACATATATATTAAAATATATATACTTCATGCATACATATACACATTATTGTTTCAATATCTTATAAAAACACCCATACACACAATTTTATTGATCGATAAATATACATGGAATGTATACACACACATATATATGTCAACCTAGTCCAATTGGTATTCCCATGCATATGGGAAATTTGTCCATGAGCATGCGTAGGTATGTCTACCTATGTATACTCATGTATGTATTCACTCATATGTATGAGTTTACCATAGACACGTACATATATACATATATATACATTTATGCATATAACTCATCGACATAACAATAAACATGCAAGGAAGGATTCCTCTTATCATCAAGACTCATCACATACCTCATTCCAAACATTCATAAACAAGATTTTAAATCAATATAAACAGACACAACTAGACAAAAGATCACTTACCATCTACTTGACTGGCTTGACTCAACTAAGGCCAACTAGGGCATGAGTGTGTGAATGCTCAATAAGATTGAATTAGAGGTTATCATACCAAGTTCTTCTCCTCAGTGATACTTCCTCTCTCTTCTGGAGGCTTGATCTTTTTTTCGCATTTCAACTTAGTTCACCATAGCAACAATTAGCCGAATCAATGCATTTATATACCTCTCATACAAGTCATATTCACATTATGTATTTCATATACTGAATCATAAATAATTCAATTGAATCAAACATTCATTCAATATATTTCCATTATGATTCATAAATAAACACATTCACATTTATTGAAGCAATTCACCAAACAAGGTAATAGTAAATAGGTAATAACACATGGGGTGTAACACACAATATAGTCTCCATCCTGAATGTATGGATCTAAAAAGTAGAACAACAAGAAAATGAAAATCACAAGGTCAATAGACTCTCCACCCAACCATAGGGTTGAAAATCAACTCACCCCCAAGCTAGGGTCACATAAATTTTTCTAAAACACACACAACACTTATCACATAGATTTTCCAACAAATATGCACCACATAACAATTTACATTACCAGACTTTGCACATTACAACAATTTCATCCACATGCTTTTCCTCCTTCACCTTAAACACATAAATGGTTCTTTATGCACAAACTTGGGCAAGGTGGGAACTCATACCCAAAAATAAACCCACATACAATTCACAAAAATAATCCACGAAGGATTCACCATTTGTTTCACATAGATTTCAATCACATAGAAAAACATTCCCCGCATTTCTTTACATATCAAAATAAAGATCTAACAAAAGGGTTATAACCTACCATGAGATTTTCTATCCAATTTGATGAAGACTCCTCAAGCCCTCTTTCCTTTTTCTATCCTTCCTCTCTTCCTTCCTCCAACTAGAATTTGCTTCTACCAAATGAAGATCCTAAAAGAAAATCAAGAACAATACATGATGAAAAAGCCCCTTCTCCACCCAAGGAGAAATAATAAATAAAAAGGGAAAAATAAACTAACTCCCCTAACCACATAAACTAACCAACCAAATCTAATTTTTGCCACTTTTAAGAAATGGTTTAAATTTAAGAGAGTTTTAAACACTAATTAAATTATTTCCTAGGTTAAAAGAACCCATAAACCATATATCTATCACCTAGGGACAATTTAGGACTATTAACACATAATTTAAATCACATAAAGAACTTCATAAATCATAAAAGAATAAACATGCCAAGTGACAACCCAATAAAAGTAAATAAAATAAATTTTCACATACACATATGATCACACAACACATTAAAAAATATTTCACATCATATCTCATGACTTTATTTCTTCATATGAGATAAGGTTGATATTTCATAGGAATAAAACAATGGAAGTAGCTATGTGACCCCAACCACCATTGGAAAAATTCACCTATTTACTCAACAAAAGGTGTCAGCACATCACATAAAAAATAATAGCGGAAGCAACCATATTAAATTAAAATAATATTTTAAAAACAATAATCAACTAGGAAATCATATAGAAATTACTTAAAACTAAGAACCATCACAAGCAAACATCAACATATCTAATTCACATCTCCTCAATATCTACTCTTAGAACTACTCGATGTAATCAAATAATAACTTCATCTAATGAATAATACAAATCCATTAGCTAGCAATATTTGTGATAATCAAAACAACCACAAGATTATAAGAATAAAATTTATGCATAGGAAGCAATTGTCATCCATAAGGATCCTGTAAATAATGTCAAAACAATAAACACATGAAAATATCTAGTATGAATCATGATAACATTAAGGGACATAGAGTAAATTTGGAACATAGAACATGCTAACTCCTGTATAATGTCCAATCATAGAAAACATATGACACAAACAAAAAAACATGATATCCTCGAGGACACGTGGAGGGAACATGATCACGAAAAGGTGAGGTATCACACCTACTACAAGAGGTTATCAATATTTTACTAATGCTTAATTACCTCCCACCCACCCTACACATGCCTATCAATGACTTGCACATGCTTACAATTAGACTTAAGAGGCCTACTTTATTCCCAATCAACAAGTTTACCCTCCTACTCAATCTCAGAACATCAAATTGGAAAACATAAGAATCAAAGACATAATAATAAAATTCCAAGAATAGTTAGTAGTTATTGATAAAGAGCTTGAGAAAATAAACTACAACAAGATGAGCTTGCTTATCAAAATCATATTCATCAGCAAGATATGGAAGCACATAAGAGGTATTGACAACAAATGGAAACACATAGATGGAAACTTGAGGAGGGTCTTGCAAGGAAAATTGTTGGTAGGGAAGAACAAATCAAACAATTGGCAGCTAGAGAAAAACAACTTGTGCAAGAAACTAAACCAATCACTCCCAAGCTTCACTATAAAATCTCGTTTTAGAGGTTCTCAGTCTATTGTTCCACAAAATAGCCCCATAAAACACCCATTATTTCTCAATAAACTCAACTAATCTATCAAACTCCCCTACCAAATCAATTCTCTTGTCTAAACACATCTCACTTTACAAAGGTGGACCAATCATTTAGAGAACTAGCTAGTTTGATAGGGAGGGAGTCAATTAAGGCAAAAGAAGAACAATATGTTCTTGGTGAGACCCCATGTGTCTTGTATACTAAGAAATTAGACCTATTGTAGGAGAAAAATAAGTTAGAAAATTATGAATAAAAACACATTGAGCAAATGAACAATGATGATAACAAGGAGTTGATGCTTTTGTTTTATTAGCTCCCTTGTTTTTTGATAATAATTAGGAGAGTTTGCAAACCTTTCCATTAGCAAAAGGCTTGGGGAAATAAGAAAATGTTAAGGACCTTGTTAGTTTGTTGTTCCATGAAGATAAATATGAGGATGAAGAGGAGGAAAAAAGAATTTTAGGCTCTTCCCTAGCTTGGATAAGACCCCATTGTTCAAGCATCTCAATAAGAACATGAGGATAGTCTTGCTGTCAAGGATGAAAAAAATTATATGCATGAAGTTGTTGATAAAGTTGAACATGACATCATGAAGACACTTGTGCTCCAAGGGGAGAGGCTTGATGTTCCTTCAAGCCTTCAAGAAAGCTGCTACAAAATCAAGATGAGCCCTATCATAGAAGATAATAAAGAGGAGATCAATTTTGGGATGAGCTAGAGGATTTTTCTTATACCTTGACATCAAGACATCATCTTCTAATTCAAAATATCATAAGTAGCATCTGCATGAAGAGGATATTTCCCTACTTTCAAGTGAGCCCCCATCAACTAGCAAGACATCAAAGAAGAAGATCCCAAGCATGAAATCATCACTGGATGTTTGGATTTGGCACTTTCGAGTAGACATCCTATCAAGCATCTAGCTCATTTAAAGATCAAAAAGTCACCTTGGGTCATGCTTGCTCCTAAACATGAGGATGATAATCAAGGAGAACATGATTTTCTTACCCGTCCACTTTAGAAGGGTTGTACTCATAAATATTTTGCGTGGGTAAGTTATTTTGATCCCAATCTTTGGGAGGAATTTCAATAGATTTTTTATTGCTATCCTTTATCCTTTTTTGGTTGATTATTCACGAACATGAAAATCATCCCAAATTGATAAGAAAAAGGTCATTATTTTAACCAACTAGCCAATGGTTTTGTTTAACATATTTTTTAAGTTAGGTTATTTTAGGCTAGGTTAGGTTTCTATTGTTTCCCAATAAGTCCTTTGTACACTTTTCATTCTCATTAGGAGAATGTATGATCTAGATCCTTTTGTTGTTACCCTCCTAGTGCATTTTGTACATGTCCAATTGTGTGGTATCTTGAGGTAGGCCTATTTCAATTATTTTTAACCCTTGACTCTATGCCCAATGGATTGATATGGCTTTTGGATCCCATAATTAGAAAGCAATCATCCCACATAAGTTGCTAAAATTTTGACACGTTGTACCCCCCACCAATTATAATTGACCTGAGATATCTTAATAGGTCATCATATCGATAGTGCTTCTCTTTGAGGTTTTGTTTCCTTCCACTTTATTTGGTCACAAAAATCCCAAATTCTAAATCAACTAAGTCCCCAGGCATGATGGAACACAATCTTGGGTTTCATAGGAACCAAGAACCATTGGTTCCTAGTTCCCACAAAATCCTCGATAAAAGTATACAAAAGAAGATGCAACAAATGACAAAGGAAATAAATATAGAGAAATAAATGATTGCGGGTTCTTGGGAATACAAAACTAAGGTTTTGGTTCCTAGTGACTATCTTTCCCTTGACGAAGCAAAAGGAGCTTGCCCATGGGAAAGGTCATTAGTAATGTAAATGTTACCTATTTTTAGCTACAACTCAAAACAGGTAGAGCTGAATTGCATTCATCATTGGGAGGTACATAGAATTTCAAATTTTGCTGCTAAGTATGTGTCATCATAAAAAAAAAGAAGATTACATTTGATTTTCAGTTTTATTATGCAAGTATTTGTAATAGAAAATTAGACATTTGCATAACAAATGTTGTTTTATTCATATTGTAAAAATCAAGGTCCCACACAAGCCGTGGGAGTAGCTTCTTGCACCTATCATTTGATTTACGTAATCAAATGATAGGTGCAAGAAGACATTGTAAAAGGAGCAAAAGGAGCTTGCCCATGGGAAAGGTCATTAGTAATGTAAATGTTACCTATTTTTAGCTACAACTCAAAACAGGTAGAGCTGAATTGCATTCATCATTGGGAGGTACATAGAATTTCAAATTTTGCTGCTAAGTATGTGTCATCTAAAAAAAAAATTATATTACATTTGATTTTTCAGTTTTATTATGCAAGTATTTGTAACAGAAAATTAGACATTTGCATAACAAATGTTGTTTTATTCATATTGTAAAAATAAAGGTCCCACACAAGCCGTGGGAGTGTCTTCTTGCACCTATCATTTGATTTACGTAATCAAATGATAGGTGCAAGAAGACATTGTAAACTATACAACTGTAGACAATATAAACACAGAAAGGAGGGTGGTCCATCATTTCCTATAATAATGAAGCCATTCATACTTGATATCTTTGACTAATGTTGTTGAACCTTTCCAGGTTCCCCGACTCCAGTCTCCTTAAGTTGTCCTGCGGGATGAATGGAAATGATGTTAGAGATTGACTCTAAGCAATGATGAATCAAGATCAATCCTATGCCTACATTTCCAATAGGAATATAATCTACATCTATCCAAGCATATATCAAATGATTAGGTTATCAAAAAGCAAGGATCATTGGAAGCTTTCAGCTTCGTTATGTTTTGCTAATTCATTTGCTTCATGTGCAGGAATAGGTTCATTATGTTCATGATCATTTTCATCAGATATGTGGAGAAAAATGAGCTCCCACAAGGGTTGAGCCCTACATATCAGGAAAACATCCTCTCATTCAACATTCATACATAAGAGCATCATATCAAGATTAGCCATGAAGTACGACTATTGTCATAAAGAGAAGTCTATAGTGGCAACCTTCAAACCACACTAGGAAAGTCACAGATTGCAAGGTGCCAGGCATGTTCAAAGGCCTTTTCACATGACAACAAAGCCTTCATAGGGATCAAGATACATCATCAAAAGATCAAGGAAAAGATAATCACTTAGAAAACCATTATCTGGAGGAGAAATGTATTTTAGTTATGGAAGATAATCACGTTATCCTCAATATGTTTCACAGAGCAGTAAATTAAATGGTTACTTCAAGTTGGAAATCAATGACTTTGCAATGGGATTTGATTATTTATGTAGCAACACCAAGATACAGTCCCATCAAGAGGGTTGTAAAAGGATATCACTCCATCAGGGTCTTGAGATCATCAAGCAATAGTTCAATGATGCAAACATTGTGAAAAGGTAGCCTAAAGGTCAATAACCATAGTCAGAACACTTGCAAAAAATGAAATCATAGAGCTTCCATTACAATGCTCAATCTAAATGACAATAATCTTTAAGAAAAGGCAGCCCAGGGTTATTGTAATGTACAATGAAAATAATATGACAGTGCTTAGAGCATAATGGAATACAATCAATAGAGTAACATTAACAACGCAAGGAGCTTCAACATTCAATACGCTGCTAGGTAGCACAGTTGTTGAAGTATCAAGCAAGTACTTTATAGTGAATGAAATACATTATGCAAGGAAAGACTTATACTGTCACCAATCAGAATGAAAAAACATACAAAAGGCATATGTATGCATGTTAGAAAGCTACCAATGAAGGTGCAAATTCAAGACAATGGAACAATCTAAAGGCATAAGTCATGAGAGCTCATTAATTATAAATGCAATGATACAAATAATAGATCAATCAAACAAAGTAGCACAACAATGTAATAGGTGAGCAATAACAAGATGATGGACAGTCATTTCATGAAGGAGCAACATCAATCTGTATGAAACCAACACCATAAGATAGTAATATTGCAATGTGAAATGCTTTCATGACAGTTGCATTTATCACTCTTAAAGCGAACATTCCATTGAGCTAAAATTCTAAGATGGAAATCTTTTACAAAAGGGGGAGGATTCATACAAATAAAACCATGATCTTCATCACACTACTTGTATTACTATTTCTAAATAGAGCAACATCAAGACAACAAGCCATGACCATGATGATGATGACTCATAAGAATTAGAAGAACTAGAGGAAATTGATAGCAAGGATGCAAATTTGTCAGAAGCAGAGGGCTTTACTAGAGCATAAAAAATAATCTTATTTCCAAATGGAGTTTTCTTCACCATAGTTTGCAAAAAAGGAAAAAAAATGCTCAATAAGCTTTCAGATACTCAAGCCACAACTTAGGGGTTTCTAAAACTTTCAAGCACATCAATGGAGATAAGCCCACGACCACAGGGCAGTGGTAAAGTGAAGCTCTAATGTGCCATAGCCGTAGCCTTCAAGAAAGGGAAATGTACAATTTTTTTATAATTTTCTCATAGAATGGGAAAGATTTTTTTAGTCCATTTTAAGCTTTTATCAGCAGAAAAATAAGATCATGCAAAAGCTCGAATGATGGGAGCTTACCAAGCATTCTCTGTTGAAGATTACATTCAGGTATTCCATGATAAAAGGCTTCAGGAAACTCTTCAAGTAGTAGCCTCAAGAGCCTCATTCAATTCAGCCATTCACGTAAAAATACATATAAGAGAAATGCATTAGAAATATGCTACAACCACGGCTTAAAAGTCTAAAAAAAAGCTTTCAAAATGAGGTTTAATCTCAAATTTGTCACTGATAATCACTTACCATTCATTCCCAGCAAGGAATCTTCAAAGAAATCACCCAGATGTAGCTCGAATGGTAAAAGACAAGCTTGAAACCATCAACCATGGTGGTGCAACATATCTCCTCACAAAAAAAGTCAAATACTAAATGATGAATGTTTAGGTTTCAAAAGCTTTTGTTTTCCCTAATTCGACATTAGGTGATTTTTACTAATGAATTTAATTTAATCATTATGTTTTATTTATCTCTTGTGGTCTATGACTTCCAAAGTCAAGCAAAGCCTAATTATTGCATGAGCCCATGCAAATTATCTAAGTCATTATTCCTTTCTACAAAAAATGATCACTTTGACTCATGCATATTTGCATGATTTTACTTGGAGCTATTAATGTAATTAAATATTAATGTATGATTACATTAATATTTAAAATGAAAATAAGGAGGGCTTTTCCACGTTTAGATATTAAAATAATCATACAATGGTTATTTTTTAATATTTAATCACTTAATCCTCTTTAGGTAAAATCATGAAAATGATGTAAATGGAACTAGAAGAATCAGGGATTATCAACTGAAGATTAATCATACACGATACAAAGATGGAGTACCAGTTATCATGGGCGGATCGGAAAAAACGAGATGATTTTCACATGCTTGGACCCACTTTTTGAGGTATTTTTAGTTTAGTTTGAGTTCTCTATGGGTCAGTCATGAGTTGACCTTGACTTTGAGCTTGAGTTCACTCATTTTTGCATGAGTTTGAGCTTTTATTTTGGAGATATTTATTTATGCTTGGGATTTTCCTTGGAGTTATCATTTTCACACTAAAATTGACTTTTAGTTTCACCTTCATGCCTTGGAGAGGCTTTTTGTATAAAGTGATATGACTTAGTCAGTTTTGACTAGTTCTTGTTTTTCTGCCTTTGCGTTCTACAGAGAGGACTATCTTGTAACTCAACATTTTAGATTTAATACAGTTTTACAGCTTTACAGGTTACATAAGTTATCATTTTTGTAGAGGTTTTCCTTCATGATATTAATTGAAATAGAGTTCACCTTTCCAATTTTAGGTGTTTTGTATGGTTAAAATAATTTGATGCAATTTTGATGAGTTTCATTTTCGAAACCTTCAAATTTTTGTCTTGTTTATGCATGCATATATACAATTGCAGTTCGTCATAGGTCGTTAATTGTGCTCAAAAGTTATTTTTATTTTTCCTCTAATTTGTGAAAAATCAGTTTTCCTTAATAGGGAAAGAATAAATACAACCTTTTAATGAATTATTAATGTGTTCAAAGTGCTCAAATTAGACCGTGTTAACAAATTTTCTTAAAGGTATAAGTTGTGAATCATTTTGCAAGTTTACCATCATTTAGGTGCATCACCAAAGTTTTAATTTTAGTTCATGCATTCAGTTCAATCCTTCTTACCCTTTTCTCAAAACAAATCATTCAAGTACCTAATTGATCATCATATAGGAACCAACCTAGAATTTGGAGGTCTATCTTTGCCATAGGAATACCCACAGCCTGAAGATAGTTCCATATCCACAGCCTGAAGATAGTTCCCATGTTTCAACAGATTGTTGAATTTAGCCATTCAAGCATTCAGGTGCAATCTGTTTGACAACAATAAACACAATGAAGGTCAAGGTTGATTGTAGGGAATGTGCAAAGGATGATGCTCAAACGCCATTTTTCCATCTACCCTCTTTGCAACATGATTAAGTCTACAACTACTAGCATCCAATTTATCAATCTCTAAAGGTGATATTTAATGTATTTCCCACATATTTTAAGACAAACAATGATGCCCATGCTTCTTCCATTTTTATAGACATCCCTTTCCTAACATACCATTTCACCAAGCTATAGTTGTGCAATTATTTTCCCAAGCATATTTGATTGATTGATAAACAATAAAAGAATATTGTTCTCTCCATAGTTAATCTAATCTCATAGTACACATGTTTGCATGTCATTTATTTATGATGGTAACTAGGGTTTCTTCTCCTATCACATATTCTAACATTTCAACGCCTCTCCAAAAGAATAAAAAAAGAACACCATGCTCATTGTTAGGGGTCTTATTCCTTAGTTTTATTCTCAAGAGCTTTGTAGCTATGCAACTCTTCTTTTGTAAAACATGCTACATGTCTATGTTTTAATAAGGATTACTATTTTACCTTCTCTCACCTCAAATTTCTTGTGCAAATCCTCTTGCCTTTGTATTTTCTTGAATGTTTCTATGTTTTCAAGGTTTGTATATTGTGTTAAATATGTTTATAGAAGCTAAGTGTAAATAAATTTGTCCCTATTGGTGTATGTTAAACCCTAAATTTTATGCAATTCTCAAGGAACTATCATAATAGAGATATGTGTGAGTTTATTTGGTAGTTTTTATTAATTATTTGTGTTGTAGCAAGTAGGAAGAAACATCACTAATTTGAGTGCATCAACTCCCTTTCCCTTTTTTGTATTCCTTATTCCCCTTTTCCTTGAGAGATCAATAAGATATGATTAGCTATAGAATTATTCAGTGATGGTTTGGATCAACACTTTGCATCTAGGTTAGAGAGGGAACTAGCCCTTTATGTAGAGGTTTGATCTCATCTATAAGGTCCCACCTTGAGATCAATCCCATATTTTCACTAAGTAGTTGAATTTATGATTCAACAAAGGGTGCATGCTTAGATTGACAACAATTTTTAACACATTTAGTGGGACCAAGTTTCATGAGATTTATACATCCATTGAAGGATTTTGGTGTGTTCTTTAGTGCATACTACCTTTGAGGGTAGTATAGATTTCAACACCATGCTAACTTTGCTGGTCAAATCTTTTGGCTTAGGTAGTCCACATGCTTAAGGCTATCAAATGGTGACTCTAGTATGTACTCATATCTCAATTGAGCATATTCGATTGCTCTATTTTTTAAAGCAATTTTGAATACATTTTTAGCTCCTTTTAATTATTTAAGAATGTCAACATATCATAGGGGTACATTATTTTCCCCTTCATTCCATGAACACGAATTTTTTTGCCTCTCCATGATCCATATCAAAGTGGGAGTGCTCCTAGTTTGATCCCAAATAGCCTTGCTGCAGTAGGTTATCAACACTTTCCTAATGATTTTCTCCCACCCACCCTTGCTCAACCATATTAACAACCTAACTATGCTTATCATTTACCCCAATAAACCTATTTTTCTCCCAATCAACATGCTTATCTTCCAAGCCAATCTCATAACATGTACAAATAGAAAACATTAGCATATGAGACATAAGTTTAAACTTCCAAGAGCAATTAAGGGCTATTGATGGGGAACAAGAATATATTATATGATAGTCTTAGCTTTCTTATTAAGCTCATCTTCATCAGAAACAACTAGAAACATAAAAAAGGCATCTTGATGAGGATCTTGCAAGGCATATTACCACTAAGGAAGAATAAATCAAGTAGCTTGTATCCAATGAGAAACAATCATGCAAGAAACTAAGGTAACCTCCCAAGTTCCTCATTCCAACATCCCAAGTTTTAGAGGTTCTCGACCCTCTCAAAGGCCTATTCTTCCTCAAGAGATTCAATAAACTCCTTGAATTCCCTTGTAAAATCCTGCATCTAATCAATTTTCTTGTTTTGACACAGTCTCACTCTTAAAGGGTGAACCTATTGTATGGTGAGCTAATTGGTTTGATGAGAGAGATGTTTCTCATTTTTTGTGAACCCTCAAATTTCATGGAGAATGAAAAATCAGACATGGTTCTAGAAAAAGATAAGAAAAATCAATCGTGGTAGTAGGAGGGTGAACAAAATAAGTTGGAAAAGCAAGTAGGAAATGATATAAATAATGAATTAGTGCCCTTGTTCAATGAACTCCCTTGTTTTTTTGATAATGATGAAAATATCACATTCACACCCACATCAACAAAAACTTAGGGCAACATGAATCCAACTTGATTAGTTGGAATGAAGGCAACTTCAACAATATGGGGCAACATACTTTCCAATTTGGTGAGGGGGCTAATGAGGATTCATGGTCAAGTAAATTTTGCGACACCTTGTATGAAGAAGGATACATATTTGGCACAAAGGAATTAGACAAATAAACTCATGGAGTTGATTTCTCAAAACATATGCCAACTAGTGATGAGAATGGTGAAGAAGAATATTTTTTCTTATTTGATGTCTTTCCTTTTTTGTCCCATTTTTAGAGTTTGAGGTTGCTAATGATGTCTATGCATGAGAATAACATGGGTGTTGCTAAACTTGGGGAAGAGATCAAAGAAGATAACGTTGTTGCATTAATAGATGTCGAAGGTGGATTGTGCTACAATTTTGAAATTATTAAAGCCAACCATCAACAAGAGGAAGGAATTAAAGTAAAGAGATAACATGAAGATTTTAGTTATTCATTTGAAGTGAATCATAAAACCAATGTTTATGTTGATGAAGTGTACATTAGTGCATGTAATTATGAGGTATTTTGGTTCTCCACCATCTCTAAATTTAACAAAACTAAATATGAGGTCTACATTGGGGATAATGTACTTGAGCTCGAATGTTTCACTTGGGAACAACAAACCAATTTTAGTGATCTTGAGCAACAACACATGTGTTAAGAGGATGGTTCCCTTGTTCAACTTGGTAGTATGCCTAAGCTTAAGATTTTTTCATTTGATATGCATAAAGAAGAGCTTCCCCATGCAAATAAACAAGTATATGTGGCGTGCTTTTCATCACCACATAAGCTGAAGACATTCTCTTTTTCCTTAAACTCATGTCACGAAGAGGTCAATTATTACGACATCAGTGTGCCTATGGGTGGGGAATTTGTCTTTTCCTCTGCAAGTGGTGTTTATTTTGTTATTGACCTACTTCCCAAATTTTTTGTCCTCATTGTATGTATGCTTAATGCATCATTGGATGAGTCAAGCACTTATGTTTTGCAGTTGCCCTATAATGACAAAGTTTATGGTGAGGTGAATCTTCACCACATAGGCACTATGTGTGGCTTGATGCATGTAGGTAGAGAATGCCAATGGTTGCAATTGGGTAATGAGTGCAACTATGGTCGAAAGGAGATCTTGACTCCTTCAAAATATTTGTCTTTTTCAAAGGCAAGATATGGCAATTGACCTCCATGGCTATAAAATTTGTACATATCAGCTTAGTTTTCCATGCTTTCTAAGTGCTATTGCACATCTTGTGTTCTCCTTAAGAGGATCTATGGTTTAGATTTTGTTTTCTTCCAAGTGCACTTTTCATTTTCCTTATTTTGTTTTGTTGAGGCAAGCCTATTTTAGTTATCTTTATGACTATGCTCAATGGATTGATAAGGCTTTTGCATCCCATGTTTAGTAGGCAAACATTCTACAAAGGACACTAAGAATGTTGTCACTTTGTGCCCATATTTATTTTCCTATTGATGATAATTGATCTAAAATATTTAGTGTGGGTCATCATGTTAGTGTGTCTCTAGGTTGTTGGTTTCATTTCATTACCTTGGTCAATTACTCAATTGTAAAATTCTAAACCAACTAAGTCCCAAAGTGTGAAGGAATACATTAAGAAGTTCTAAAGGAACCAAGAACCATTGGTTCTCAATTCCAACAAAACCCCCAACAAAGGTCTAGAACAAAGTATGTGCAATCATAGAGGCAAAGAAGAAATTAGAGGGTTTAGGGGGACCCATAACTAATGGTTCTTGATACCCAAGGAACCTCCAACAAAGAAGAAGAAACAAAAGACAAAGGAAGGAAACACAAGCGACTAAGGTGATGTGAATGCAAGGAAAGGTCAAGGTTGACTATAGTGAATGTGCAGAGGATGATGCCATAGCAACATTTTTTCACCTACCCTCTTTGTAATGCAATTAAGTCTAAAACTACCATCATCCAATCCATACAAGACAACAATGGGGTTTTAATATTTTAGGCACGATTTGAGGAAGAACAATGATTACCCGTGCTTATTTTATTACTGCAAACCATCCTTTTACTAGTGCCCATTCCTTGGATCCCTTTTGTAGCAAATTTTATGGACCCCCTATAGGATTCTTTAATGTCAATGACACGTGTCTGTAGTTTCTAACATTCTTGATCATCGTTTTTCTTTTGCAACAAAGTATATAGGATGTTAAGCCTCAACTATTATGGGCCTTCTTTCTTTTCTTCTCAAGAGCCCTGCAATTATGTAACTCTTCTTTCATAAAACAGTCTCCATGCATCTGTATTAATAAAGATTGTTATTTTACCTTCTCTCACCTCATATGTGTTGTGCAAATCCTCTTGCCTTCATATTTGCATGGATGTTTCTATGTTTTATAAGGTTGCATATTGTCTTAAATATGTTTGTAGAAGCTATAGTGGAGAAATTTGTCCCTCTTGGTGTATGTTAAACCCTAACCTCTATGCAATTCTCTAGGAACTAGCATAACATAGTTGTGTGAGTTTCTTTGGCAATTTATTTTCTCTATGCTGTAGTGAGCAAGAAGACACCATTACTCTAGGTGCATCAACACCCTTTCCATTTTATGCATCCCTTCTTTCCCTTTTCCTTGAGAGATCAATATGATATGATTAGCTGTAGGATTATTTAGTGTTGAGTTGGATGAACATTGTTACATCTAGATTAAAGAGGGAACAACCCCTTTATTTTGAGGTTTGATCTTATTTGCAAGGTCCCACACTTTGAGATCAATCTCATGTTTCATTGAGTAATTGAATTCATCATTCAATAGAGGGTGCATGTTCATATTAACAACACTAACAATAACTTAGTTGTGGAAATATTTGCTAATAATTTGATTAATATTATATTAATTTCATTCTCAACTTTAATATTCTTTAATGTTGTACTAACTTTATTCTCAAATTTAATATTCTTTAAAAATATTGAATGAAATTATTTTAATTTTTTTTGTCAATTTACGACCTTAGGATTAAAATGTTATTTTTAAAGTTATTTTTTATTTATTTAGCCATTTCATGTTATGCCAATTACAACACACACATATTAGACTATGCAAAGAGATCTCGTCTGTCATCTCTTTACACTCTCCTTAAACATCACACTCTTCAACAATCAAATAGTCAACAACAATTTTACACTTCATCCTTAACAAAAGAGATGGATTAATGAAGTCTATTCTTACCTAAATATTGCATGAATTGAAATTCACAACGTCAATGTGTAGATTCATTCTCAAAAAAATAGAGTGTATTATATCCTCACATATAAGAATTATTTGAAACATTTTAGACATTTTTATATAGACTCTAATTTTAATCATTTTTTGCTCCTTTACAATGATTTTATTTATTTCTACAAGGAATTATAGATACTTAAATGTGAATATTGGATAGGTTAACGTTCAAACTTAGAACCTACTTGTGGTTAGTGGGAACTTTTGTGAGTGAACCACTTGCCCTTTCATGATAAAAACTTTCAAATTCTATCAAGGAGTGTATTTCAATTCCAATACACCCTCTAAATTCACTCAAAATTTAAGACATAATATATTTAATTCTAATAAATTGTAAATGAGATAAAATTTGACAAAAAATTCTCTATAATATTTACTTTTTAATCAACGTGCCCATTGAATTAAACAAAACAAGCGTGGCAAGCCAGCCCGATTTGTCTCTAGAATAAGATTATCATCGTACTCGTGTCAAGCAAACTAAATAAACAAACAAAGCATATACCTTTGACTGTTCCAAAACTTCTGCATACGCAACCGTCAGGTGTGAGTTCAGTTCCCTTCTCTTGCTCAAAACTCAAGCAAATCAAAAAACAAAATAAAAATTAAATGCACTTACAGGCATTTCTATGTTGCAAAAAAAATGTCAATTACGAAAAGGGGAAGCAATGGAGGAGATGTTGAATCTTCAGAGCCACTTCTCGAAAAATCCAGCCAACCAGAGGAAGAAGAAGAAATTGCTTCTCAGAACTATGGTCCTATCGGATATAACTACGAAAGCAGGTTTTTTCAGGACATTGCTTTCCTTATTGTATTTCTGATTCTCGTGCTTTCGACCTTTGCATTCGGAATATTTGTAATTGCCCACAGAAATGCAAATTATGGAAACTTGGGATCCTATGTGTACGATAGAAACTCCTCCAGCTGTACAAAAACGTCTTCTCTCAGCACTGATCAATTTGGCAGTGTTAGTATCACCGGGGATAAAAAAATAGAGTTTCATGGCAATTTAGGGTTTCATTACAAATTAGAGCATTCTGGGGAATTAAGTCGTAGGAAATTAGGCTCTCATGGTGAGATAGGGTTTCTTCAAGAATTAGGGTTTCATAAGGTATGGAATGTGGCTTACGAGCAGTTAGTTTTTATCCAAAATCATGCTGTTGTAGGGGGCACCAGGTATTTACTGAGGGACATTGTTTGGACGCTTGTAATAACCTTGATTTTAAGTGTTCCATTCATATTTGGCCTCTTGTGGGTTTTGAGGAGATATACAAGACAGATAGTGTATGTCTGTTTGCCTTTCTTTGTTATTTTGCCTATTTTTATCAACGTGTTCTGGTTTGTGGCCTGCACGGTGAGCAAAGATTGCAAGGAAGCAGTTAATCTTGCACTCAGGATTTTCATCCTTATTTTGATTTTTGTGCTCATTGGGATAATTGCCTGGATCATCTTTGCCAACAGGCATAGGATAGAGCTTACCATTAGAATTTTGCAAACTGCTTCAGAAGGCCTTGCGAGGAATATTAGATTGCTGCTTGTTTTGCCCAGTTTAACAGCTGTTCTTTGTGTATATTTTGTGCCAATTATAGTATTTCTGAGCTTTGCTCGCCTGAATGGCAAGATCATACCTAATCCCAAGGTTGTAGAGTCTGGTTATGCATGTGGGGGAAGCACTGGTGTTGATTGTTGCTTGTGGAAGCAGGATCGATGGGTTCCAGCTTATTATGCATTAGCCATTGTTACAATGATATGGTCTGCTACAACAATGATTGAAGCTCAAGTATACATTATCAGTGGCACCCTTGCACAGTGGTACTTTCACAGGGCTGACTGCTCTCCACCTCGAAGCATACGGAGTAGTGTCAGGTTGGTATTGTTTTAGTTAAATTATTTGATTAATACATCTACAAGTTCTAGAATCTCTCCTTTTCTAATCTCTATCGTACCATTAGTTGAAGATTAGTCTCAAAATGCAGTTGTTTCATAGTTCGATGCTATTTATAGAAAAAGTCCAACATATAGAAGATTTAACCTTTTACAAAACACATTTACCGATGCATGGTCCATCTATCTGGGAGTTATTCACAAAAGATGCCTCTTGATATTCAATCTTGGATTAAAGTCTATATAGAGAAACAATTATGTAGTGAAAGCGCAACTCTTTTAAATGGGTGTTGCTGTTCTGGTGTTAATTTATATGGCAGGATTCTGTTAATCCTGATGTCAAGATATTCGTGTGACCCTGTTTGAATTTCCACTCTAATTATGTGATTGCCTTGATATTTGGCCTTGCTGAATGCCATCATTTCTGTGTTCTTAATTTGCAAAATCTATTGATCACCAAAGCCTGTTCCTTCACCATAGAACCAGTAGTTTTTATATGCTGATAATTCTCTGTGGTAACTATATATGTGTCATCTCCCCAAAATTGTAACACATTGAAATGTAAATAAACAAGAAAATATATATATATATATATATATATATATATATATATATATATATATATATATATATATATATATATATAAGCAATTTTATTATTATCAAGATAATATTATTATAATTATAAATATAAACAATAGCAATTCAATTATAATACAATTATCATAATATTCACAAAAATATAATTACAATATAATTATCATAATAAATGGAACAGTTAATATTATCAATTGTAAATATCATATTAATAAAAATAATGCTCACAAGAAAACAATATAAAATAATATTAATAAAAATATATCAAATAAGAAATATTTAAATAAGATACACTAACAGCAAACATAGAATCCTAGCAATTCCTGAATAAGAATCTAAAGGCATCAGTTCTAAGGAGTAAGTTAGGAGGATGTTGTTTACAGGCCTCCCATGCTAAGTATGCCACTTCGAGGGTGGAATTGTCTTGGTCGGACGTTCTTGCCGCTTGGGGCCAAGGGGTGGGTTGTCTTGGTCGGACGCTTGTGCTCTTGGGCTTAGATGGGTTGAGTAGTTTACAAGCATCCCGTTCAAGATTCTCCTGTCAAGCCAAACTATGATTGATTGTTAGGATGGATCCAAGAAGTCTCAATCATAAGGAGGATGGATGAGACAACATGGATAGGAAAAGTAGATACAAGTGTATCCACTTGGCGTCCCATTTTGAGGGTGGAATTGTCTTGGTTGGACATTCCTGCTGCTTGGGGCCAAGAGGTGGGTTGTCTTGGTCGGACGCTCGTGCTCTTGGGCTTAGATGGATAGCTTCTGGAGGACTAATCCTGCTTCTCATTCAGGCCCTATTGTGAATAAAACTTCCACTATGCATTATGGATATTGGTAGTCTAGATAGTCTTGAAATAATCATGTAATTTTTATAGCTAAATAGATAAACATTTACTATGTTCTGATCATATGAATTATATTTCCAATATTATCTAATATGATTGCAAGACCTAAACCAAGATTTATCCGGCTTAAAGCATTTAATTGTTAAGTTGTAACCCTAACTGGATTAAGCTTGTGATTCTAGGACAAGATTTAGGGCAATCCCAAAAGGGGACATTACAATATGCTGATAATTCTCTATAGTTCATGTTATGGCATTATGAGATATCTTATGGTTTTGTCATATGAGGTATTTATGTGATTCAAGGCATCTATTTATCTTCCACTGTTGTCTATGTTTTATGTCTCAACACACATTCTTGTAGGAAGTAATAATTGTTTTTGTACTTAGTACATTTCAGTTTTGAAAACCCAAAT
The DNA here is from genome assembly GCA_007258455.2 of Sequoia sempervirens. Taxonomy (NCBI): domain Eukaryota; kingdom Viridiplantae; phylum Streptophyta; class Pinopsida; order Cupressales; family Cupressaceae; genus Sequoia; species Sequoia sempervirens. The sequence goes on from VDFB02058242.1 coordinate 519,267,259, forward strand.
ATAATATTTATTTACTATGTGCATACTGATGTTTATGTTGCATAACTGCCCACTATATGATGATCTTTCATAGTCAATTTCGTTGGTGCTAAGCGCAACAATTTTGATATGATAAAAACATATTTGAACATCTAGGAGATTCCTGTTTTCATAGGAATATTATTATGTACAGATTAGCTATATAGTTAATATGCCATGCCAATAATTACTCCAAAAAATATTTTGTTGAAACACTTCAGGAGATTGTTGCCTTGATCTTTGATTTTTGCGGTATTGAATTTGTATGTAGATTATTTTATGTAGTTATCTACACAAATTTAAGTCTACATAACTGTGTTGTGTGGCATTCTTGAATAATGCAAATGATGGTAATTGCAACTGCTCATCTATTTTGGATTAAACAGTTAGTTCTTCAGAAAAGTTCTGTCAATGTGCATACATGGCGAAAGATTACTTGTGCTTATTGAAGGGAAAAGATGTATTGGGCATTATTTATTGTGTGCAGACACTAGTTTGAATTTAAGGATATGTACAGTACAAATCTGTCTTTACCTTTTTTGTAAAGATAAATTTTAACCCTGTGCGTTTTAACTGTGTGCATGGACTCATGTTTGTTCTCACATGTGTACATGGTTTTGTGGGGTATGAGCACCTATTTATTTCTTTTCACTCTCTCATTTGGCCCATTCACCACTGCATCTCATTTTGCTTGATTGTTCTGCATCTTATCTTTTCTCTCTTCTCTGTATGCAGTAATAATTTGTCTGCAGTTTCTTGTTTCTTTCTGTTTAACTTGAATTTCGTTTAACCAAAGTTGCATGGATACAGTATTGGATACGGATGCAGTCATTTTTTAAGACCCCCAATATGGATACGGTTGGATACAACATTATAAAACACACACACACACATGTATTTAACACAACCTTCTAAGTTATTAGAGGAGATTTTCATTACTTTAAAAGCAAATAAGTAAATATAAATTTAAATAATATTAATAATTTAGTATAGAATAAACAATTAAATATATATGATAAACTTTATTTATATTTAAAGAATAATTTTAATTTTAAAAAAATATCTAACATTTAAACAATATAATATAAATATAAAATTAAAAGCAATTAACTTTCTTAAATCTATAAAACTTGAGACACCAAAACAAAATCAAGGAGGATTCATGTCAAATTTTTTGAAAATCAAATCACAAAGTATCTAGCACAGCTGGAAAATCAGAGTTTTTTGGGCACATGTGGGTACGATACCCAACGTGTATCCGTGCTGTATCGTATCCGTATCCGTATCAGATACGGGGGATACACGCGCTTGGGGAGGGGCAGGGGTGTATCCAGCTACTCTGCTTTTAACAAATTGAAAGCATTTTAGAAACAATCTCAACACTATAGTATTTTGGACTCAACACAAAAGCAAGAGGATGTAACAGGGTGGTCATTGTTCCATCTCTCTTCAATAATTTTTTGCGCTTGTTTGAAGAAAGTTTATTTAGGATCTTACCCTTTCTCATTTATGATGGCCTTCATCTTCTCAATCATTGAGTCAATGCCATCATATATGTCTCCCAAGCAAGCCTTGTCTATGTTAATATAACAAATCGTATTCAAAATGGGCTTGGTAAAACTAAGGAGATTCTCCACACAGTCCCACCGAGAGTCATCTAGGATCATCCACTTAATATTTGTTGCCCTTTTAGTGTTGTTTTGTTTCCATATGGACCAAGACTATTGGCCATGCAAGAAAGGGCCTCCCAAACCTTCACAAGTCTTAAGATGATTCTGTTAGAGGCAAGACAAGTCTCAATGAACTTTTAAAACATAAAAAATAAAACAATTAAAAGCAAATTTTAAGAATTTAAATACACAATCAAATTAAGGATTAAGTAACTAAGTTAATTTTTTTTCCAAAGTAATTAAAGTGAAACTAAAACATAAAATTTTATATTACTTCACTTATCTTCAATATCTCCAATTTCAAAAATGATTTAAATATGCTTTGTGACATGTGGTGGTTGGTGATGAACATTTGGATCTCCTCAACCTTTGCATACAACTTTTTGATTCAATTAATTTTGTTTTCAATCTTTTGTAGCATAAGATTGGAAGAGTGGACCACAGAAGGTGTCGAAAAGATGTGTGAATAGCATTTCTCAACTAACAATCCAACAACTCTACAATTCTTTGTGTTATCCCTTATGACTTGAACAACTTTATGGGGTCCCACTTCGTCAATGGTTGTGACAAGGATGTTAACAATAAATTGGCCATCCTTTGCCTTTCCCTCATAATCCATGGTTCTCAAAAACATTGCCCCTTTAGAGGACAATGCTATGACATTGATCAAGGGCCGATTTTTAAGATCATCCCAACCATTGGAAACAATGGACCCCCTTGCCTTAACCCATGAATTCCTTATGGGCTTCAATGAATCTTTTATGAGATTGATCTCCTTGTCCAATAAGGTGCCACACACCTCATAACCCAAGCCCTTGTATCCTTTTGGAGCCTCATTATTATTTTTTCATCATTTCTTGCCAATATGGTGAGCTAATAACATTGAAAGCCAAACCATTTGTATAAGTACATCTTTCTATGTGTTGATTGGGCAATATCTCAAATCTCATTTTGAAATGCCATTTCCAAAGGTCTCTTTGTCTCTTATTTGTAGTGGGTTGTTCTTTGGGAGTGACGACTCTCTATCACAACATTGGAATTAGATGGGGCCATAGGGGGCTTCATTTTTTTTTATCATCTCTTTGCTAAAGGATGATTTTCTCTATGGATTGCTTGTTCATTTGATTGCTCTTGCTCATTAATATATGCTATCACTTGCTCCAATGGCATAGTTGCACCATTCTTTCTAGGGCAACCTTTGATGCCTAGTCCAAGAATTCCACTGAAATGGGCCCACACCCAACTATATGGACTTGATTACTTGACATCATGCCCTTGCAAATCCAAATATAGCCTCCACCTCTTGGAACTTGCTATATCACATCAACATACTTCCAAATAGGAGAAATCAAATTTATTTTGAATTTAGATCAGCCCTTGGAGCTAGAACTAGGTTCCATTGTATTTCTTATGGAAAGAAATTTTATAAACAAAACATTCAAAACAAATAAAAACAACACATACATACATACATATGTACATATGTACGCACATACGTACATACACACACACATATAACTTAACTTTTTAAAAAAAGCATATTGATACATTTGTAGAGAAATAAAAGAAAAGCAAAGTAAGAGAGTTTGTTTTATGATTGCAAAACAAAAATGTAGGAAAAAAAAACTTCTTTTAAATTTTTTTTTTTCTACGATCTTCTTGACAACTAATGTACATCAGCACATGCGTGGGAATACTAATGCATCCACTGTGGAAGCTTCAGTGATCAATCTTTAGCTCTTTTTGTTGAATTGCAAGTAAGAATGAAAGTTCAGCTTTTTGGAATAGTAGTTGTCTTTTGCCATAAGAATGAGCTAAAATGAGTTTGTTTTAGCGTTTGAAATGCTTTAGTTGGCACTTTTAGGCTTAAGAATTCGTTTTAGGGTGACAAGGTCAAAGTCAAAGGTGAAAAAATTAAAATTTTGTAAAAATGTGATGGGATCCCTGTGGGTTCACTGGGATCTGTCCAGATCCTCCCCCAGTTCGCCCAGGTTCATGCTGGACAAACTCAACACTCCTTGATCATGTCTTGTTGGAATCTGCAGGGAAATTGGACCGGGATCTGGTTGGTAACTAGGTGGATCTGATAAAATAGATTATATTGGCCATCATAAAATGTGAAAACAATTCAAGGATGAATTGTACTAGAAGTTAGCAATTCCAAGAAAACTTCTGAGCCTTGTGCAGTTGCATGGAGTTGGTTAATCTTGTATCATTTCGATTTCTTGGTCGACATGAATACCAATGTGGTTGATGATATAGCGCAGGTATTGGATTTGCAGGACATTGAATGCACATTTGCCTAAGTTGGCTTGCAACTTGTGCTAGCATAGTGTGTTGAGGATTTATGCAACATGCTCCATGTGCTTCTACAAGTGATTACAAAAGGGACAAAGTTATCCATGTAGACAATGTCAAAGCCACTGGTGAGTTCCCTAAGAATGTCATTATTGGGTGCATGAATTTTGGTAGTGCATTGGTCAGGCTGAAAGGTACAATGAACCACTTGGACAATCCCTTGGTTTTGAAGATTGTATTACAAACATCTTTGATATTGACAGGAACCTAATGATAATTTGATTTCATGTCAAACTTACTGAAGTATCACACACTTCAAAGTTTCTTCAATAGTTCATCTCTGTGCAGCAATGGATGTCGGTTTGTCATTGTGACTCTGCTGAGAATGTGATCATAAAGGCACATTTGTTATGAACCAATCTTCCTTTGTTGCGAGGAATATTGGGCTGCCACAAGGTAAAGTGTTAGGCTATATCTACTATTGGTAGATGAGTTCTTGAATTTACTACAGAATCACATCATCCTCCCAAATTGATCTAAGGTAGAGGATTGTTGGGAAGTGGAGACCCCAGAACTAAGTTCATCTGATGCTTTGCTGTAAGTGTGTAAGGACACCTGTAATGTTGCCTTTTTGACATTCATGGTGTGAGGGAATTACTTCTCTAATCCACAGTTGTTTAGTAAGTGACTGTCAGCATAGGGTAGCAGATTGTTAAAACTGTAGTTACTTTCAGTTAGGAATAATTGATTAATGGAATAAGGTGGCTGACCTTGTTTTCCACCTAGCAGTTATGAGTTCAGTTTGAGTTTACTACTGATTTAGGAATAGATTTGTCAGTTATATTGCCTATGGTTGAGGGATGCAGGGAGGATGGAGTATAGAAAGTGTTGGGAGGAAAGACAAAAGGGGCTTTATTGCACTATATGCACCTAGTTAGGATAAGTCCACTTAGGTAATTCAGTCATGTGCTCTTGTCTTATGCACCTAATTGACATTTATGTAGTTTAAGCTGAGTTACACTCCTATGTGCTAGTTCATCTAGTTATCTCCACCTGTCATGCATCTCAAGCTTTAGTTAGATTCATCTATCATGGATGTCTACTTATAGTTAGTTTCCACCTTACATGCATTGCCTTGCTCTATATAAGCACAGGCTTATTTGTACTTTTTAACACCAATTATTCAATACCTAAGTTGCCGATTTGGGTACAGGTACGAGTATGGTACGCTGGTACGAAATTTTTTTTATGGGGGTGGGTATGTTTGGGTATGTCTGTACATAAAACATATAAAAATCATAGATATAGATATATTTGCAGCCTAAAAAGTAAAAACAAGGTGTTAACCACCCACTTAATTGGCTCTCTGATTGAGTCCCTTACATTCAGTCAATTGGGCTTCAATCAATCAACTATCCAACCCTGATTGAATTGGTTGTTGTCTAAGACTCGTTTGAAAACAGGGCACCTGGTCTTGTTCTTTGTAGGATTGAGAGGGATGGGAATGGGAATCATCTTGCAATCCTTTTCCAAGGATCAAACCTTACATTCTCAAGAATTTTGCTGGTAGAGCCAGAGGCATGCTGAATAGTCATCCGCCTATTAAGTTGTTTGTCAAGGCGAGGTGAGACTTTCTATTACCACTGGTAGTTTTACTTGCAAAGTGCTTAGCTGAGTTTTCTTGAAGTTGTAACTTTTGTGTTTTTGTAGCTCTTGGGGTTCTATGAAGAATTTATGCCTGCCATGAGAGACAAGGAGAAAGCAGGGTCTGGAAAAGTAGCGAAATGGACCAAGAGGATTACAAATACCCTAAGTTACCCGAATTGGCCCTTTACAAAATACAAATTTGTATATTAAATTATTAATATTATTATTATATAATAATATTATAAATTTATAATACTAATTATATTATATTATTATAATAATATATATACTTAATATTATATAATATTATGTTATTAAATAGATTAATAATAATATTATAATATGAATACATAGTGCTCCTATATTAAAAATTAAAAATTAAAATTAAAATTTATAAATTATAAATGTATAATATACTAATAAGTTTATATACAATAATATAATGAATTTATAAACTATGTCTATAAATTACACAACATAGAAAAATATTTAAAAGAAAAAATTTAAAAACAAAACGCGCGCAGAGGTGTGGAAGATTTCGCTATTGCAACCACCCACAATCACCTGCAAGTTGCTACAATCGACCGCCCACAACCTGGAAGAAATCGCCCACCACCTGGAAGAAGTCACTGTGTCAGAAAAATCGTGTGCTTAGGGTTTTTGCACAGAACAAAACAAACAAAAACGATGGGCGCAAATTCACAAAAGCAAAATCAACGCGTTTATGGTTTGTTTGGCTTTTTTTTCACACGAAAATGTTGTTAAAAGGTTTTGAAACCCGTGCCAAACACCTCAGAAACTCTGCAAAATGCAACCTCAACATGAAAATGGCAAGAAAAACGCGGATACGTTTCAAATGCAAAAATCTTGTACCCTATCTGATTCCTTAGCGATTCTGGCAGGTATCCATTTGCATATGTAGCCGTACCCGAAATCGCTAGGGTAAAGGCCCGATTCCGGTAACTTAGTTCAATGCAATTATTCTGTTGGTTGTTTCTTTGTGCTTCTTGTTAGCTTTGTTTAGATTTGCTTGTGGAAGGTTTTTTGGTTGGACAGTTCTTAAATATGTGGAATATTTCATTATTCCTACAGTAACATTCTATGGTTGGTGAATCTTATTTAGTAGCACACGTGAGTCATGGGCATGTAGGTGATGATTTGGCCTCAAAGTGTAATGTGCAAATGCACTTAGTGAGTCTATCACACAATTGGTGCTGGTATTGTATGTGATTGGTACCAGTAGAGTTAGCACATAGGTAGTTTGTGTTGTGTTTGGATCATAACATGCATATTCAGTCCTCTAAAATAATGGTTAAAATAAACAAAATCAAGGTTTTCCCCAAACAATAATTTCTCTTCAATAAAATTTCAATCCTATAGTTGTTGAGTTCTTCCTTTGATACAACCTTTGTAAATTTAGGCAAATAAACAAAATCAAGATTTTCCCTTAACAATAATTTCTCCTCAATAAAATTTCAATCCATTAGTTGTTGAGTTCTTCCTTTGATTAAATTTAGGCAAAGAATTTAACCCAAAGTTGCATGGACACGGACACAGATACAGATACAGATACGGTATCTGATACGGCCATTTTTTAAGACCCCCAATATGGATACGGTTGGATATGACATTCATAAAAAAAAAATCACATGTTTTCTAAGTTATTAGAGGACATTTTCATTACTTTAAAAGCAAATAAGAAAATATAATTTAAAATAATATTAAAATTTAAATATTAATAATTTAGAAAAGAATAAATAGTTAAATATATATTAATAAATTTTATTTATATTTAGAGAATAATTTTTTTTTGGTTAAAAATCTCTTACATTTAAACAATATAATATAAATATAAAATTATAAACAATTAACTTTTCTAAATTTGTAAAAATTAGAACACCGAAAAAATAGTAGAGTTGTATTGGAAGAAGACTTAGAAAAATGGGTTGTTGAAATAGAAAAACATTTCGTTTGTCTTCCTCATTTGGTGTAGGTTTTATTTATACAAAACAAAACAAAAAAATGCATGATTGAAGTTTTTTAAGATAATATTTTGGAAGATTCACGTCAGCTTTTTTGAGAATCAAATCATATAGTATCCGGCACGGCTGGAAAATCAGGGTTTTTTGGGCACGTGTGGGTATGGTATCCAACGTGTATCCATGGCGTATCACACAAGCACCCATATCGGATACGGGGATACGTGTGCCCGGGGAGGGGCAGGGATGTATCTGGCTACTCTGATATAACCATTATGTTCCAAATTGTTAAGTCACTTACGAGCTTTAGCAAGGCAATAAAGCTATGCTCCACAACATTTCAGGGATGGGGACAGTGGGACAGCAGGGACACATTTCAGGGAGGGTAGTTCATGGGCCATTTTTTAGCAGTGGTATGGAATGACTATATATATTACAAGTTTAACTAATATCGAGTAACATGACATCAAAATTAAGACAATGCCAGCAGTATAGCAGCAATAAATATATCATGACAGCAGTGATGGTAGTGACAGAAGTGTAACAACAATAAATATATCATTATTCAGATTCATAGCTAACAATATAATGTTAGTTTTATGATCAGATTAATGACACAGAAATTTAATTAAAAAATCAGACACAATAACACAGCAGATACCCTGGGAAAACCCTCCTCTTGAGGGAGAAAAACCCAGCAACAAATATATATCACTTTACAATATGGCCACACACAAGGCCAATATTCAGCACCAGCAATGACTGTAACAACAGATAACAATCTTCCCTTCCTTGAACACAATTCTGCACTTGTAAGGATTCACAATCTGCTTTCAAAGAAATTCGCACTAGAAGGAAGGATCTGCTCTTGATAGAAATCTCACTTTGAGAGAAGGAATAATCAAATTTGCTTGATGATGAAATGGGTGAGAATGAACTTCTATATATACATTTGCTAGAGAGGTCGCACCTCTACAAGAACTAGGTCAGCCATCAAAAGAGAAAATATAATTACAAATAAATGCTGAGTCGGCCACCAAGAAAATTACAAATAATAATAAATATGATTACAAAGGAGGTCGGCCATCTTAGAGATATGTTGCCATTAGATAATCACAAATAAATAAGGAAGTATGAAGCCCGAAGCTGCAATAACATTAACATATAACACTAACAACAATGATTTGAATTTCTGATTTCATTGTTCAAACATCAAAGCATTTGATGGACAGCAGCATACAAAAATATAGTACTAGTAGAAGTAAAGCTATTATCAAAAAAGTTATTTGTGTCACTTTGTGGCTGAAGTTGTAGCTTATCTAATGGAAGACCAGCCAATCTAGGCTGCACCTCCTCATCAATCTGCTTCACATCTCTGCAAGTGAAGTGTGGTGCTTGCATACAAACATTTTTGTCTTTAGCTTTGGCCGCAACTATCTTCACCCAATTTATTTTTTTGATGTCTTTCAAATTATTATTCAAAACACGTACACATGGAATCCAAAAAATATTTTTGTAAGCACTCTCAACCATCAAACCAACGACCTTACAACACGAGCTGAATTTTTTCACAATTTGCACGACATTATAAGGTCCAATCTCCCTTATGGCCTCCTACAAAAGGCCAAATTAGTAATCAGCATCCTTACATTTCCCAAAGCAATTAACAACTAAGAAAGTATGAATTAGTAGGACATGTAACAATAATATTAATGAGTGACCAATGTTAAATATTAATCCACCCATTCATAACAATGAAACAACCATTCTTGATCCATTTTTTTCTCATCTTCATCAATATGTTCACCTTTGAATATTGTCTGTTGAGGAGGAAGGTACACAATTTGTGTTCTCTAGGGGAGACATAAGAGGGTCCAATTGTCATTTTATCTCTCAACATCCCTTTGAAATGGGATGGCATGGGCATAAAAAAATTTGGCCATTGAATCATAGTCTTGCTCATGTTTTTGCACATTCAATGACCCTACCACAATACTTTTTCCCACCTGCAATAGAAGTGGCCTTCCTCTTATCTCTATCATAACTCTCTCCAGCTGATATATGAGAATACTCATCAATAGATGGCAATGGTGCGGATGGATGTTTCTTAGTAGTACTATTAGTTTTTGTCTCTCTCTTGAACCAACTTGCCATTTCAATCTGTTATTCCAATGATACATCCTCACCAACTTTAAACCCATGTCCACTCTTGCCTAATAAATGATGTCCAATGCTACTATAGCTTCCACAGAAATCAGTTTTGCAACATGACACAATCAATACATGCTAACCCCTATCTTTTCACCATTATTATTGCTTAAATTGGTGATATATTGTTGCAAGGGTTTTTTGGAGTTGAAAAGGCATTTTGCAAATTCCTGAAGAGAGGATGAAGGGCAAACAAAATGGTCTTTTAGTGTGGCAGTAGCACTTAGGTCTGGATTTTTAGAAGAACAGGAACCATTATACTCCCTTCAACATCCCTTGGGTTTAATTCTTCAGTACCCATCTCTTGTTATCACCACTGCTGGCGCTCATTTTTAATGTCAGAGATGAAAGATCAAAGAGATATTTTAGAGGCTGCTAATGCTGTAGAACTATGGTTTTGAACTTTTTGTGTGGGCAAATTGAAAAAAAATTTAGAAAATAATTATAAACAAGCTCCCTAAGTGTTATGTAGAAAAAGAAAAGAAAAGTAAAATGGACTGTTACAAGCAAGATGAGTAAATGGCTGGAAATGTAGCAATGTAGACTGTAGAGCAATGACCCTTCATAGCTGTGTGCTGTATTCAAGGCTCAAGCTGCTGAATGTTATCACTGCTGAGTGCTGACCGAGTAAAAAACAATGAGGTGATAGAAAGTGGCAGTAGGCTGAAGGCACAAAGGAATATTGAATAGCTATTAGAAATTAAACAGTCAATATGTTTTATTAAGATTGGATAAGGGGTGAGAGGGTTTGTGGGACCCCCACAACCCTTTTAAAACACTTCACTGTTCATATCATAAAGTGTTTTTTTCTAAAGCAAAAAACAAAAAAACATGTTTGCCATTCATTGAGGAGCATCGCAGACGTCCTCAGCTGTCCACAGCATGACTAGGAGTCTCATGGATGTATCCATCTGATTGCTGCCATTTTTGGGGTATCTCAAAGTTTTGAAGACTTTTTGGGATGGACAGGGGATGTCTTCTGCTCTCCTTCTGTTTCCAATATGCCTTAGGGGATAGGATGGCAGGTTGGGGCCAAGGAAGCGTCCCCATGGAACACAGCAATAAGGGCTTCTTCCTTAACCCCATTATTTATATTAATACCTAAGGCATATAACCCTATTACAATGCCTCAACTATAACAAAAACACCCCTAGGGTTGCATGTAGTTTTTCTATCAAGATTAGTTTTACCAATCCAAAAAAAAGTGGGGGCCATCTTTCTTTTTCCTTTAAGGATTTTGTAGTCTATTACTGTTTTCAAGGTGTAGGGAAAACAATTTCTTAATAGAATAATTTCATTATTGTTATTTGGCTAAAGGAATAAATTTTTTTATGTACTGAATATAGTATTATTTAGTACATTTTGGTGCAAGCTGTTGGTCAACACAATGATTGTAAGGACAACTTTTGACATCCTTTAAACTAAGTTGGGTTGTATGACCTATCAAATATAGACAGAATAATCTGTGTAGTTGGTTGAAGATCTTTGAGAGGATTTATTAATGAAATGGATGGTTTTAAATAAGTTGCTCTCTTGATGAAATGTTTTCATTATTCTAGTATAATGAACCTATGTCCTCCATATTTTATTTTTACCTTATGCTAGAGGTCTGTATATATAACAGGTTATATACTATGTCACAAGGGGCTGTGTCCCCACCCTCCCAACTTGTGTTCTTGTCCTCTCAGGTGTCCCTGTTAAAGCAGGATGGCAGGGATGTCTCCTGGCTGTAACTTGTCACTGTGAAAACTCGGGATGCATCCATGGGGGCCTAACATCTCTGGAAAGACTGGGGACATGTGAAACGTTTCTCAATAGTCTTGGGGATGGTCAGACTCCTCAGGGTGGTCTGAATTTTTTTTAACAAAAATAAAACCTGCTGTCTACTGTACAAGGAGTAAATGTATGATTGCACACAAATGTCTTAAGAAAGTGTAGAAATTTTGAATGACTGCATACGGCTATAGAATGGAAGTATACAACTGTTGATTGACTGCATACAACTGTAGAATGAAATTGTAATGACATACATTTCTTACTCTTTTCATCGATGGGAAATTGTGCAACCACATGCAATTATGGAAAGAAAATTTGCAGTTGTTGAATGGCTGCATACAACTATGGAATGAAAACATACCCCCTTTTGAATAGCAGCATGCAGTTTTTACCCCTTTCATCAATGAGCAATATTATGACTCCATACAGCTGTAGGAGAGCAGACAATTACAAAATGAGAGTTTACAGGTGAGGAATGAGAAATGTGTGATTGCATACAGTTTTAAAAAATGTGTGTTTCATTAAACTTTCATTTATGATCTTCTATCCTTTGGGCCTTATGTCATAATGAAAAACATTGAACAATGAAATCGGAAATTGTCTATTTTATTGCTGGTAATTTGAATTAATGAACATGTTATGATGAATATCAAATTGCATACATTATGTAAATATCTAAACTTGAATTTGCTGTACCTAAAAATTGTCCCTTGTACTGTCCTTGAAATGTGTGCTGCTGCTCCCTGCCATCCCTGCTTCTGAAACATAGGTTATTTATTAAAATGTTGGTTGGATTAGTCATGTCTCTTAGCTGTGTTCCCTCGAATCTTATAAATATCCATCTTCCATTTGTCGTGATAGCATCTTTCACTTTTTTTATGATATAATTTATATCGAGTCCATTATGGATTTTAAATTTTAATGTAATAGATCTGTAATGTTCCCTTTTAATCTGCAGCACCATGTGAGTGTTCTGTCAGTAGTTAGGTAGGAAGTGAATATTTGTCAGCAGTTGTTTAGTGATTGGTCTTTCAGCATAGAAGTAGCATAGTTGGAACTATGGTTAATTTCGGTGAGTTAGGACTGGAATAAGGAGGCCATGTGGTCAATCAGTTAGGACTGTAGTGGACTGGAATTAAGGTGGATGTATGGCCAGTTAACTGTTTGGAACTGCCTTAATTTGAGGGATTGGTTTGTTAGTTAACTGCCCAGTTTGAGGAGCTAGATTTGTCAGGGTAACTTGTTCAGGTACTGCCAGCATTTGAGGTATGATGGAGGTTTGCTGGGAAAGGAAAGCTTGAGTTGTGTTTTCACAGCTGTGGCCTGGAGATGAAATCCTTCAGGTCCAGAGACCAGTTTTCTTGAGGACAGAAACACTTAAGTAACAAATTGACATTCAGACTGACATCTGGAATTCCAATTGTGTCTAGTTTGGCTGTGGGTGTCTTTAGTAAGCTGTATTAGTTCGATGAATACCTATATGCTTATGTACTGTTTTGAAGAAATTAAAAAAATAGAAGTATTATTTGACGTTATATTTCTGGGTTTGTTATTTTGTATGCTTTTAGTTCAGGTCTTCAAAAGATCTTTTGTCCATCACAAGTGGTATTAGAGCGTGTGGGTTTTTTTCCCTTGAATTCTGAACCTATTGTTCATTAGTGGTTAGTGGCCAATCTCTATCCAGCTTGTGGTCTCTATTATTTCGTTGCTCTGAGGCCCATTTATTTTTGCCTAGTGCCCAATGGCCATATGCTTGGTATCTTACATAACATCTGCCCTGCACTGCTTGGAGCTTGATAGACATCAACTAGCTATGAGACGTGAAAAGTTGAAAGGTAAACACGAAGGAATAAGAAAAATATAAAGGTAAGAGGTATGAAAAGGTACATGATATAAGGAGGCACAAGAGATGAAGGGTTGCAAGATACGAGTCCTGAAATAGAGACTTTTGAGGCACAAAAGTATTGAGATACATGAGTTTCTCCTATTCCTTATAGTTATAAACAGGTTATCATGACTCTCCAGAAAATAAGTATAACAAAATTCAGATTCTATTTAACATTCGTTTTTGTAAACGAAGACATGAAATTTAGTGGAATGTATTTGAGGAAAGAAATTTTCAAGTTTATATTTCTTTTATTTAAAGGACGAGGCAAGTAAATGGTGGAATAGCTTTGAGTTTGACTGTAAACAGAATATAACTTGGGCCAAACAAAAGGAGATTCACTCAGCCACATTCAGTGAACAAGATGATGAGATTATAAGCCTGAAGGATCAAAATTGAAAATTGAAAATAAAAAAAAAATTATGAAAGAACTTCTGAAAGGCAATTGCAAGAATTTTGACATAATTTTTATCCTACAAAGACAACACAAGAAAATATCTTATGTGGAAATCATCATGAAGTCTTACCCATAAATTAATTTTTTGGAATGTGTAGAGTTGGAAATTGCTTACTTTGCAATTTCTACTCTTTGTTGTGGAAATCATTTTGAAGTCTTAACCAGAAATTATTATTTTTTGAATGTGTAGAGTTGGAAATTGTAGTATTTTCTAGGGCTCATTCAGCCAATTCCTTGGACCAATTACTCTCACCGTGATGCCAAAATGAACCTTTTTGTCTGACTTGCACCTTTTTCAGATTCCGCTTTCAGTTTCTACCCCCCCTGGACTCTACTGCAATCCCCGAGCTCAAATCCACAGTTTTTCTGCATTTTCCAAACTGTCTGTTCAAATCCTTTTATAAAAATGACTCTTGGACTCATTGGAATGATCAAATCTTCTAACAACTTCCTGGCAGTCTTTAAAATCTTCTTCCACTAATGCATATTCCAGAACCTCTTCCATTACTCTGAATAACCTGCAACCCTTTTTATTTTTATCTACAGCCATCTTCATTACTCCTTGAAGTCATAACCCTTTTACTTTTCTTACCTTTTTAGCATAACTTTGGTCAATCCATTTTCCTGTATCTCCTTGCACAAGCACAACACACACCATGGACCTCTAGCGCTTATCTTTGACAGTTTGACTGTATTCAACATTTTTGCATTACACACACAAACCATACTACTTGTGGAGGTTGGAATATACCCAACAGGGCTTGGTTGAGGCAGGCTCCTAAGTAGACATAACAATTTTCAAGCCCCTTCCTTACAACTCCCGAGTCTCAGATCCCTTTGCAGGTGCATTGGATTTAGGATTTACAAGCACTGCTGAAATCAGCTGACTGAACCACTCCTCGTTGTATTCAAAGCTCCGATGATGAATGGTCACCACGACAAAATTGAGGTTTTTAGTCTTGTCTGCATTCCTTTTGATCATCCTGAATCTTCAACATTTTCAATACCAGGATGTGATTGCACTGGTATAGTTGACACCACACACTGTGAGTGTGGTGGACATACCACAAATCTTTAAAATTCAGTCTAGAGTGCATTCCAAAGCTCCTATGGTTTGTTGTCTCAGTCTGCCATTTCGCCAATCAGCCTTCTTCAGCAGTCAACCTTTGAATCAGGGACATCATTCCTTACCTTATTTGTCCTTTTGTAAAGCTAAGCTCTCATTTGGATAAAACCCAGCCATAGTATGTTTCCTAGAGAAAGAACATAGTTCTTAGGATATGATGCACTTTAGATAAGATCAAACTTATTCATTGTTTTCATTGAAAGGTTAAGTATTACTTCATTTTATACAGCTTAGGAAACAAACTAAAGAAACTCATTTTCTTACCTGCAGAAAGATGAATTAAAGTTGCAATAAAAAACCAAGATGAATCCACTAGTAAAGAAATACCTGCAAATGCAATTGAGCTTGTAGACAAGTTTGTTGATGTGAATAGAATAGTTGTGAACAGGAGTGTCATCCTCACCAAGAAAGTTATTATATCTGACAATCTGTTAATCATCACTGACATTTCCATCAATCCCATTGCAGGCGCCTTATAGTGTGTGTGTGGTTGCTTTCTTGTCAGGTACCAAACCAATTCCAAAATCTTGTATTCTCTCATATGACACCTGAGAGTGTATTCAAAGTTCTTTAGTGTTGCATGGTTAGCTGATCCTAATTCAACTTCTTCGGTAGCTTATCTTTGCAATGCATCATGGGCAGCCCACGCTTCTCCTTTGCTTAAGTTGCATAACCAAAATCTGCTATAAATTAATTTCATCACAAACGAGTTTGCAGCATCATCAATAGATCAATCCTGTTTAAATGGAAGTCCACCTTAACCAAATGAAGTTGGAGATATTTCTTTCCATAAAACACTGATATGACCCAAGCTGTGTTGGAGTATGTTCCAATTATGTTCAGGTTCAAGCAAAAGCCTAGACTTCTGGGTTTCCTCATTTTGCTACTAAGGTGGACTCAACCTCCTTCCATTGTCCATTTGTTTCAAGCTTCAATCCACATTGAGCAATAATTATATTATTATAATCATAGTAGCAAAAATCTTTCCCGGCAAACCAAAAGATAGGACTTTTTCAAAAAATTGGGATTTAATGTGAAAAATCATGAATCAAAATAATGCAGAAAAAATAGAAAAAAAGTGAAAAAGCTGATATTTCTTTATTTAAAGGCAATGTAATTATTAATTGCATAGAGATAGGGACAGTGAAGAGAAATGGGAGTTTACACCATGAATTTTGAATATATATTTTCATTAATTTTCATATCTTTAATTATAATGCATAGTAATATAGTCCGATAGTATTTTTTATTTATTATTTAACTGTTAATTGTTTTGAATTTTTTTTTGAACAGTTAAATACATATTAGCAAAAATGCCAAAATTTGAGGAATTCAATAAATAAGGAGGAATTTATGTGAAACTGAAAGATGAAATTGAATAAAAAGCTCAGAAAATCTCCAAACCCTGCTTGAAAATGTTTGGACTTGAAATCTGCTCCACAAACCCATGCAAACCGTCCTTGACAATCCCTTTTTCTGGCAAAATAATCCCGTGCAAATGCAAATGCAAATGAAAACAAAGACAGACACTTTAATGCTAAAAAAATAACCTGAAATTGTAAACAATAGGCAAATTTAGGGATTTATCGATCATCCTCGCGATTAAGCAATTCCTATGAATTTCTGCTGGTCCTTTTACAAAATTTCAGGTATAAATCAGCTAAAAACATCTGGGTCAAGTCTATGAAAAAACCACTATTTCACCAGTTAAAAAATCACACTAGCACACGGTTCGTAACTTATCGCGAGTTTTTGATATTTTTGCTACTATAATTATACTAAATTATTTGTTCCTAGCTTCTAGATCACTGTTTGTGACCTTACCTGCCACATCCTTGACTGTAGTTTGATGCTCTGCCTTGCTGTTCTCTAATGTGGCATATCTCTAAGGTGTCTTTGCAAGGATAGACTTTTGCCACTGTAGTACTCCTTTATTGCTATTCCTTCTGACTCTAGCTCATGCTTTATCTGAGGCTTGCAGTCCAGACGTTGATGCTTCTTCTTTTCCAACAATCTTCTCTCATATCTTCTTTTGCAGTTCTTGTCTGCCCTTAAGACAGTATCCACAATACTTATCTTTTGAATGGTATTGCATGATGTCACTGGGTCCAGCTTTCTAATTCATTCAACTTTTCTAAAGTTCAGACTACTTACGAATTGAATTACATTCAAACTCTAATGTAACTGACCTGCTGTAGAAGTTAAATGAATTCACCCTGATAGATCTTTTACACATGTAAAAATTTCAAAATCATAAATATTTCTGCTCTGCACAGTGTTCGAAAAGGTAGTTGCTTAAAACCTTTCAGCTTTTTCTTTGTCAATTTCTTACCTACAGTTTTCTTCCCCTGCTTCAGGTGTTTGCACCTTAAAGATGCCTTGCCAGTGAAACAATAGGAAATTATCCAAAGCTTCATTTTATTTGAGAAATGATGCAATAAGAAATACTTTCTTGTACCCTGCTTTGGTTCTGATTTCTGCTTGATTGTGAACTATGGGTGTTTGCTTTTTAAATTTCCTACCTGGATTCTAAAATTCTTCAATCTGTGGCCTCCATGATTCTACCAATAACTTTGTTTACTAACTTCCAGCATGCCATCCAGTCTCTTCCGCTAGGCTGGATTTTGTTTCTTTGATTTCTGGTGATGGTGGCTCTTTGGCCATTCTTAAGTTTGTTTTGCAGCGTCTGGCCTTTAGTTATGCAATCATCTCCATTTTCTTTTGCATGATCTCTTCATGCTTGCAGGCTGCTCCCTCCCAAGCCTTTGTAGGTTTTTCCCACATTCCATTTGTTATGCCAAACTGGTGGGGGCTTCGGTACTTGGCATATTGTTCAGTTTCTTGATTGACATTTAAGATTCTCCTCCTCCTTCCTCTTCCTCTTCCCATCTCTTCTAATGCCTACCACATTAATAAAAAAGTAACTAAACATGGTTCCTTTTGAATTTTTTCTATGATATCACAATATGGAGTACCCCTATTTGGACTGTAACCCCTCACCTATCCTCACCCTTTTAATCTTTTAAGTTTTAATTGCTGTTATTTTATCATAATTAGATTTAGCTTTATTATTGTTGGTTTTGTTATAACTTGTTATCATCATCATTATTCTTAGGTTAATTATCAACTATCAAGTTATCAAGTGTCTTCCAACTTTAATCTTCAACTACAAAATTAACCTAATGCACTGTAAACAATAGCAGGCATTCACAACAAAATGTCTAAACAGGACCTGACCGGTTTATTACAAAGTCAGAGTACAATTCTATAGTAATGGTAAGCTGCTTGATCTGAATTATCCTTTGATGCTACAAAGATCATAGAATTTGCAGAATGCAATTCCAAAAAGATTTCTGAAAGGAATTTGATGCCCACCTTGAAGGAAGGAGAGATGCCTTTTCCTAGTAGGTGTAAGATTTGTATATACACTAGAACTTTCTAAGATTTATATATACAAATGAATTGAGCTTCATTGTTGATGTGCTATACTTATGATCTTCAAGGCTTTAGAAGTTTGCCTCCATAGCTGAATTCAGTTGGTTCTAACATTATTATTCCTGCTCTCAACACTTCACAAGCATAGAATACTCATCAGTTCACTAGCAGTATATTTGTTATCAATTTGCCATAATTGCCAGACTACCCAGAACTCTCAGTAAGCTCAATAGCGAATCTCTGCTGCATGGAAACTTAATATTTTCTCTTCATCTAAAGGTGGATCCATGTATACACTAGCTACATTAAAGTGTGCTTCAGCAATCATCTGAAGTTCAATTCGTTGCACTCAGCTCTTTACCACTTGTAGGTTTCTCCTGTCATTAATTGTTCTCATATCCATGGTTTCAAAGCCCTTTAGGCTGGTATAAATTCTTGTGGCTACCTCACAGTGCCCAATGCTGTAGTGTATTGTTTGATCCCAGCATTGCATCCTTGCTGTATCTCACATGCAACATTGCCATCTAGTGCACACAATTCTTAGCTTTTTAACACATCCTGGCTTTGCTCTCTGAACTTCTGCTAGCTCCAAATGCAACCTCTCCTTCGATTGCTTATAACATTGCCAACTATCACATACAACTTTTCTTTGATCCAATAGTCAGCCGACCTTTCCCAGTTCTGAGGCTTCTTTTTAATTCTATCACATAAGGAGCAATTTTTGTCCACTTTAAGACCATCACAAGAGGTAATCTTTCCTGATGTTTTCGTATACTGCTGGTTTATAACATCCTTATCATCACAATGGTTACTTATTTACGTCAGCTCTACTAATGAGAAATATTTGTCAGTCTGACTTCAATCTTAACATGCTTTTAACCTTCCCAACCTTGTGTGTTGGCAGTAAGCTTACTTGATTCTCCACTCTATTATCTTAAACTGTCATATGTATGAGTTGCCACTAACATTTCTGAGTGGGTGATTTCAGATGCACTATCATGTATCCCATTGAATTAACACTTACCCCAATCATCATACCCCTTAAGTTATCTAGTTGAGAGCATTCTCTGTAATTTGGAGCAATGACTTCTCACTTCTTAGTGCTTTTTTATAGCTCTGCCTGTTTCATGCCAATGTGGTATCAAATCTATGAAACTTAACCCTAGCCAAGAATGTACTGGAATTGTTTTGTATGACAAAGATTAATTGCAATTCTTGTGCATGCATACGGAACCACAACTTCCTCTTGTCAGATTCAAGTTACCTTGCTAGGATCGAAATTTTCGAACACAATATAGTATATACTTGCTAAGCAGATCCCCCTAATTGCCCATATGTATTTGTTTTCTTCCCAAGATTCTCTTAGTCAAAAACTCCATTACTGGAAATTTTTGCCTCAAAATTGTTTGTAGGATTCAGATATACAATTTGCTGAATGACATAAGTTGCACATATAATTTCTTTTTATTTTCTTCCTGACAAACCATTCTAATTTTGGAATGTTTTCAAGTGTATTACTTTGCAATGCATGTAGAACAGAAACAGAGATATCTGTTATTACCAGGGATATATTTAAAATTTAGATGTATACATTGGGCAGGAATGCATTTCTTCCTTCCTTTGGCACCATTTGCTTTTCTGGCCTTATATTTGGGGTAGTACGAATTGTTCGAGCTGCTGTTGATTCCGCAAGAAGAGAAGGAAAGGAAGGAATTTTATACGCTATTCTTCGCTGTTGTGTCAATTCTGTACTGTGGACCATTGAATCTGTCAACAAGTTCACGATTAATTTTGCAGCAATTACAGGAAAGAACTATTGTTCGTCCGCCAAGATGTCTTATGAGCTTCTGAAGAGGAATCTCCTTTCAGCTGCTGTTGTTGAGACAATATCATACCGCATACTATTTGGAATATCATTTGTTGTTACTGTTATTTATGCTATTGTGGTATGTAACCATGACCTTTCCCATGCAAACACTTTTTCCTCTTCTTTTGGTTGATAATACCCCCTGTAACAATGCTTAATATGAATTTTATGATGGTGTTTAAACATACAGGTATGTGCAATACTGAAAGCAACATCACTTGGAGGGGATGCCTATTTTGTGATGTTTCTTGCATGGGCACTGCTATTCATGATTCTTTTGTTGTTTACCCATATTTTGGATAATGTTATAGATACAATATACATTTGCTATGCAATTGATAAGGACAAGCGGGATGTATCAAAATCAGAGGTTCATGATGTATTTGTTATGCTCCCTGTTTCGCGGACTGAATCCTCTGTTTTTCCTCTACAATAGTGCTGAAAAAGTATGTCCAACGTGAGGCATCTCCCTGGAATAACGGATGGTATCAGTTCATTTGATTCAAGTCAAATTAAACCCGAAAGTGAATAAAACAAAAGTTTTCTGTCGGAAGACGTGTACAAAGTTTGAACTGGATGTAAATCATTCCATGTGGGAACTTGTAATCTTGTGAATGCATTAGTTAAAGATTCCCATGATTCTGACTTCAATTAGTATCCTAACTTCGTAATTATTCACATCTGTCAAACAACAGAGTCTTCTTGGCTTGTACTGAATGAGTAAAGAATTTGTCTATGGCCATGGCCTGTACAGATTCACTCCTGAACTGATCTGAATCCTGGTATATTGTCACAACTGTAAGTTACGTAGGCTGCATCAAATTCTTAGAACATGCCCGTGTATGATCTTCTGTTAATTCTTTGTAAAATAATTATCAGGAAAGATTTGTTCTTTATTGAGGATGTTATTCTGATGACTATGCGGATACTATTCTCGATGTACAACAAAGTCTTGCCAATTATTTGTTAAAATCGATGAGCATTTCTTGCAATGTTATCTTACAACCCTCCCACATTTATACTTTTTATCATGGGTTTTGAATATCCTTATGAATAATCAGTCTAAATCCAATATAATTTATGAAATATAATGGACTAATTAAGCCCTCCAATAGCTACTAAAGTTGTAGCTGTAGGTTATAAATTGTGAGAGTTCTGTAATGCTGGCCAAAAATTTTCTTTCTTACAATATGTGGAACAGCTGGTAAAATGTGTTTACAACTAAGAATATGTGATTAATGGGTTGTTGAAATTGAAGCTTAATAACATTGGCGCACTAGGATTAAATCTGTGATGAAGGTACACTAGTAATGTAGGGATATAAGTACAGCGTATGTACCAAAATTCCTTGGATAGATTGTGTATCGTAAATTTGCATCTCTAATTTTCCCTAGAATTGGCCGTTTTAAAATTTTATGTACAATGACTTATGGATTGATTTCAGTATCTACCATTGGTTGCATTCTTAAAGGCTCTAAATCTCCTCAAGCCTGTTGACTGCCCAGCGTCCTGGTTTCCTATAATCGTTCATTGTACTTCCTTGGCCCATACTGAAGGGAGAGGGGAACCCAACACAAAGAGCGACAAGAATTTGTTCACCAGTAAGGATCAGGTCAAGGAGTTTAGAGTCAACAAATGATATGGGAGTCCAATGAATTTGACATATAAGGGGCGTTGACCTCACAACTATGCTTATAAGGCAAGACTACTCAAAACCAAAATAGAGTCAGTCTGTTGGCATAATTGTGGTTTGTAAGAAAACACGAAGGATGCAAGACAATTGAGCACATAAACTTCTGGATATGGCTTTGACCTTAAACCAACCTCGCTTGACATATATTTGTATGCCCCTTGAGAACTTATTTTGCAATTTTGTGGCATTTCTGGAGTGTATCCCCTGAGTTCGCTCATATTTCTTAATGTGTTTTCGTGTATGGCTTTAGAGCAATACAATTAGTTCAGGAACTATGCTTTCTAACACTCGTCCAATGTTCGAATTCCAATCTGCAACGTAAGAGTTGACCCTAAAGTACCGAAAGGAAATAATTCTCTAACAACTATTTCGAGTGCGTTTCAAACTTTCAAGCAGTAGGTATATAGGTTATCTTCGCTTCATCAATAATCTCTCAAATTTCAATTTTTAATATTTTTATTGAGAAAAAAATAAATTCAAATAAACAATCTAGAGTTAAAATAGAATGGGGCAAGTTACAATAGAATTCAAATATTTTTATTGAGAAAAAAATAAATTCAAATAAACAATCTAGAGTTAAAATAGAATTCAAATATTTTTATTGAGAAAAAAATAAATTCCACTATCGATCATGCCTTTGACACAGTGCCACGGGGCAAGTTGTGGAATAGAATGGAGGAACTGGGAGTCCCAAGGGCTCTTAGGGCGGCTGTTCATAGGCTGTATGAGCAGGTCAGAGCTAAAATCAGAACTAATGAAGGTATGTCGGAGTGCTTTGGCAGTGACATTGGAGTCAAGCAAGGCTGCCCGCTTTCCCCAACGCTATTCGGGCTTTACATTGACAAGTTGGAAGAGTGGATAGACAAAGTTGGTGGGGAAGGTATTCAGTTGGCCAATTATGTAATAAAATTGCTCTTGTATGCCGATGATCTCATTTTGATTGCTAAAACAGCACATGAGTTAAGAAAACATTTGAAAGCTCTTGAATCATTTTGTCAGGAAGTTGGGATGCAAGTGAATACTAGTAAAACCAAAATTATGATATTCTCTCTGAGAAGGAAAAAACAGCAAATTAGCTTTATCTTTGAGGGCAATCCGCTGGAAATTGTAGATGAATACAAATACCTTGGGCTAGATTTTCACTATAAGCTCAGTTGGGAAACTTGTAGAGCAAAAAGGATCCAAGGAGGCTGGAAAGCGCTCTACTCTCTACAAAACAGATGTAGAAATGCTGAGCTATGGGATTGGAAAACCAAGAGAACGTTGTTTGGCTTACTTGTGACCCCGGTGGTTCTATATGGGTGCGAAATTTGGGGCAGCAGCATGTCAGATCAGAAATGGAGGCAAGTGGAAAGAATTCAAAAGCATCTAATTGTTAGCAGCCTTAAACTCAAAACCACGATACCTTATGAGATTTTACTAGCGGAGTCAGGCACCTTTCCCTTGGAGGCTTTCGCGATGATTCGGTTACTATGTTACCTTCAAAAGGTTCAAAACATGGACGACCATCGGTGGCCTAAGCTAATCGTAAAAGAAAAGTTGGATAGAAGAAGGAATACATGGATGAAACAAAACAAAAAATGGATGGAAAAGTGGGGTGTGAATATGCAAGATTGTCCAAGTTCAAATGAAGAAATAAAAAAATATGTGAAACAAAAATTCAAAAAAGCTTTATGGACAAAACAATCAGGGCGAAAAAAAGACTATTATATCAAAGAATTCAATCCTAAGGGGGACCATGATGAAAAGGCATATATAGGAGCAAATATTAAATGGAGAGCAAAGATGTTGATAGCTCAACTCCGAACTAGCTCACATCGTCTTAGATGTGAGACGGGCAGATGGATGGTTCCTAAAGAAGAGTGGGAAGAAAGAATATGTCGTTTTTGCGACATGGGATTAGTGGAGACAGAGTGGCACTTTGTTATGGAGTGCTCAGCATACAAAGATATTCGGGTCACTTATGGGGACATCTTACAAGTGGACAACTTAAATACCTTGTTTGAGGAGGAAAGGTTGGTCAAATCTGCAAATTACATCATCAAAATTCACTGTCGTAGAGCTAATCTCGAGCGAAGATCTCAGGTTGTTTAGGGTCTTCTCTTTTCGGTGGTGGTCTTGTGCTGTTCCTGGGTCCCATAGGCTGCTGTGGCCTCGTGGACGTTATTAAAATATTTCATTTCATTCATTTCAAAGCATATATTTCTCAGACAAATATTGTTTGTTGTTTAAACACTTTCAATTGTAATTAAAATTATATTCTTTTAACAATGTTCGTAATTGTCAATTCTATTTTTTCGGGCCTAGTGGTGTGAGCTTTTTTTTTGAACTATTTGTTGTTTTTAGTACGTGTACTATTTACCGCTGTTCATAAATGCACTATTTATTGCAGTCGAGATATTCAAATCTCATTAAAGGTTATATCAAATTTATTACCTTTGGGAAGTTAAATATTAGCAAACAAAAGTTGATCATCTCAAATATAGTAGGATTGTAAAATGAAGAGGTAGTTTTGGCTTTGCTAGGGTTTTGATTTATGTTATTTTAATGTCATATTGCTTCTTTTGGAGTAGGAGTTGGTTTTATTTTTTTGCATTATTGTGGTGTCTTTAAGACTCACATTTGTAGGTGTTTCTTACCTCTTAATGGCATCAACCTTCCATCACTCTATAGTTGGTGGAGCTAAAAGTTTGATGGTGCTTGACAATGACCCACTTGAGAAACCCAAGAAGTTTGTTCCCAAGGTGTTCCATTAGGTAAGTTTGTTGAAATACCCCTAGATGTGTTTCTCCATATTCTAGAATTTGACAATGCATACTATTTGCTATAGAACTTTAATACAATATTTTGTGAGGAGGGTCCCCCTTAAAGCATTCTCAAAGAGTAGGTCATCAAGACTTGGGCCTTGCATGAGATCTGCCTTGATGTTGTGCAAAACTCTATCAAAGGTTTTTTCTTTTTCTTTATGTTGAACCCAACCATGTTGAAGTCATCCTTAAACATGATCCTTGGCATGTCTATTCTTCTTTGCTTGTCTTCTGGCCCTCAACTAGATATATTTTGTCTGTGATGAGAAAGCACTACGTGTACTTCCTATCTAGGTAGAATTTTTGGGTTTACCCTTGTGCTGATTTTTTTACACAAATAGTCACCTCTTTATTGTTGTATGTGTTAAACTAGACATGGTCTTCTCGACTTGGCCCTAGAGGAGGGTCTATGTAGAAGTTGATCTCTCCAAGGAATTAAAGGAGACAATAGACATATGAATTGGACATATGAGATACACTCAACATGTTTTCTATTTAAATTTTCCCAATACTTGTTATAAGTGTCAATCTTCTAGGTATAAGATTTGAGGTTGCCCTTTGACATCTCCATGTTCCAAGTCTAGCACTCAACTTGCCTTTGGGTCTGTGCCTCTTGGAAAAAAGGTTGGTCTATATGGCGAGTTGCAAAGCTAAGAACCTTGGTAATAGTGGCCCCTCAACTAGGCCATCCTTAGGCTTTGGGGGGCAATCCTTGAAATCTCAAAGTATAGTTTCAAAACCTCTAGATAGGGAGGGACTTGTCGATTCCATTCATGAAGAGACATTTGGTGAGGCAAAATTCTCTTGAGTGCCATCAATGACATCAATTTTGGCATCTCAAAAAGTCACCATTGCTCAATGTACATTCCTAACCTCAGTTGTGCAATGGAGGTCTCATAGATTGCTAAGATAGATGGAAGGAGAATATATGTTTGAGAATTGTTGCTCTATCTAGCCTTACATTTAGATAGGAAACTTTAAGTTAGAGGAAGCATTTTTATATAATAGTTACTCTACTCTAGACAGCCTAGATAATGAGGAGACGACTCTTGACATTTGTTCATGGATTGTGTTTCCTAGAATATTCAAAGTTTGATGACTCCCATCAAATTATTTTATTCATAACATGGAACGATGTTTTCTAGGCCAAGAAATTCTCTATTCACAAGAGATTTTTTCTTTTTCTTTTTATAGCATGCCATGTTATCTAGACTTCTAGTCCTTTGTAGCAATCATGAAGCAGGTCACGGTGTTGTCATCCTTCTCTCTCCTATGTGGTATTTACACTTAGTTTATCAAGGATGTGACCCCACTAACTAAGCATTCTGGGCTCTTTTTAGCATTAATAATCATTCATTTGAAGTTATTAATGCTTATGCCTCAAATGATGTTGGTGAGATATACTTTCTAGAGATGGATAAAAAATTCAATACTTGTTGCAACTTGGGAATTGTGTAGTGACTTTAATATGATTGAGATGACTTATTATAAATGTGGGGCACTGCCTATGCATTGAACAACTAATGAAAGAGAGGCATGATACATGCATAATAAATTGGTACTTTATGATCCCAATTTTGATTGCTACCATGACCACATGATGTATATGTGGAGTAACCTCAAAGTTGGAGTTGACAAGGTCCTAAAGTGGCTTGATAAAGCCATGTTGTTTGCTCAATAATTCTTTTCTTTTTCTAATTATTCTTCTTTGCTTGTGGATCCTTTGTTGGACATTCATTCATACCAATTTCCAATATGTTCATATTGAGTGGCAACCTTCAAAACTTAAGGCCATGAGAACTAAGTTTTTCTAAAATATGATGTTAATCACTCATATGGCCATGCTAACTCATTTTTTATGTGTTTGGATTTGGAGCCACACCCAAGCATGAGATAGGTTGGACAACTTGGTAGAATGATGCCATCAATTGTACTTTTGCTTCCTTCACATTTATGGGTGCTAGCTTGCTTGTTTGCGTTGTTGCTACTATGAGGCCACCACCTCAGAGCTCTACCAAACTAGTACCACCTTGGAAGCTCAACCTTGTGACTTGGAATCTAAACTTCAAGTGGCTACACTCCATCACTAGAAACGTTACAAATGCTCTCTCTGCTCATGGTGCATAAATAAAAGATAAACTTCATTGGTTGAGACAAGGTCTTTAAACAATTACATTTGAAGCCATTAAGAAAATAAAGGAGGGTTAGCAACTCTTAATTGAACTTCTAGTCATTTTTTAGGCCTTTGTTTGACATTACAAGCAAGTTTTTACTACTCAAGATTATAGTCTAGCTTGAAACATTGCTATAAAACAATGCCTAAATGTCTTGGTTCCTTGTCAAGTTTCCACATCTCAATGCATTCTTTGTGATTGGCATCTCACTAAGGAAGATTTTTGTGAGGTCTCTTCTTTGTGTCCAATGACAAAGCCCTTGGTTTGGATGAATTCTATGCAAGTTCTATATTTTTTTGGATAATATAGTTGAACACCTTCATAAGGTCTATTTGGAATTTTTTCATGAGATTTCTTTAGGAAACATAGTCAACAAAAGGTAATATTAAATTTATACCTAAATTTGGAGACTTGGAGGAAATATGCAATTGACGACTTATCACCTTATCAAATGTCACCTATAAGATAATTGCCAAAGAACTTGTTCTCAAGCTAAACGCTACTCCTTCCCTTGTTGGTTTTGCTTGAGCAAATTCATTTTATTAAGTCACAATAATCCTTGGTAACACTATTGTTTTTTGGGAAGGGATGGAATGGCCCCAATGTTCTAAGTACCTTGCAATGCTCATCAAAATTGACTTTACCAAAGCTTACAACCACATTGCATGGCCCTTCATTGTTGCCATGCTTCAAGTGCTTGGATTTGAGCCTTTTATTTATTTAGTTTTTTTAGATACTATTCACCAATGCCTTTGCTTGCATCACCATTAATAACCAACAATCTAAGATTTTTGAGATTTTTTGGTTTATCCACTAGGGATGCCATTTAGCTCCTACACTTTGTGTTTGCTATTAAAGGCCTTGGATATCTTTTGGCCCATATGGTTTCCTAGAAGCCAGTTAAAGATATTGCCTTGTCTAATTCATCTACTCAACAAGTCAATGGGCACTTTGACAATAATTATTTTCACTCTTTTTGAGGATAAGAATGCTATCAAATATTCCCTTCTTTGTTTTGATATATTCTACCAAACCTTTGGATCAAGTATTCAATGTCAAAAGAAACAATACTACAAGAAATATTTTCTTTGCAAACTTGCTTGGTTGGACTCTTCTAGTTGAAAATGAATTTGTTCACATGGAAATCTTTCAATTTCTGGTCATTCCCTTTTCTTTTTTGGCATCACATGCTATCTTGTGGCAAGTTTTTATTGCTAAAATTAAAAAAATGCTAGGCCATCATATCACTAAGCCCCTCTTTGGTTAGCAAATTTCAAGTGTGCTCTAGAATTTTGGCCACTAACCATGTTTACTATTCTTCTTGTTGGATCTCTTCTATGGCCTCTTATCTTAAATTTGAGAAACACCTCAAGGATTTTCTTTGGGACTCGACAAACAAGAACAAAGATTTTCATTATGTTGCTTGGGAATTTCGTTGTCTCCCTCATGATGTTGGTAGTTTAGGGCTTCTTTCAATATACTAGCAAGGCATCACTCTATGTGCTAAATGTTCATCACAACTCTAGATGAGAATGGTACCTAGAAAATTCTAAATAGCCATTGTATTTCGTTAGTTCTTACAAGATGATTGGCTTGAAACAGGCTTGGATTCCAGACTCTCCTCACCACAAAAAAGATTGTCTAGACACCGGTCATATTTTTTTTTAAGAGCATTTATAAAGCATGGGAGTCCATCAAGCCTTGGTTTCTTTGCAATGGTAATGAATTTCCCAATGACCTCTTAGTTAACGATTAGTCTATTTGGTGGTCTCTAGTTCTATCCAACCAAGGTCATCTGCTTCCCAAAGCCCCTTGGGTTCATGTTGTGAAATTATTTAATAGAGCCAAAACTCTTCTTGATCTCCTTGTTAGAACCACTAAGAATTTTCTCTAGCATGAATCCAAGTTAAAGGTCTAGTTATCCAATTATGATTAGGAGACCTTCTAAACTATTATTGATTTCATTCCTCTCCATATGATTCACAAAATTGGGGTTGGGTCCTTCAAACCTTGGTGGAAATATTAGAAATGGTATCTTGAAACACCATTTCACAATTGCAAACCCCAAAAGGGATACTTGTGGCTTACACCTCATGTCTAAATGGTGGACCAATAAAACCATCATTGACACCTCTAGTCTTCTCTTTGAACTTGGTATTGATGGTTCCATATTGTTTGGGCAACCACTCTTGAGCCTAAATTGCCTCATTTCATGTGGTGCATTCTATACCAAGGTCTTCCACTTTGTTCTCATTTTTCTTATCTAAGAGTCCTCCACCCTTATTATCCTTTCTATGGACAATTGGAGTCTCTCAAGCATATGCTATTTTCAACACCATAGCTCAAGAAGATTGGAGTTGGATACATTATTTCCTTAAGCTATTTTAGCTCAACCCTTTCTCATGGCATATCGTGTTGTTGGGTGTCTGGCCTTGTCTCCCATTTACATTTTTCCATATTTGACATGCTTTCAAGGTGAAAATTCTCTTTAGTATTTGGAAAGATAGAGATTCAACTCTCTTTTTAGGTTCGCTTGATTTTTTATTTTCTTTGTACACTAAAGCTATGATTTGCTCTAGTTTGCTTATTTAGATCTAGGTGCAAGCTCACAAAGTTGTACTAGAAGTTGCACATCTATAGGAGCTCCTTGAGCATTGGGGTAATACTCCCAACATGATTGTTAGAGTCCCAACTTATGCCTCCTCCCTACTTTGTGGGTGTGGGCATGGACATGATCAATCTACTAGATGCTATTGAGGATCGCAGTCTCAAGGCTATCAACCACAAGCTACTAGGGGTCATGTTGCTTGTAGATGGGCTCAACCCTTTTGGCCACTTTTTACTTATTTTGATGAGTGTGGTGCTCTTGGTTGGCCAAATTTTGGCAAGATCCCTTGCTTGGAGATGGCTATTTTTCTCCCATGCAAGCTTAACAACCTATTGAAGACTACAAGGAAGAGGATGGTCTTATTGGCTTGGAGCCTATTGATAACATTTCTATCCCCATTGATGTATGGAGAGAACTTGTTGATTGTGAGCCCTTCCACTAGTGTTGCTCTTGTTTCTTAGCAACTTTATTTCTATTTATTGATGGTTGAGCTTTTCCCTTTGTATGTTTTCATCTTTTGTTTGGATTTGGTCCTCATAGGCTATGAGGGTGTGCACTTTTACAACCTACCTTTTTTGTGAATAGTGTATTATTATATTTTTAGTTAATAAAAAGTGGTATATGACTTATTAAAAAATAATATTTATTTTTTGATAAATACAAACAACCATATATTGGTATTGAAGAATAAGCAATTGACCCTTTGAATCCTTTCAAGATGTTGGTCAAGTAAGTACTAGAGTATGATGAGCTAATTTTTGCAGATTCTTCAATTTACTTAAAGGGCATCATACAACACAAAAGACATTGACTTGTAGTCCATCTTTCAAAATTTAGGCAAATTTTAATGTTCTTTCAAGGAAATATAATGTAGATGCAATTGAGATTGAATCTTTAAGTTGGGAAAGTATTTCTTTGATTTAAAGAAAATCATATTTTCCTTTCTAAAACCAAGCTCCATGTTCAACAATGGTGGGTGGCTAGTCTACTAATGAGGGAAGAGTTAGAGGAGGTCAACCTCTATAGTGACAAAATGAATTCTACTCAAGATGAATTCATTGAGGTCATCAAGGAATATTTTGTTTCTACAAGGTGTATATGAGACAAAGGACATTCAATGATAGTTGTTGACACCAATTTTGTATAATTTTGTAACTAATGCCAATGTTGTTTTATAATAGATTCACTAAGAAAATGAAAAAGTATATATAAGTGATAATTCATAGAAGGTTGATATTTTGAGTATATGTAAATATGGATTGCATACGAAAATATTATATAGCTATCTCTTAGAAGTAGTTTAATTATAGGCCCACAAGCTTTATATATGGATTCCAAGTATAAAAGAAAACTATAGTAGATTTAAAATAATCAAATTATGGTTGAATTGATGTTGAGATATTTTTTTATAGAAATCCCATAATTATAATAGTTTATTAATAGTTTAAAATATAACAAAACTTTACTTTTTGATATACAAATGCTTTATTATCTTTTGTAATGTGTTTATTTAATTTATTAAGGTTTATTTTGTAGTGAATGAGTTTTGATTGAGTGTACTAAGATTATCACATGCCTTAGGTGAGCGATCCTATGGACTAATACATTGTGGACAAAGTTTATAAGTGCTATCCAATAAATCAATTGTGTGCATGGGGATTGTGGCTAACATTTTGGGTTGTTGTCAAGAACCTCTCATGAGCTATGTATTGTTTTTTAGGTATACCTTGAAAAATCATGTGAATAGAATTGATTAATGGTTTGATAGAAGGAATGATTTATTTGCATGCAATGAGGCCTCTACTAGCATATATTATTGATTTAGTTGTCATATAATGTTTTCTTGATCCATTGTTTGAAGTGTTATTTGAAGAGCTTTTATAACACCTACTTGATTGACATTAAGTGTGGGTCAAGCAACATGAATAATTAGGGTGGAGAGGAGTGCATGCCAAACAATCACGCATCTACAAAATTTAGATATCATGTGGATGTATTGTAATTTAGTGTGGGTATTGAAAGAAACATGACTAATTAGGGTGTAGAAGAGTGCATGTTTGAGACTCAAACATCTACAAAAGTTAGATATTGTGTGAAGTTTGTTATATCCACTTACATTTCTACCAAAGAACTATTACACAATTTTATCACTCTATACTAAATACATTAAACAACTTATAGTTTGGGTCAAGATGATATTGATTAAAGAGCATGCCAATACCACTAGCATGCAATAGAGTTTTCTTGTGCATGAGGTTGCATGGTAAATGGAGTAGTAGGTTTAACACACCATTTTGATAGCACAAAATTATGGAGATTGGTAGTTCAAGAGCTAGGCCATGTGTGAGATGGAAATAGATCAATGAGGTCATGCCCATTCCAACAAAAGTGGAGAGATCTTGATAGATAAGTTGCATGCCAAGGTGAAGGAATTATTGATGCAAGATATCATGTGGCCATTGAAGTTGAATTGAAAGGATGGATTGTGGGTGGTAGAATGAGGGAGCACAAGAAGATTAGTCAAACACATTGTGGAAAGTCATTAGTTACTTCATGCCTAGAAGTTGCTAATATGGAGAATGTGCACTTATACGATGATGAACCTAGCTATCTCCTAACACCACCACCCAACACATGTTTGTTATATTATTTAATTTAATTTCATTTATAGTAAATTAGTTTAAATTGCATTATATGCATGTAATAGCCCCATCTAGTCACTATTTGTTTTGTTTTGTTTTATTATTTTAAAAAAGTTTCTCTTAATCACTATATCTTTGTAGTTCTACTAGTGGAATAATGAATTCAATTATTGATTCCACCATAATTATGTCGTTAACCATTAGTGAAGGTTATAGGTAAATGTGCTTAAAAATTACTACATCAATGATGGACCTCATGTTACAATTACATCACATCAAATCTTGAAATCATGCATATGCTAGTAGAAGCTAATCTTGAAATAAATAATCTCTATAGTTCATAAGAAACCAAGTTACCAACTCTTCCACTTGCATGTGAATTTTTGAAAATTTAGAATTTACTCAAATAAATTAGAAATAATAATCATATACCATAAGAATACATACCAAATATTAAAATAATAATACCTCAATTGTGGTTGTTTATTAGAGTGGGTACATTTCCTTTGTAGATTTACATTACTCTTGGATTGGGTGCTAGGGTGTAATATGATCCCAATCACATAGATAAGAAATTCCTTTCGATCCCATCCAAATGGATTCTAGGGAAATGATGAGAAAGAGGTTCCTAATGCCATTGTTCCACCGAACCAAGTCAACCACATACTAAAAACACATATTGTCTATTTTTTACACATATACCACCAACAACTAGAAGGGGGATAAGATTCTATTACAATGAATAGATTCCATCATCTAGTTCTCTTCTTAACATTAACGCCCTTATTAACATTAACGCCCTTAAAGGATGTGACAAAAAGGATAAAGGAAAATTAAGTTACATCCCATACTACATTATCGGTCCATCCCTTATTGGGTTGACTACTAGCTATAATAATTGTTATATGGGAAAAGGGATCTAGGGTCTAAATCACAAGACCACTTGGCTACTATCCTCAATGAAAGAGCCAAAATGGTAGATCATGGTTTTGGTCATCTTTTTTTTTTTGGGGTTGATTATATATATGTAAAACTAGGTCAAGGGTGATCCCACAATAGTGGTTTACACTTTTTGGGACATCTTGATTTTTGATGAAATCACATATTTTTAGAAAATATAATGATTTAAGCCTTGAAAAGTTCCATTTAAAAGATTGCAACTGAAGATGGTTTGATCAAACCACCTTAGATCAAACCCCCTTGGATAGAACCTTGCTAGTTTTAAATCATACATATAACAAAGTCTCATTTACATCTATCAAAATGTTGATAAAAAACCAATTTTGATTTACCTTTTTGGGGGATCAAATGAATTCATTAATTTTTTTTTTTGTAAGTATGTAGTCCTTATTATAAGCTTCCCAAAACGTATAATTTTAAATATATTTAATTTGATTATTATATTTATTTTTTATTTCTTGTGAATGTAGGTTTTTCATTGAAAATCAAGCTCTCTGTTCTATACATGTGAAAAAATAGTAGATTACAAAAATAAATTAGAAAATATGTTCTACTAGGTATTGATGTCCTTAATCCAATAAAAAAAATAAAATTGAATTTTGATACATACAAAACAAGTTATGTTGTATATGGTTCGCCTATGTCTAAATTGTAATTAGTTTGACTTTAAAACTTAATTGAGAAAAAAAATTCAATAAAACACAATGAAACCAAATGAGCATGCTATATATAGTAGTTACAAATCTAAATAAATAAAAAAATTATCCTTCATATAAAAAAAATTATGTTGTTTACGGTGAACGTCACTCTTTAAAAATGGTGTTTACTGTTAAAAACTAGTTTCCAAAGGATATAGAAAAATAAATACAATCTGATTCCAAATTTTTTTAAAAAATATATTTAGAATCTACATACAAAGTGTAACAAATCACTAGTTTGCATCATCTTCAAATTCCTCATGGTTTAGCAACTATAGGTGCCCAAAAGTGAAGATTTAGTTAAAATATTCAGTTCAATGTCAAGTTTGGCCAAAAAGTGTAAACGAGTATTGTGGGATCACCCTCAACTATGAATCTACAACAAACTAATATGATTTCAGAAAAAATACAAAACAACAAAACATAAATTGATGACAGAAAATCAAAGTTTAGAGATAGAGGAACTTGACATGCAAATTGGGGCTAAAATTTCCTAGACAAGGGTTGTAGCACCCTAGACTAGAGAATGTTTCTTTATGGAGTCTATGAACAATTCTCAATAGGTTACAATATGTATGTTCTTTTCTCTTGGACTCAACTTTGAAACTTTTTCTATTGATGAATAATTCTTCTTGCCTAAATTTGTTGGAATAAGAGGCTTGAATGCTTGATCTTGCTATCAGGTCTTCAATCCTCTCCCAAATCCACTTCAAATCTTCCACCTATGAATAAGAGAGGGGAGAAAGGGTTTTTTTGTATAGGGGCTTTCCTAAGTCAAATCCCATCTTGGTGTTTCCACCTCCACAATGGCTATGATGATGTAAAGAGTGCTTACCCCCAGTTGAGCAAAGGCAAATGGATAAAAACAAGTGATAAATAACAAGTGTTGAAACTTACCACTTGGATTTTATTTCCTTTATGGGCTGAAGTCATGTTATTCATCTTATACAAGGAGAATTGGATTCTTGATTGAAGTTCCTACAAGTGTTAGTACTCACAAAAAAATGGACACAAAACATGAACAATCTTACTTATGAATATGATGCATTGCTAACATGAATCCTAACTGATAAAAAGTGTTGAAAATAGTGCTTATTATGCTCTTGAATACTTTTTAGGATGCTCATTTAGAATTCAAATTTCCTAGGTTTCTTATATTTTCATATGGTGAGAAAGACATTATATGCACTTTCCATTTTCCCACAAAATTAATTATGCAAAGCCAATAAATGAATTTAGATTTACAAATGTAAAAATGCCTATAATATATTTAAAATTGGGCCAAAATAGGCTGGTCAAGGGTGGTGGCACCTAGATTAGACCCATTTTGGGGCTTTTAGTGTTGTTAAATAAATAATAAATATTATTCCCAATTATATCTTGATTTTCCAAAAATGACCATAAAACGGGCAAATTATAAGCATAATTAGTTCCAAGAAAATATGGGGGAGCTAAACATAGTGTGAAATTGTCAAGGGTGACAATTTACAATGCTACAATAACAAACTATCATTCCCTACTGATGGTCATTATGGTAAGGGCATGAAAGTATACTTTACACATACAATGGAACAACCTAGTGTATAGCCCAAAATTGTTCTTTTAACGAGTTTCTCTCACATTTCATCAATCCTATTGAGTGGGTGGTTTTTGGTGCCCATCACTTGCATGCCATTGAATCTATTGCTTGCATGCTACTAGTGAAAGCCATGCGACCTAGTCAAGTAGATCTTGGCCTCCATTACCTTCATGATTTTGGTGATAGTTGACTAACCCTAGGATACAATCAAATCATTTATGTTGCTGGTACCCCATTTGAATATGTACAAATTTTCTTGTTCCTAGCCCCTTTATATCTTTTTTCCTTAGTTTTCTAATCATTTATGATTGATTTGAGATAATTCCTAATGGATCTCCTTTGGTCATAATTTTCCTATGTTCTCTCACATTATCCTCCATATTCCTATCATGTGTTGGAAGTTTCAAAGGTCCCAAAGTTTTACGAGTGGAGTTTTTTTTCTTAAATTTCAAAGAATAAGCTAAATATTAGAGTTTTAAAGTTTCTTGTATTGGCATACCTTTTTCCAAGCCTTTTCTTTTTCCCTTGTCTTTGTTATATTTTCAAAATTTCTCTTATTAGGATACTTTTCCTTAGACCATTGTAATTTGACTATTTACACTAAGCGACCTTTTAGAGCCATGGTTTTGGTCATATTTTTTCCCACATGCCTTGAGAGGTGAGATCTTTATTGTCCCCGATCCCTAATTCCCAATCCTTTTCGCTATGCTATTTGATAGTTATTATTTTAGTCATTCCTTTACTTGCATCCCTTATGGCATGAGTTCTTTGGTATTCCTTGACTATTGAAATTCCAATTTATATATTTTATTAGAGTTAGAGACACAAGAATGCCTTTAACTATATACTTTTGGGCATCCATTTTAAAGTACTCTTGATTCCAATCCTCAACAAGTGGTATGGATTATAACCCTAAAAATTTGCAACTCTTGCATTTTGTATTGTTCACTCCAACCTACCCCCTTACATACACCAAAGTGCCATTAATGACTAGGTTTGACATTGTAACTACTCCAAGAGGGTTTTACTACCTTGAAATAATTTTTCATCTAAATGGAATGAGTTCACATGTGATTCCGATGAAGGAGGGTGAATACAACCATGATATCATTAATATGATGGTTGAGTCCCAACTCTTGATGGTCCTTGTATCTATTTTAGATCGCTATTTTAGTGAATTTCATGAGGTCTAACATCACCTTGTATGCCACATTATCAACCTACAATTATTCCATGATTCTTGAAGTGATAGGGAAATAAAGTGTTATAGGTTGCATATCATTTTTCACTAAAAGGTCATTCATTTATATTATAGGAATGTCAATCATTTTCTCTCTTCCATGCCATTGCAAGTTGAAGGATCTTCTAGAGTTTCAACTACTAAAAATATATTATCTATAGAGTCTCTACTAATTTCTAGTAAACTTGGTGGAAATCACACAATTCAGAGGGGAAACCTAGTTGAACAGTCCACTTGAACCTTTGGAAGGACCTTCATTGAATTATTGACCAGGGCTAGTAAGCTTGTGATGGTACTGACACTGTATATGATTTCAAATACTTAAGACTACCTAAATCATCCTACTACAGGTGTTACACTTGCTAAGAAATCATAAAAATGCATTAGTAAAGGAAGTAATGTTGGCACTATTGCTATGGGTACCTACAGTATAAGACTATGACTAATTTACTGTCAAGAAATGAATGTTGGAATTTAACTGATACTGATAACTAAACCTACACTCTGGAGTACAACAAGCTTAAGAAAAATAATGCATAAATGTGAAACAAGAATTGTGTTGCAAGTATGAAGGTGTTGTCATTGATGTCAATAGGAAGTCTATTGATTGGTGTTGCCATTGATGTCAACTATGGGATGAAGATGTTGAGGATATTGAGAAAATTGTGAAAAAGAGGAAAATTGGTTGTGCATGTATAGTTGAGACCTTGAGGAAGTGTTGTGAGTACATGAAGCTATATTTTTGTTGCAATATTTGAAGATGAGTTGGAATGATGAAATGAGATGAGATGTCTCTGGTACTTGGTCTCCAAGTGCTTTTGAAGAAAATTGATAAACATAGTAAAATATGTTGTGCAAGTGTTCATAGTGTGCCCTGATATTGTGCTCCATGTTTCTTTTGTGTTGATGCTATGTCTGTGTGGATCTTATATTGTGCAAGTGTACAAAGTGAGTTTCATTTATCAATATACAAGTAAGGGTTACCAGTTGTTCTGAGTTGAAGTATTTGAATGGTGCGAGGTTGATGAAGTGTTTGATATTTCAAGGATTATTCTAGATCGTGTTCAAGTGCATTATGTTATTTGGAACTTTCATCTTTCAAATTGATTTGAGAAATCATGTACTTAATGTTTATGGTGTTTTGCATAGGTATTGGATGACCTTGTGTTTAACACTCATGCAAGCTTATGACAACATGTTGAGGTGAGTTTGGATCTATTTGGGTCTTAATTAAGGAGTTTTGTAGGTCACCTCCATTCCTATCCATCGCAGGAATGTTTAGGTGCTGAACTATTTTGAATTTGTATGTATAATGACTAGTTTCCAACATTGGAGAAGGTTTTTGAGATTGAGGTTGATATAAACAAGTGTTATGTTGTTGTAAGTTATGGGATGTATGGAAAGTGAAGCAAGATATATGTAAGATCAATGCGAGTGAATGTGTGATGCGAATTTTAGCAAAGTAGTGCAAATTTTAGTGTTAGGGTTCCTGAAGATAGTGAGTTGAAGGCATCCAAAATCATTCAAGCAAGGCTACAAGATTGTTGGAGCATTTTGGTGGATTTCCTTTTTGCATTGAGAAGTGTTCTTTGTGTAACATTCTTCTTCTATCTTCTTGTATTTCTTTATATGGCAACAAGCTTTGGCTGTGAGCCATTTTGGATAGTGTGTCTTATTCTGGCAATGAGCCCTTGTACCAGTTTCACAATTACTTATATTGTGAGCTAATCCTCACTGTGGTTTTCCCCTCACTGAGTTTTCCATGTAAATCTGGTGTTTTCTTGTGTACGGTGTTGTGATTTCAGCTTCGGTTATGTGCATTCCATTTTTAATCATACTAATAGAATAAGGGTTTAATGAATGCATGTGGATCTGATTATTGTAGAGGGTTTTGAAGGTTTAATTTGCTACAACTGATTCACCCCCCTCTCATTTGTCTTGTTCATTTCGACAATTGGTATCAAAACAAGGTTCCTTGAAGAAAAGCTTAACCGCTTGAGGTAGATCCAAGATGGAAAACAATATTTCTTTGGAATATCCTAGATTGAATGGCTCAGATTATGCATTCTAGAAGAAAAATATGGAAGGATATCTATCTACTTAGGGATATGAGATTAAGAAGGCTTATTAGATTGCATATACTTCACCTCTGAATGGTCCAAGTACAAATGCAAAAATAAAAGCACATGAGATCAATGCTAAGGAAAGATTTATTATTGTGAATAGTCTTTCAAATACTGAATTAGTTAAAGTTATGATTTTGAAAACTGCTAAAGAAGTTTGGGATAAGCTAGAAAGCATTTATGAAGGAGATCCAAAGGTCAAACAAGCAAAGTTGCATAACTTGAAGGAATAATTTGAAATGAGCAAATGTCTGAAGAACAAACAAGTAAAGGCTATATACAAAGAGTTAGTGAGTTGGTAAGTGATATGAGAGGCCTTGGTGTGACAGTTAAAAAATCTAAAGTAGTGAAGAAAGTTATTAGATCACTTCTGGATTGCTATAGTGAAAAGGTATCTGCTATTGAGGAAACTGTTGATTTTGACAATTATTCCAAAGATCAGTTGATTGGTACTCTAACTGCATTTGAAATGAGAAAATTGAAGAAAGGTGTACAAAAGCTAAGACTGCTTTCAAGGATAGTAAATTAGAGAAGGTTGAAGATCAAGGTGAAGATCTTGATGATTTGGAAGCTAAATTTGTAAGGAAGATGAAAAAGGGAATTGATAAAATTACAAAGGTAAATTACCTTTCAAATGTTTTAGCTATGGTGATATAGGTCATTATGCTTCAAGATGTCCAAAAAGAGATCTAAACAATAGGAACAAGGAAAATAAAGGAAAAATGATTAAGAGAGCTTACTATGTGAGAGAAGATGCTGTTATTTCTGATGATGAATCTATTTATGGAGATTTTGATGATGATGAATGCTTGTCTTTGGCTATAAAAGAAGAATTTGGTTCTACTAACCCTGAATGTTGTGTGAAGGAAATTATTCTAGAGATAAAGGATAAAGTTGAAGGTAATTTGGTATTTACTTTTCATGTCAGAGGATGATAATTACTAGGTTGTTGATAGTGGATGCTCTAATCATATGACCAGAGATAAAATTAAGTTTGTTAAAATTGAAAAGTATGATGAAGGATTAGTTAAATTTGGAGATGATTCAGGAGCTAAGATTCATGGAATAGGTTCAATTAGTTTTGATGGAAAGCATAACATTGACAATGTTTATTATGTTAAGGGTTTAAGTAATAAACTTTTGAGTGTTGGAAAAATGTGTAGCAAAGGATACAATCTTGTGTTTAAGGATGAAACATGTGAGATCAGAAAAGGTTTTGAAACTATGATTGCTACTAGTAAGAGAATAGATGGAAACATCTATCAGATTAAGGGTGTTGATGGTCATTGGTTTATGTCTCATATTAATGATAGTTTCTTATGACATCAGTGGATTGTCACATGAATTTCAATAATTTGATAAAAAATAGTTTTGTTCATGCATTAAGAGATCTACCAAGAATCACAAATCCTATCAATGTTGTTTGTGAAAGTTGTCAATTTGGAAAACAAACAAGGAGTAGTTTCAAGGGAAAGGAACAATCTGCTACTAGACTATTAGAATTAGTACATACAAATCTTTGTGATCCTACAAGAGTGAGAAGTCTACAAGGTGACATGTACTTTATTCTTTTGATTCATGATTATTCTAGAATGACATGGGTTACTTTTCATAGAGAAAAATATGATGTATTAGATAAATTCAAGACATTTAAAGCTATGGTTGATAATGAAATGAATTTGAAAATAAAATGTTTAAGGTTTGACGAAGGTGGTCAATTCACCTCCAATGAGTTTAACATGTTTTGTGAAGTTCATGGAATAAAGAGGCATTTGTTTGCCCCTATAACACCTCAACATAATGGAGCTGTTGAAAAGAAAAACTAGATTGTTCAAGAATCCACAAGGACTATGATGAAAGAATAAAATCTACCAGAATTATACTGGATAGAAGCTATTCATACTATTGTTTACATACTTAACAAATTTCAAGCTAAAGCTAACAACACAAAGACTCCCTATGAGCTATGGTATGGAAGGATTCCTATTGTGAAGTACTTTAGACTGTTTGTAAGAAAATGTTATATCAAAAGAGAAGAAGAAAACTTAGGAAAGTTTGATGCAAGATTTGATGAAGGTATCTTCCTTGGATGTTCTATTAGAAGAAAAGATTACAAATGTTACAACAAAAGGCTAAGAAAGATAGTTGAAAGTGAAAATGTTAAAGTTGATAAAACTTGTAGAATTCAATTGTAGTAGATGGATATGTGTCAGATGAACCTTATTGCAGAGTAGTTGAGGAAGAAAAAGTTGATGAACAAGAAGTTTAGAATGAAGAGGAATAAGCTCCAAAAAAGACCCCCTAAACCCCAAAGTATGTGCAAAAGAATCATTTTGAAGATCAATTTATTTGAGATAAGACAAAAGGTGTACTGAAAAGAAGAAAAGCTATTGAAGTTGAGGTAAATCTATGTCTAGTTTCTAAATTTGAGCCTAAAACAATGAGTGAAGCATGCGAGGATCAACATTGTATGAAAGAAATGAAAGAACTTATGCAGATAAAAAAGAATTAGACTTGGGAATTGGTTCCTAGATTGGAAAAGAAGAACATAATTGGAACTAAGTGGGTATTCAAAAATAAATTGAATGAAAATGTAGAAGTAGTAAGAAACATGGCAAGACTTGTGTGTAAGGGTTACTCACAAGTGGAAGGAATAGACTTTGACGATAATTTTTCTCTTGTGGCTAGGATGGAAACTATTAGAATGTTTTTGGAATTTGAATGACATAAGGAATTTAAAGTTTATCAGATGGATGTGAAGTATGCTTTTTTGAATGGTGAATTGGAAGAATAAGTTTACATAGAACAACCAAAAGGATTTCAATTGTCAAATCAACTAGATATGGTATGTAAATTGAAGAAGGCACTATATGGATTGAAGCAAGCTCCCAAAGCTTGGTATGCAAGATTGGAAAAGTACTTGATAAATCAAGGATTCAATAAGGGCAACACAGATAGTAATCTTTACTATAAAATTGAGGAATACAAAATCTTGATAATAGTATATGTGGATGATATTATCTTTGGTGGAAATGAGGCTATGTGTAAGAAGTTTGTAGAGGAAATACATAAAGAGTTTGAGATGTCAATATTTAGGGAGATGAATTTCTTTCTTGGGCTACAAATCAATCAAATAGATAAAGGGATATTCATTTCATAGTCTAATTATGTCAAAGATATGTTGAAGAAGTTTGGGATGGATGACTCCAAACCAGTATGTACTCCTATGGGGACTAGTTGTAAACTAAGAAAAGATGATGATTCACCTAAGGCTGATTAGAGCAAGCATAAAACCATGGTTGGTGTACTACTACTAGACTGGATATCATGCATGTCATTTGTCTTGTAGCTAGATTTCAAGAAGATCCTAAAGAAACACATGTTGCAGTAGTGAAGAGGATATTCCAATATTTAAAAGGCACTCTGGATTATGCCTTGTGGTATCCTAGAGATATTGATTTCACATTAAGTGCTTATACGTATGTAGATTGAGTTGGCTGTGTTGGTGAAAGGAAAAGCACAAGTGGCAATGCATTCTTTCTTGGATGTAGATTGGTGTCATGGTTGAGTGAGAAGCAGGATTCATTTTCCTTATCCACTTTAGAGGCTGAGTATATTGCAACAAAATCATGCTATACATAGGTATTATGGATGAGACAAACATTGAAGGATATAAAAGTTGTATATGATGAGCCTATTTATATATTTTGTGATAACACAAATACAATTAATATTTAAAATAAACCAGTGATGCACTCAGGAACAAAGCATATATCTATTAGATATCACTTTTTTAGAGAAAAGATTATGGAGAATGAAGTGAAGCTTGAGTATGTTTTTACAAAGGATCAGATTGTTGATATATTTACTAAGGCTCTTCCTAAGGATAATTTTGAGTATCTTCGAGAGAAGTTGGGGGTTATCACCCCTCCTTGTTTGAACTAGATGCATATGGATATGCATTAGTCTAGTGGAACTATGGATCTATCTCCTTTCTAGACTGATGTTGGTGGCTACCTCTCAAGGGGAGTAGGTAGTATAATGTGTTTTCATTGAGTTGCTAATTTGTTTGGGTGTACTCCTAAGGGGGAGTGTTTAGAGCAAGTTTCTTGGTTTAGTGTCAAACATGAGAATAATGCAATTTGTTTTCCTTTTCCATTGATGTCAAAGGGGGAGAGAGAATCACGTGAAAAAGCTTATCTACTCAAGGGGAGAGAGATAATCATGTAAGGTATCAATGGAGAAAGTTGTGTATGTTGTCTAATATTATTATCAAAGGGAGAGAGACTCCTGTAAGGGAGAGAGTTCAAGAATATTGTGTAGGATATATAATTTGAAAAAAAGGAGAGTGCGTATGTTGCCTTGTCTTTCATGTTTTTCTTCACATTTTGTGTTTCCATCAATGACAAAGGGGGAGATTTTTGCAAGTATGAAGGTGTTGTCATTGATGTCAACAAGAAGTCTACTATCCGGTGCTTCCATTGATGTAAAATATGGGATGAAGATGTTGAGGATATTGAGAAAATTGTGAAAAAGAGGAAAACGGGTTGTGGATGTATAGTTGTGACTTTGATGAAGTGTTGTGAGCACATGGAGCTATCTTTTTTTTTCAATATTTGAAGATCAGTTGGAATGATGAAATGAGTTGAGATGTTGTCTCTAGTACTTGGTTTTTAAGTGCTTTTGAAGAAAATTGATAAACATAGTAAATTGTGTTGTGCAAGTGTTCATAGTGTTCCCTGATATTATGCTCCACATTTATTTTGTGTTGATACTATGCCTATGCATATCTTACAAGTTATTCAAGGTTGTTAGAGGTTGCTATATTTAGAATTTGGGTTTTCTGGATCATTGTACAATGAAATATATTTTCACTAGTGTGTAAACCAGTTGTTTAGTGATGTTTTCTATGGCTAGGAGAAATGTAATTTCTCTGCATTTATCCACTATTTGGCTTTAGATTGTGTGGATTTGGAAGTTGCTTATAATGCTTGTATCTTTCTATATTCAAGGTTTTACTTGATTTGATGCAATATAGAGTGAGTTTCATTTATCAGTATGCAAGTAAGGGTTATCAGCAGTTCTGAGTTGAAGTATTTGAATGATGTGAGGTTGATGAAGTGTTTGATAGTTCGAGGATTATTCTAGATCATGTTCAAGTGAATTATGTTTTTTGAAACTTTCAACTTTCAGATTGATTTGAGGAAGTGTGTACGTAATGTTTATAGTGTTTTGCACGGGTATTGACCAACCTTATGTTTAACACTACATGTGAGCTTATGAAAGCTTATTGAGGTGAATTTGCATCTATTTGGTTCCTAATTAAGGAGTTTTATAGGTAGCCTTCATTCCTATCCCTCGCAGTAA
Organism: Sequoia sempervirens; assembly: GCA_007258455.2. Taxonomy (NCBI): domain Eukaryota; kingdom Viridiplantae; phylum Streptophyta; class Pinopsida; order Cupressales; family Cupressaceae; genus Sequoia; species Sequoia sempervirens. The sequence continues at coordinate 519,311,516 of VDFB02058242.1, forward strand.
TGTTTAGGTGCTGACCTATTTTGAATTCTTATGTATAATGGCTAGTTGTCGATATTGGAGAAGGTTTTTGAGTTTGAGGTTGATATAAATAAGTTTGGTGTTGTTGTAAGTTATGGGATATATGAAAAGTGAATCAAGATAGATGTAATATCAATGCGAGTGAAGTGTGTGATGTGAATTTGAGCAGAGTAGTATGAATTTCAGTGTTAGGGTTCCTAAAGGTAGTGAGTTGAATGCATTTGAAATCATTCAAGCAAGGCTGCGAGATTGTTGGAGCATTGTGGTGGATTTAATTTTTGCACAAAGAAGTGTTCTTTGTGTAACATTCTTCTTCTATCTTCTTGTATTTCTTTCTACGACAGTGAGCCCTAACTATGAGCCCTTTTAGATAGCGTGTCCTATTTTGGCAGTGAGCCCTTGTACTGGTTTTGTAATTAATTATATTGTGAGATAATCCTCAATGTGGTTTTTTCCTCATTAGGTTTTCCACATAAATTTGGTGTTCTCTTGTGTATGGTGTTGTGATTTCAGTTTCTATTATGTGCATTCCACGTTTAATCATACTAACAAAATAATGGCTTAATGAATGCATGCAGATTTGATTATTATAGAGGGTTTTGAAGGTTTAATTTGCTACAATTGATTCACCCCCTCTCAATTTTCTTGTTCATTTCAACAAATTGTTCATGAATAACTCAAGGAATCTAATTAGCATGCATTTATGAAATAACTGCTACAATAGAAGTAATTGTATAGAAAATGAAGTGAGGGATAATTACCTTGAGTGAACATTACTCAAGTGACTACCTCCACTGATCTAACTTGAATATAGCTTCTTAGATTAATCCAATCATAATAACTCAAAGCAATTCATTGCATAGCTTCAAAATATCGCATAAGATTCTGCTGAAATATCTTATTCATGAAATCATGATTGAATAATAAACATTGTCTGTATAAGAACAATAACTAACTAAAAATATCTGGTAACTATATATGCTATTGAACAATTATCTAACTCCTAATGCCTCAACCACTGAGCCATACATATAGGAACTAGGGAGTTTATCAAAAAAAGGACTCTAAACTGAAATCATAAATCACCACTCCCTATATATTAGAGTGTGATAAAGACTAAGCAATCTATAACTATTAAGAAAGAAGAGTACAAGTAGACATGTGACTCTACTACAACAAGAACTGAAATGTGAATTGTTTGAATCAGTCATGTTAGACTCCTAACTATAACAAGGTTCTTCTCCTTCAACATATTTATTAAATGTCACAATGATTCACAATCATATTCATTAAGTGCCTCCATGTTATAGTTGTTATGCTTAGTTTATTCTAGAACCTCCCCTAATCTGCTATCTAGGAACTCCTTTGGCTGTGGGCTGTACCTCATAGTTGTTGTAGGCTATATCCTACCTCCTCTAGCTCCTTGGTTGCAAAGAGTTAGTTCATAAAACATGTACACAATACAAACAACCATAGTTAGGCAAATATATCCATTACAATTCATACATAATCACACATTAATTATGCAATAACCATCACATCATAACCATATTTTCATATACTTTAAATCAAGTTTAGGTTTGCATAATAACATAAAAGATAACATAGTGTAGGAATATGTATAAGATAAATTTCTAATAATGTCTATGAGCTTGCATAAAAAACGTAAGAAAACTATCTAATGATTGGACTCATCATTCCCCCCAATTACCCATTTGCTTGTCTTAAAGAAAATTAAATAGGTCTAGAGGTTGTAGTGTAAAGTGATTTCCATGAGGTCTATAATAGCATCCACTCCTTTGACCTATTTCAAATAGAATCCTCTTTAGCATGCATTTTTTCTACTTTCTAGTTATCTCTTCTCTCTCACATTCGTCATTCTTCTCCCCTGTCTAGTGTGGTACTTGGTATAGGAACATTGGTGGTTGGAATGTAAGTGGTACCCATTCAAGTCCTTTGTCTTTGGAAATATCCATATACCTTTATGTTCTTTCAATCATGACCATCTAAAATCATAAATGGAGTGGGGCTCTTTCCTTTGCAACTTGAGAGTTAAACTGTCCCATCTTTCCTGCACAAACTGGTAAGAATGATGGATGAGTCCAACAGTCAATATTTGCATCCTTCTATAATCCTACATTCTCAAGTTCACAATTTTCCTGCCTACACCTTTCTGGTGAAAAAGTTGTAACCATTCTTCTATGATCACCTCAGGGGTTTTAGACTCCTTTCTAATTGGGAGAGCAACTGATTTCTCTCTCTCCATATACTCTTGCATAATCTCACTCCTATACTTTTCATTCCTAAAATAGGATGCTAGTGCCATCTCCCAAAAATATTAATGGGTTCCATTATGTGTCTTCATACACAACATAATTATGCAAATAATATTCACACAATTGATCCCGTTCTTTTGGTGTGACATCAACAAAAATATTTAGAAAATCAAAATTTCTACTCATAGCAACTGGCTGGTTACTAATCAACCTATTGAACTTATAACTTAAGAAATTTTCTTACAAAAATAAATAATGTCGTGGATGGAGGTCTACATTTAACAATCTAGGCGAATTTATTTGTTACTTCTTTCACCTTGATTGCTAACCTTCTCCATTTAATATCTTTACTGTCCAATATCCTAGTATGCTCTGAGATCATTGTTTCTTTTTCTTTCTTCCTGTTAGCTCTCAAAAATGTAGGTTTGAACCACGAGAGGTTTCCAAGCTCTCACAACGTTTCAGCGTAACAAACAAGGCCAAATGATTTAGACCTTCTACTCTTCAGGTGCTGCCAGACCTAGGTGGGTGTACCTATAATAATGAAGTAGACTTGACCAATGTTTATTCCTTGAAAGTGATTTACCCACAATGGAAAATAGGAGTGGATAAATGAGTTTTATTTTGGTACAAATTGTATAAGCAATATCAAGGCTAAAATCTAATGTGTTCATATGAAAAAATGAATGAAACTAAATAGTGGAATGGTAGAGACTAGTGCCTTATTGGGTGTACAAAGTCAAATGATAATCTAAAATGAATAACTTCTTTCTGGCAGATACTCAAATTGTTTGGCATACAATTTTAAGTTTATAACTGGTATAAACATGTAAGGATCTGACTACTGAGTTCTTAATGATCCAAATGAGATTTCCTAATTACTATGACTAACTAAAAGGACTCAATCTTTCCTTGAAAGAACCAATTAATCCAATCATACAAATACAACAAGTGTGCATTGATAAACTGAAAAATATCCTTAATATATCAGTTTAAACAATTAGAAAACATCAACCTTGGAGACAACTTTAGCAATACTTTTAATTAACACAACAAATAACTGAAACTAGAAAAATGTCATCACATCAAATAAATTCAATTGAAATGTCCATTGTTTTAGACATGCATCATAGTCTCAAAAAATTATAAAACATTTTGTATGCTACTGTACTTATTACCCGCTCTCTGCTTCTCTCTCTCACTCTCCTTTTCACAATTGAAAATGAACATTTATACATCAGTATTTGAAAGGATGCATCCTTTCATATTCAAATCTCAGTGATCTGTTGTATTCAGGCTTTTACTAACATCCATTAGATACCCGCTATGACATCATGTAATCATACCGATGTTCAATGTCTCTCCGACTACCATAGATCACATGTCACTTTGATGTCCTATATTTTGACCAACGTTCTGATTCTCACCGATAGCCTATATGTATCTTCACTTTTATCTCCAAGTTGTCTTGTAGTTATATCGATGTTATGAGTCTCCCCGATGTTTTATCCCTTTGGTTTTAAGAATATCTTAGTAACTCTCGCCGATGCAAACCTATTGCTGTGACACTATAAGTCGGGCAAACGTTCCTCCGCTTACATCATGTCTTCTCGAGATATTACCTTTAGACTATTTTCTTCATCAATTCTGATCGCCAAGTCATAACAATTCTCTTGCCGATGGAAAAACACCCGATGTGACCTTCGTATCTCTCCCCATGGAAGCCAGTCTCGCCGAATCCATTATGTCCAAATATACCACCAAGTCCTAATGTAATCTTGTCGGTGTGACATAGGGGGTTAGTAGGACTCCCCGACTTCATCCTGATGACAATGACGGAATCCAATCTCTCTTTATTGGTGAGACCAAATGAATGCTTCAGGACATCACACCGACGACTTAAGTCTAGGCGACATACCTCTTTTGTGCTTCATCGGTAAGACACACATGTGCCCGCTATGACTTATACCGATGATCACTGTCTTGCCAACAAGATCCTTGTGTCGCTGAGACTATGAACTGCATCATGCCGATATGAATCCTCAACTGAAATCTCATCGGTAAGACATTCCCGATGTCTTGCCAATAGACTGTAAAATGAAATACATTAGTATAAAATGCTTTATGGATCAGTGAGACCTACATCATGTTACGCCAATATGGTTTACACATTCAAAGCTTAGGGCCAGGTGAATTCTATGAGACCAAATGATGAAAACCAACTAATGCATGGGAAAAATGTTATGCAAAGTGGATTCTTATGCTTATGGTATGGACTTCTTAGCAAACTTATGGGTACAGACAACCATAAAATTTTCAAAATTTTGTAGTTCTAACAGTGGCTCCATCTAGGGATGAATGATTGTGAGATCATTGCAAGGATCCGGATTTTTGGGTGAGCAGACCAAACTCAAGGTGATGGACCAGTGAGCAAGATGGAATGAATGGAAATGGAGATGAACATGATCCTATACTACTGTACATGGAAAGATTTATTTTAAATGAAGGAATTTCAGGATTGTCCATGTGTTGGCAATTATTGTTCCTTTTATTTCCTAGACTACTGTGCATGGAAGAGAAATTTTTGAGAGGATTGTCAAGAGTTGTCCATGCACTGGAAACCCTTAATCCTTTGTATTCCTTTGGCAAAAAAATTAGACTTCATTTCGGTAAATGATGGTTTAAGACCACCCAAAAGAAAGGCCCATACTTTCCTTTGTCATAAATTTTATTCTGATTTGAACTCAGTGAACTTCTCTTGAAAGTATTCATGTCATCCTCCTTGCTACTCTTGCTGTCATAAAGATACTTGAAACTCTTTCCCCCATTCTGATCTAGGTCCTGCATCACGAAATGATATCCTTGATGATTTGAAAACTGAAAACATTCTTTATTCATCATATAATTGAGATTAATCTGCACAGGCAATTTGCAATCATAATGCAACCAAGGAATACAAATTTCATGTACATGAGGAGGGAAAAATCATGATCATCTATGTCACTCATCTCAAGATTCAAATGCTTCTCACACAAATCTAAATGCTCTGTAATATCAACACTGTTTGAGATAAATAAATCTGAAACATTTTGCACATCTTCCATATCACCATTTGACACTAAAATATGATTCATATCCTCAATATCATGCATTTATGAACCAAACAAGGATGGAATCCTATCATCCTTGGTATGAAAATAAACTTCTTCTCCACATGAGTTAGAAATTTCTAAATCACATACCTCTTCTTGAATGGATATACATTTTTGATCAACTTCAAAGGTTTCTCCATCATTTTGAGAAATGCACTAGGAGTCATATGAATCATTGCACAAAGAACTTTCACTGTCAAAACAAATGTAGGATGGACATAGGACTTTAGAATCACCTTCATGTGCACATCTCTGGTATTCAAGAGTTAGCATATCTGAAATTTGATCATTACTGAGTGAACACGTTTCTTCTTCCATATCTTCCATTATTTGTCCCTCTTCTTGATCTCCATAAGAGCTGAAAATATCTCCTTGTTGTAGATCATGATTCACATGATTGTCCTCAAACTCTTCTTCATTGTGGCATGATACATCCTCATCATGGAGTGGATTCGAAAACATAGAGAAATCATTCTCTTTATTTTCAACTGTGTCCCTATAGTTCTCATCTGCAGCTGGAGGTGTTATTTGTTCATTGTCAAATGGACCTGCATTTTCCATTGCTTCTTCTTCTTGATCACTACAAGAACTGCAAGAATCACCCCATTGTAATTCAAAATCCACAGGTTCATCTTCACAATCTGAATATTCATTGGATCCCTCATAACATGTACTCCTTTCCTTGTCACAATCTATTATGCAAGAGAGGTCTCTTGTATCTTTATCTTCATCATGCAGGATATCATAGGAATCATTTTGACTTGTACTTGTCTCATCTTCTATTGGCTGCATCGTCTGATCAATTTCTCCGTCTTCATCAATGATGTCACCAAATTGTCTTCATCCCTTTTCTTATCTATGATATCAATCAACACATTCACTTGGTCAAAAGTGACTAGTTTCAGTGACTTAGGCCAATGAATTGAATTGGGCCAATATACTTTCATGAACTGCTCAATAAAAATGGATCTGCTGAGCCTGTAATTCATAGGTATTTTCCTATAAATTTCTAGCATTTTGTAAAGAAAAGAATGCCTAGATTCTCCTCTATTTCTTCTTATGTCAAGTAGGGCCTCCAAAATATTTTTGAAACATTCATCATTTTTAGATTTTTGGTTCTGATACATACCTTGCTACATAATTTGACTAACATTTCCAAGTGGGCTAGAATTATATTACACTTGATATTGATCATATTGATAATCTTGATAGCTTACCAATCTTTGTCTAGGAGAGACTAGATAAACATTTACTTGCTTTGATGGTTGTGGTGAATAAATGTTTTGCTGTGCATGATATGCATTGCTTCCATTGTGAAGATTTCCAATTGTATTATTAGACACTTGTGGATCCCAAAGACCACTTGCATTTGAATATCCTTCTTCATCAAAGAATGGTATATATTCTGGCATATCTAAAGCAGGAAAGATACCCAATTCACTTAACTTTTGAAGTAATGCTCTCTTGCTCTCAACTAATTCTACTTTCACTTTGTTTAGTTCATCACATAGCTCATTCAAAGGTTTTTCCAGAAGGTTGTTGTAAATTTTTCATCAAATTTTTCTAGAGTCGCCACCTACTTTTCCAAAAGTAGGAAACTGATTCTTTTGAAATTATTTTTGATTTTCCCTAGCAGAACCTCCTCACTCCAAATGTGAAATTTATATTGACTCTTTAAATGGATAGGATAGAATCAAATTTTTTGATGTTATTCCCCAATAGAGTCGCCAATTTGTTAGCTCTCAAAAATTCAAGTTTGAACCACAAGAGGTTTCCAAGCTCTCACAACATTTCAGGGTAACATACAAGGCCAAATGATTTAGAACTTCTACTCTTCAGGTGCTGCCAGACCTAGGCGGGTGTACCTATAACAATGAAGCAAACTTGACCAATGTTTATTCCTTTAAAGTGATCTACCCACAATGACAAATATGAGTGGATAAATGAGTTTTATTTTGGTACAAATTGTATAAGCAATATCAAGGCTAAAATCTAATGTGTTCATATAAAAAAATGAATGAAACTAAATAGTGGAATGGTAGAGACTAGTGCCTTATTGGGTGTACAGAGTCAAATGATAATCTAAAATGAATAACTTCTTTCTGGCAGATACTCAAATTGTTTGGCATACAATTTTAAGTTTATAACTGGTATAAACATGTAAGGATGTGACTACTGAGTTCTTCTTAATGATCCAAATGAGATTTCCTAATTACTATGACTGACTAAAAGGACTTAATCTTTCCTTGAAAGAACCAATTAATCCAATCATACAAATACAACAAGTGTGCATTGATAAACTAAAAAATATCCTTGATATATCAGTTTAAACAATTATAAAACATCAACCTTGGAGACAACTTTAGCAATACTTTTAATTAACATAACAAACAACTGAAACTAGAAAAATTTCATCACATCAAATAAATTCAATTGAAATGTCCATTGTTTTAGACATGCATCATAGTCTCAAAAAATTATAAAACTTTATGTATGCTACTGTACTTATTACTCGATCTCTGCTTCTCTCTCTCACTCTCCTTTTCACAATAAAAAATGAACATTTATACATCAGTATTTGAAAGGACACATCCTTTCGTATTCAAATCTCGGTGATCTATTGTATTCAAGATTTTACTAACATCCATTAGATACCCGCTATGACATCATGTAATCATACCGATGTTCAATGTCTCTCTGACTACCATAGATCACATATCGCTTTGATGTCCTGTAGTTTGACCGACTTTCTAAGTCTCATTGATAGCCTATCTGTATCTTCACTTCTATCGCCAAGTTGTCTTGTAGTTATATTGATGTTATGAGTCTCCCCGAAATTTTATCCCTTTGGTCTTAAGAATATCTTAGTAACTCTCGCCAATGCAAATCTATCACTGTGGCACTATAAGTCAGGAAAACGTTCCTCCGCTTACATCGTGTCTTCTTGAGATATTACCTTCAGACTGTTTTCTTCATCAATTCTTATCGCCAAGTCATAACAATTCTCCTGCCAATGGAAAAACACTCGGTGTGATCTTCGTATCTCTCCCTGCTGAAGCTAGTCTTGCCAAATCCATTATGTCCAAATATACCACCAAGTTCTAATGTAATCCTGTTGGTGTGACATAGGGGTTGGTAGGACTCCCTAACTTCATCCTGATGACAACGATGGAATGCACTCTTGCTTTATCAGCGAGACCAAATGAATGCTCTGGGACATCACATCGACGTCTTAAGTCTGGGTGACATACCTCTTTTGTGCTTCATCGGTAAGACACACATGTGCCCACTATGACTTATACCGATGACCACTATCTTGCCAATAGGATCCCTGTGTCGCTGACACTATGAACTGCATCATGCCGATATGAATCCTCAATTGAAATCTCATCGGTAAGACATTCCTGATGTCTTGTTGATAGATTGCAAAAAGACATACATTAGTATAAAATGCTTTATGGATCGGTGAGACCTGCATCATGTTAAGCCGATATGGTTTACACATTCAAATGATCAAGAGCTTAAACTATATAGTATATAGAAGGGATTTTCTACCATCACAAGTGATATACATAATAATGTAAGAAGCACAAGAAGCCCATACCCTTGGAAGTGACAATATCTTGTTACCTTGTGATGATGAATCAAGGTTTTCTCCTACCTCCCTAAATTCATCCTTGGAAACTACTATATTCACTCTAAAAGAGAATTCAACTCCATTTATTGGTAGACCAGACACTTCTACAATTACAACCTCTGAAACATCCACTCTCAATCTCTTGACAATGGACTCATCATGTTGTATGTCACTGCAAACTGCCTTGTCATGTCTTTATTATACTTTGTTAACTTAAAAAAGTAGTCTAACAATTTCACTCTTGTGAAAATGGGAAATACTAACCTTTCCTCCAATATTTTTTGGTGTGCTGATGATTCCATTCTAACAGTATCACCTCCCATGATGAGATATCCTCACTCTGGTCAAGCTTTGGAAATTCAGCTCAAAGTTCAAATTCAACAACCCACCAATCCTCTTTATCTACTATATTTGCATGTACTTCTTTCACTACAACTTCAACTGATATGTATCTTCCTCTATTTTAGCTTGAATAACCTTGAGTTGGCTTAGAATTTAGGGAATTGAAAAAAAAAAGGTTACAAATATAGAAAGGTATAAAGGAAGAAAGGGTTTATATTTTTTTGTGTTTTTCTTTTGGTGGAAAAAATAAAATTTTGGAATATATACCATCTTTTGACCCCAACTTAAAACTTTGAAGTGACCTCACATCAATGCATGTGACTAGATAGAGGGTATGATTAATGAGTATGGAATGAGATTAATGAATATAAAGCATGAAAGATTAATTGTGAGTACATAGTGAAGGCATTGGAAATCTATGTTAATCATGGAATATTAGTATGTGTACCTGTCAATTTGGATGAATATAACTTCGCATGTGTGAAGCTTTTGGAAGAGTTTTCGTAACATGAGTTTGATTTGATGTTGGATAATTACTATGGGTGATGGATTAGATGACAAGTTGGAACATGTGATTTAAGGATGTGGTATGTATAGTTGATGGAATGTGAAGTGCTAGTTTGAATGCACAAAATTTGAGATAGACGACATGGAGTGAAGTGATCAAGCTGCATGTAGTAATATGATAGGCTTATAATTGCATGTACACAAAAAGTGGAGTGAATGTGGATGAATTGTAATTAATTTGGTACAAAATTTTGAATTTTGTGATAGATAATGGAAATAGGTACCTTCATCAATAGGTCCTGAAATGAACAGTGGAAGCTTTTATTTATGATGCTACAAGTCCCTACTACATAGTGAAGTGGTCTTCAAAATTTTTGTTGATTGTGACACCTATGCGGTGTGTGCATGTGAAGTAGGATAAGGAATTATACTTGAGTGCTCTTAGAAGGTGAGATGTGTAGCTCATTTGCTAATTCACTATGAGAACCAATAGTATCGGTTGTTGAGTTGTTATCTTGTGGTAGTATGTTTGTATCAGAACAACTGGTTTCGCCATATTGATGCATTAGAGAAAGAAGAAAATCATCTTTCTATGTTGGCCTCTTGTATATCTTTAGTCCGTATCCATTAACCAACAATGAAAATATAACTGCATCTATGGTATGCAATTTGACTGCTCCACTAGGGAATACATGTTGTATTTCATAGGGTACCAACCATCTGGATTGTAGCTTCCCCTTATAATCTTTGTATTTGGAATCATGTAATAGATCCCAATCACCCACATTGAATTCTTTAGTCTTTATAAATTGATAATGCCACTTAGTCCTCTATTTTTGAATTATCTCTATGTGATGCATGGATTCCATTTTAATTTCATTTAACCCATTCAAATTGTGTAGCCTCTCCTTCTGTGCTATTATCGAGTTCATTTCTAGTTCAATTGCTGTTCTAAGTGTCTTGTATTCAAAATCTATTAGCAAAACTACTATTTTATCATATACCAACTCAGAAGGTGTGAAACTTGTAATTATTTTCCATGTTGTTTTATAGGCCCACATTGCTTCAAGGATTCTTGCTGCCTAGTCCTTCTTGTGAATTTGAACTATTTTGGTTAGAATATTTTTCAATTTCTCTATTGGTAACCTCCAACTACCCATTGGCTTGGGGGTGATAAGGTGTTGATTTTCTATGCCTTATTTCATATTCTTTAACTAATTTAGAAATTATTTTAGAAGTGAATTGGGGACCTTGATTATTTACAATTTCTTTAATTACTCCATACCTAGTAATGATGAATTCATACAAAAACTTAGCTACATTCCCATCTCTTGCAAATTGTAATGCATTGAATTCAGCCCACATTGTCAAATTATCCGTGCAAACTAAAGTATACTCTTTATTATTAAATGTTGGTGAAATTGGGCCAATGAAGTCTAGTCCCCATTTACCAAATGGTGCTAGTGCCAACTATGGATGCAAAGTAATCTCATCTATCCTTGTTGGTTTTCCCATTCTTTGACATCTGTCACAACTCCTTGTATATTTTATTGAATCCTTATGAAGAGTTGGCCAATAGTAACTTGTTAAGATCTTAAATGTTGTCCTTTTGGCTGAAAAGTGATCCCCACAAGGATCATCATGACAAGATTTTAGGATATCAAAGACCTCATCTTCTCTTATACATCTCCTCATAATATTATCTAAACCAACATATAATAGGTAACTAGCTACCCATGAATATGTAAAACTTTTATGCACTACTTGTCTCTTTTCTCTAGGAGAGACATGTGATGGTATTTTCCCTGCCATTAAGTAATTTGCAATATTAGCAAACCATTGTGTGTGTACATTGAGAGAAAAAAAATTCTCATCTGGAAAAGAGTCATCCACAACACCTTCTTCTAGTTGTGTGGGAAATCTAGATAGAAAATATTACACCACATTAGCTTTCCCAAGCTTATCCATTATTGTTATATCAAACTCATGTAGTAAGAGCACCCATCTAACTAGTATACCTCCAACCATAGGTTTGTTCATTAAGTACCTTATTGCAGTGCGATCTATGTGGATAAAGACTGGATAGCCAGAGATGTAATGCCTAAGCTTGTTAATGGAATAAAAAACTACCAACATCTCTTTCTCTATGACAATGTAGTTAAGTTATGCTCCTTGTAATTTCTTATTGATGTAGTAGATAACATACTCTTTATTACCTTATTTTTGTCCCAATACTGCTCCTATAGCAAAATTAGAAGCATTAGTGTATATGTGGAAAGGTAATGTCTAGTTTGGCCCTCTCAAGATAGGTGCTTTAGTCAAATATATATTAAGTGCTTCAAAAGATTGTTGACATTCTGTAGTCTAGTCAAATTCTATATCTTTGGTAAGTAAGAAAAATAGAGGTGCTACAATTTTACTGAAGTCCTGAATGAATCTCGTATAGTATCCTACATGTCCTAGAAAGATCCTTACATCTTTTTGTTTTTGTGGTACAAGAAGTGTAGAGATGATCTCAATTTTATGGGGATCCACTTGAATTCCTTCACTTGAGATAAAGCGCCCTAGAAAAATCCCTTGATTCATAATCATAAATTTTAAGTCATGACTCAATGATAGATTGTGTTCTTGACACATTCTCAAAACCTTTTCTAGATTGTTGAGTTCTTCATATGTTTCTCTATAGGTGGGGAAGTCATTCATGTAGATTTCCATGGAATCACGAGCATAATCTGAGAAGATACTTCGCACTGCCCTCTAGAAAACAATTGGGGCATTATATAGTCCAAAGGGAAGAAAAAAATAGGCATATGTTCCCCAAGGGCATGAAATGTAGATTTATCTTAGTCCTCTGGAGCTATCTTTATCTAGTTATAACCACTAAATCTATCTAGGAAGGAGAAGTACTTTTTACTGACTAGGGAATCAAGTATTTGGTCAATGAAAGGTAGTGGAAAGTGATCCTTCCTAGTGGGTGTGTTTATCTACCTATATTACACACATACCATCCATTTTCCTCCTTTCTTAGGGATAATAACTAATGGTTCCACCCATTAACTATCAGAAATAGGGTAAATGAAGCCTACATCAAGTAATTTTTGTAGCTTAGTTTTAACTTTTTTTTTAAGGTAGCGTTCATTCTCCTTTGGGTCCATCTAATTGGCTTGAAACCATCATTTATTTAGATCCTATGCATGCACGTGTTTGGATCAATCCCCTTCATGTTATGGTAGTCCCATGCAAAAGCTATTGTGTGTGCCTACAACATAGGGTTCAAGGAATCTTGTTTTTCTTTAGTTAGTCCATTGTTGATAGTCAAGATTTTACTTGACATGATTCCCAATGTCTTGAATTCTAATTGTATAGATAAACGGTCAAGTCCACTAATTTTGGGGACACATTGTTATGGTAGTAAAGAATGGAAAATATGGGATACTTCTTTTGATGAATTTACAGGTACAATATTCTGCAATGGATCCTACATACATGAAAGACAATATTATTGTTGTAGGTCCCTACCATAGTTATTTTGTATGATGTGGTCAATTAAGTCATCCTCATCTTGGTTTTTCAATAGGGGGATACATTCAATAGTCACGAGAATCTATAGGGAATATTGGTCTTTTTTATCCAAGCTAGGCCATATAGTCTACTCAAGATTTTCATGAGGTTGGGCTAGTGGATGGAGGACCAATTTCTTGGTCACAGTTCCATTTGATATTATCATGTTCCCAAACCTACAACCTATGAATGCATCAATTATTGCTAACCATGGTTTTCCCAAAATAAGTGGATATCCTGCAAGGTTGACCTTTGGCTACAAGACTATGAAATCTACAAGATACTCCCATGAATCTAATACTATGAATAAGTCCTCAATGATCCCCTCAGGCTTCACTATCGACCAATTTTCCAACTATAAAATAGTTGGTGTAGGGCTAAGGTTAGCTAATTGAAGTAGTTGCATTGTTTCCTTAGTCATGACATTAATGGCTACCCCTAAGTCAATCAAGGTGTTCTCGATAAGGGCCCCATTTATCTTAACATCCACTATTGGGCTTCTAGGGTCCCTATATTTAGGGACAATTATATTCCCTAACATAATATCAACAAGGTTCCCTAGGACATGAAAATTTTGAGGGTCCTTCCTCTTTCTCTTTGGATTTTTAAGACAAAGGTCTCTTACTATCTTGGTATAAATTGGGATATCCTTGATAGCTTGAATGAGGGGAATTTTGATACTGAAATCCTTAAGATGACCCAATAGGTCTGTCTCAGCTTGGGTATGATGTATTGGAATGGCTAAATGCTCAGGGAAAGGAGGCTCTCAACTTGAAATAGTATGGTTTACCTGATTTAACCCAAGCTCTAGATGTGGATTGTCTAAAGCTTTAGCTGTGGGTTCCTCATCTACCATATCAATGATTTGAGGGGATGAAGGCCCAACTAGTTTTTTCCCTAACTTGAGGTGGACATAACTCACCTCTACCCCATAAGTGAGGTATTAAATATCCTCGTTGATATAGGCATGTTGGACAAGATTTTTATTGGGGTTAGGTGTAGGTTGGGTAGGTAATTGTGGTGCTCTTGGTGAATGAGATGTTGAGTTTGATGGATTGGGAATGATGGCTTGTTGCTATGACTGAGAAGGCAACAAAGGCTGTTAGTAATTTATATTTGGTGCTTCCACTACTAGCCCTTTTTCCATTGTGGCTACCACTGATTTTTCTGCATTGTCCATTGAGGTTTGTAATTAGAACCTTGAAAATTTTGTTGTGGCCATACATTTGGTTGCTATTGGTTCTAGTTTTGCTAAGGGTTTTGTCATTGTTGAGGTTTTTTCCATTTGTTTTGGTTATTTGGACAAGGCTGGGGGTTACAACCAGAGAAATGTTGATTACCAATTGGAAATGATGTATTGAAATTTGGAGGGTCTTGTGGCATACCTTATCTTGGTTTCCATGGCCTTCTTTGTGCAATGTAGAACAACTATCCATCTTCACCTTCTAGTGGTTTAAAATATGGTTTCTCTTATTTGTCTTATCTAATACTTGCCACCCTTTTACATTTTCCATTGGATTTTCTTTTTTTTTGCAATTGGGGCAATATTCAATAAGTATTGCTTCAACCTCCTCTTTATTTTTCTTTACATGTAGAGTGTCCAATTGAGTAGCTAGATGACTTATAATATCTTCTTTCATGTTGGACAGTAGTTTACTCAACTCCACCCTTTAAACCCTATTAGATTTCTTTCCAATGGTAGATGTTATTTCCCCCCTTGACCTTTTGGTAAAGGTCCTTGAATAGTTTCTACAAACCTTGCATATATCTTCAAAGGGTAATTGAGACATATCCCCTACCCCAATAAGATTAAGGGAATCCATGTAATTGTCATTGAATCATCTTAAAAACACAAACTTCAAGGATTATTTTGGGAGTCTATTATGTGGGTTCTTCTTCAAGAAAAAATTGAACCTTTCTGCATAATCCCCCAATAATTCATCCTCTTCTTGATTCATTCTAAAAATTTCATCTCTTATCCTATCAACTCATCTACAATAGTCTTGGTATTTTTCCAAGATTTTTTTTCATGGTGTTTCAATCTTGAATAAAATATTTTCCCAATCCCATAAACCATCTCATGGAAGCATCCTTCAAAGTTGCAGGAAATAGCTTGAGCCTATGAGCATCAATTGTGTAATCATAGCTCCCACATAGGACACCAAACTCAAATAGGAATGTGTCTAGATCCTCAGTTACCAACCTATAGAAGATTGGAAATGTTGAAGGAGACATATTCTTTAGGAAAATAACCCTTTCTTGGTTGGTGATGGGAAATTCAAAAGTCACATGGTTTGGTGGATCATTCATTGCTACATCAACCATGGTTTGGAAGGTCCCCTCTGTGTTTGTAGTAGATATTGGTGAAAGGGAAAGTTCTTCATGAATTCCCTCACTCTAATCACTTTGGTCACCAATATCTGCTCTATCTTGTTGGTTTGAAGGGACAAATCTTCCCAAAGTGTCTCTCTACCTCTGCATATAATAGGTATGACTTTGTATAGCAACAAATCCTACACAATGTTAGTGAAATTTTCTAGTATTTGAAGGGATAAAACTTAATTATCCTAATACAAAAATCAAATTTAAACAAGGAAAGCTTGGAAATAACAAAAACTAATCTTTAAAAGTAGCACCATCCTTGGCAATGGCACAAAAAATGTAGAGTCTCTACTAATGTCTAGTAAACTTGGTGGCAATCACATAATTTAGAGGGGAAACCTAGTTGAACAATCCACTTGAACCTTTGGAAAGACCATTGAATTATTGACCAGGGCTAGTAAGCTTGTGATGGTACTGACACTGTATGTTCTTTCAAAGACTTAAGACTACCTAAATCATCCTTGTACATGTGTTACACTTGCTAAGAAATTATAAAAATACATAACAGTAAAGGAAGTAATGCTGACACTATTGCTATGGGTACCTACAGTATAAGACTATGACTAATTTACTGCCAAGAAATGAATGTTGGAATTTAACTAATACTAATAACTAAACCTACACTCCATAGTACAACAAGCTTAAGAAAACTAAGGCATAAATCTAAAATAAGAATTGTTCATGAATAACTCAAGGAATCTAATTAACATGCATTTATGAAATAACTGCTATAGCAAAAGTAATTATATAGAAAATGAAGTGAGGGACAATTACCTTGAGTGGCCCTTGCTCAAGTGACTTCCTCCATTGATCTAACTCAAATCTAGCTTCTTAGATTAACACAATCATAATAACTCAAAACCATTCATTTCACAACTTCAAAATATCACATAAGATTCTATTGGAATATCTTATTCATGAAATCATGATTGAACAATAAAAAATTTCTGTATAAGAACAACTAACTGAAAATATCTAGTAACTATATATTTTCTATTGAACAATTAATTAAATCTTAATGCCTCAACCATCGAGCGATACATATAGGAATGAGGGAGTTTATTAAAATAAGGATCCTAAACTGAAATCATAAATCACCACTACCTATATATTAAAGCATGATAAAGACTAATTGAAAAAATGAAGAACAGTCCAAGTAAAACTATGACTATGCTATAACAAGAACTAAAATGTGGATAGTTTGAATCAATCACGTTAGACTCCTAAGTTTACATGGTTCTTCTCCTTCAACATCTTTATTAAATTTCATTATGGTGCACAATCATATTCATTAAGTTCCTCCATGTTGTAGTTGCCACACTTAGTAAACTGAACCTCGCTTGCTTTGCTATCTGGGTACTCCTTTGGCTATGGGCTACACCTCACAGTTGATGTGAGCTATAGTCTACCTCCTCTGGATCCTTAGCTCTACAAAGAGATAGTTCATAAAACATGTACACAATACTAACAACCATAGTTAAACACATATATTCATTACAATTCAAACATATTCACACATTAATTATGCAATAACCATCACATCATAACCATATTTCCATATACTTTAAATCAGGTTCAAGTTTGCATAATAAGCATAAAATATAGCATAGTGTAGGAATATGTATAAGATAAGTGTTTGAAAATGTCTATGAGCTTGCATAAAAAACATAAGAAAACTATCTAATGATTGGATTCATCAGTATCTGTAACGCCTCACCGCGCAAACTCCAAATGACAACTAAAACCAACTAAAGAATAACAATTTATAACACATTTTTTCTTTCTAAAAGTAACTAACATAAGATGTGCATTAATATAAAATACTAGAAAAACAATTATACATTTACAATATCTATCTATGTCCTCTGGGGTACACGTGGCTGCATTACTAAACATAAATCCCATATCCCATAATGACGATTAGCACATCATAAGATTACATTATAAAATCATTCTATAAGATAAGTAAATATTGTGCATACATCCATTACATTACATCAATGATAACAACCAAAAGTGAACACGTAATATAATCAAGAGTATATATACATTACATTGATCCAATCAGAATATAAATATACATCAATATAAAATTACATCGTTTCATGTTTACGAAAGTGCAACAATGCTTCCTTACTCAAAGTGGGAATGATACATCAATAACAAGAGTAATACATAAGTGAACATGATAAAAATGAAATGTGGTGAAGCTCTAGATTCTCTGAATCGCTACCAACTCCATGCTTCATGAACTAGCTGGGGACCCAATGGGGTGCATAGCACATTCCACCCGACCATGTGGACCCGAAGGCCCACCCTGTTGGAAACACAAGGGAAGACAACTGAGAGGGGGGGTGAATCAATTGTCATAGAAATTCAAAACTTATTCAACTTATTAACCTTATTCTCATATTTGATAATTAATGATGAAAGCATAAATCATCAATACATCAGAAACACACATAACACCAAGATTTTTTTATGTGGAAACCCTGTTAGGGGAAAAACCATGGTGGAGGTTAGTCCACAAGGTTATACCCTGTTAAAATTATAATGGAAATGAAATATGGGGAATGCACATGCATTCAGGCACACTGCCTAAAGCTCACTACTCAATTACAGCAAGGCTAACCACCCAAAGGAAGACACAATGTCTTTCAGAGAGAATCATATTACATCTACAAGGATTTGAACTAATAAAATAACATCTACTAATGCTTGATCATAGTTCCAGTTAAGCACATGAACAATTCTTCACTCTTTTACACACTTATTCACACTTTTCTCTGCCTTCGAATTATATTCGCACATACACATAGAAGCACACTTTGGAATACACTTGCACACTTCAATAAACAATCGCTCTTATATATTTGCAACAAGAAATTTCATCCTTTCATGTCAGCTTCAACAAAAATAATAAAATGAATATAAACTATTGGCCCAAGACATTAAAGATTATTAATGTGAATCAACCAAAGTCGGCCACAGCTTAATGAAGACCCAAATCAACATCTCCAACATGAATACACTTCAATTAATTACTCCTCGAAGATCTACAACACACTACAAACACTATGTTGGCCAAGAACAAGAAAAACATGAACACACAAGAGAAAATCTCCAACCACGAGCACAACGATCAATGCAGACGTGCAAAAAAGATAGAGCACAATCTAGAAACATCCACAAGAATCATGAATCACAAGAGAAGCATCCACAACAACTGGACTAACTGAAATAACATCATCTTCAATCAGAAACATCAACTGAAGCAATAGAAAAACTGTCAATGAGAATCTTCATAACTCGATAAAATCTTCACACGGATCTCTGAAACTTGGTGTGGATAAAATAGATATAACCAACAAAAAACCCTTTAGTCCAAAATCTCTAATCATCAATGTATAGAACTTACCAACATACTAAACTTCACTTCACTACTGACAACCTACAACTCATTTATTACAATTTTCTCAATATCCTCGACATATACAACTTCAAATGAATTAATGCTAATAGTGTTGACATCAATGACAACCACATATCAGCAACACAACCACAACATCCAACACACCCCCCATGCTAGGAGATGACAAGAAAGTCCTACGATAAAGAACAATCAAGCAAAAAGGCTACAAGACTCAACAAACAAGAGTAACAATAAACATAATTAACAACTGCATCAAACGACTAATTCCAGAGGCTCACACAGAAAAAATAATAACAAGGGATACTATAGGAAGAGTGTCATCGCATGGACCTAGCATGGGTTACCCAGGTTGCCTCTCACTAGGCACTGACCCCCATCTATGGTTACCTTGGCTGCCCCTTAGTCTATGAAAGCACTAATAGCATGGGCGAGACATCTTACTTATCTTATTTAGTGTGTACCTACCCAAACCAACTAGTTAATTTTATTAGGTTATCACTTATTAAACAAACTCTTCCATGGGTTACCCAAGCTACCTCTTTGTGCGCTGACCCCCATGAAGAGCCACTCTCCCTAGTAGCACTAAAAATAAACCTAATAACATCGAGGGGTGTACCAAATCACATAAAGCACTAAAATCATGAAAACCAAGTACATAAGCGAGGCATGAACCTTCTCACTCAAAGCCATGACAAATGCTAGACCATGGTACAAGTTAATGCCCACAAGAGCTCAAAATCATAAATAAGAACAAATGATTCATAAAGATCCAACCATGGAAATCCAACATAAAGCAAGTTTCCCCATTGCCTCTGGAAGCCTAAAAATCCATCTACCCATAACCTCCCAAATGAGGGTAACTCAATCACTATGGGTTCCCAACCATCTCAAAACATGATTGCAAGAAAGTCATCACATAAAGTCCCCTCATTCAAAATTAACACAGGAGAAAGACTCACATCATGGAACTGCAAAATGACTATATAAAATCCACAATCATAAAATGACAAGTGTAGAATAAGAGTGACAACATCATAATGAGATCTTGAAACTCAATCAAAGCTAACATAATTAATTCAATCCAAAATCAACCATAATTACTAATAGTAAATCAACCAATAGGGCATCCAAGGGAGACCTCAATTTTCTCCTCACATAATACCCTAACAAACTAACCATTTGGCTAATAAACGACTTTTAACAAAATCAACAACCACAACAGCAAGAGCAATCATTTGATTCACAACTCAACTCGAATAACAATCCTCTAATCAATACGAACCTACAATCAAAGCAACCATGATATATTCCATAACACAATAAACCACAAATTTAATTTGGTATCGGCCAAACACAACACTTTACCATTGTCAAAGATACCAATAACTCTAATGTATAATTCCACCATTTAAGAATACAACAAAACCATCTTTTAAAATATTATCAATTACAAACATTTAACTAAACCCTCCAATTATCCAATTAACATTATCTATAAGCTTGTCAAAATATTATTACTTACCTCAAGAATAATTACTCAATTAAAGTCCAATACAATAGATATCTAAAGTAACAACATTCCCATTCAAATTCTTATACGTAAATTAATCTACTTAATCAGTTGCTTATAACTATATAATTAATCATCAAACATCCCTATTACATATGTGAGTACACTTACATACCAGTCCATGCTTTCAAGTGAATAAATGTGTATATATATATATAAATTACACAATACAATAATAACGACAAATTAAAATTAAAATTCCATAATAGATGTATGTCCAAATTACTATACAAGTTATATACAATTTTAAATTCAACAATAGAATAACCAGATATTTCCAAATGTTTCCAACTTAATACAAAACAAGATACATTTGCGAGCAGTCCTTCATATATATTAAAACATTCCCAACTTCTACTGGTTTAAAGAATGCATAGTCCAAAGAACTATAATAAAATAACCATCTTAAAGAAAAAATCTAATTCAATTTATGCAATCAAATCCTCCAATTTTATCTCCATTTCTATTACATGCTTAATTAATAAGTATACCTATAGGATTATATACATATATATAAGCTGCCTTTTATTTGTATTTATTACTAAACTTTATATATATATATATATATATATACTGCAAGTTTAGTAATAAATACAAATAAAAGGAAGCTTCTACTTTTAATTCTAATAAATGAACACACATTTATATGCACTATACATACCTTTTTATATATATATATAATATATATACAAAAAAAAAAAAAAAAAAACTGCAGATCTTAATGCAATCTTTCGACCCATAACTTAGCATCCCATATACAAACATCCATATCGAATAAAACACAAGTGAGTGTATATATATATTTATCTCAAAACCATTCTCATCGAATTAAATAGCATACTGGTTAGCAAATACTAAACCAAGAAAATAACTATCAAATACGATTCTCTATAGTTCTTATGAAACAAAAGTAACCATCCTATTATAACCATAATTGAATACTCTATGTAACTTGACTGAAAGCTAATAAAAGTACGCCCTTTTCATGGAGAAGACAGATCACATCCTCAAACCTGAAAAACATATGCAAAGTTGGAGAAATCAGCTTGGTACAAGTGGGCGACTGGGTATTGCCAGATACACGCTAATATCATTGAGACAACGTAGCCACACAATGAAGGAAAGCATAGACAAGGCTGATTACGAGAGCTTGGACAACGACCATAATCGTATGTATTGATAAAAGAACATTACGCACAAGACATCAAGGAGTGAATTACTAATTCTTCTTCCTAACATCAAAGGGAGGCACGCATAGTGCATGGAGAATAACGAACATACAACACACCTTGCAAAATGCATAACAATCTTGAAGCTTGAGCAACTCTCTGAGAGCATACAACAACCCAAGAGAAGAACATAGAGGCGCGCAAGATGGAAGACAATGGCTTGGCGAAGGAACGTAATTTTAACCACATGGAGATACCGACTGGTGACGCCATTGATAAACATACGCATGCATGCAAGAATATATCTATATATATATATATATATATATATATATATATATATATATATATATATGTGTGTGTGTATACCTAATTGAACACCCTAACTAGAGAATCATACATGCTGACTACTGAAACTTGAGTACCTTAAAATACTTATGAAAGCCGATTTTCATTTCTGCAAATATTCCATTGGACCCCTAAATGAGAGACGATTCGATCCATACACCACTGATAAAATTTTGATCATCCAGAATGATATTCTATGCAACAAAAGGTACACTGTATAGTGATTCAACTAAGCATGCACCAGAAACTTCGACTATAGAGAGGAAGGCTTGACTAAAAGGCAGCGATGCATAACCTAAAGGCAGTGCGAATAAAGGGACCCAAAATATGCACAAATTTTAACCTTTGGAAAATATAATGTTGTGCCATGCCACGGCTAAGAAGGTATTACCAGACCGAGGCACAAGCGAAGGGATAAATGAGAGGGAATCTCCATACAGTGACAAAGATCCCTATTCAAAGATATTCTGCTAAACTAATATGGGAGAAAGAATGAAAGCTTATCAAGACAAGCAAACTCGAACTACATCAATCTGGAAGGGACTCGCATATAAATCTTACCTTATCAGATGCAAGAAGAGTGCTAAATAAAAGCTGCTACAAAAGCTTGATCATAAAAGGGGCTTTCAAAATCACAACTGGTAGGTGTCAAACGACGTCCTATGGATGGCCGAATATGTACAAAATCGGTATTCTGCAATGGAGGTCAGATAACATATGTAAACTATTTGAAAGAATGCTTATTACTGTGAGACACGATAGAGAGGTCAGTAGTTTGATGACAGAAATCTCTTCATTCACAGGAAAGACACGATAATCATGATTTGGTGGAAATTATTTGGGAAAGAGATCGAGTGTGGAACCAAACCTAAAATCAGAACTAGCAAGGTATGAACCAACAATTTCCAAGTTATTAATGTGCACCGATTCCTGAATAAAAGGCAACAAAAATCACAAAACCAAATGCAACAAGGGGTTATATCCTAAAGCAGGGAGATGCAAAAGAAAAGATGAGAACTGTGAATGCAGTTTTCTTTTAACGGTCCCGATCAGGAATTAGACAATAACTAATAAATCAATGTCTCATTTTCAGGCCAAGCGGTACAATCCATTATTCATTTAAAAAAATAGGGATAGAAATTCGAATAAGTAGAACCTGGTTAGAACGAATGACACAACTTGAAGATTGATGCCGAGAATAATTCTATCGCAGCCACAAATCCTTCTCCTTTCAATACTTGATCACCTTCTGAATTTAATCCCCTTCGTAAAACAATTTCCAATCTACTCAAAGCTATAATATTTTAATTTGACAAAGAAAAACAATTGCAGAGCCAAAAATTTCTTGTTCGAAAAACTCCCAAAAACAACTTTTTTCTCTCTTTTCAATTTCTCTAAAAAACCCCTAATATAAAAATCCAAATAAAAGTTAAGTTTTCGAACACAAAAATCTTCAATAAAGATAACAAGTTTCCAATTCCATTTTCAGTTTGGAGTCATGCGCATACACTCCACTTTTCCATCTTTTTCTTGCTTTTACAATTCAGTTCAAAAATCTTATCTCTTTTATTTAATTTAAAATTAAATTACTTTCCCATTTGGTTAATTAAAATCCAATGATATTAATATTTATCTTTATTTATTTCTTTATCATTTAAACATTAAATCACATTATTAAATTTAATAATTAACAATCAATCTCCACATAACGCCTTTTCACAAACATATTATATTCAATTATTATTTAATTCCAAATTAATTTAAGTTACCTTATAAATAAATTTTAATTTAATTGAATTGATAATCAAGGCTAATCATAATATATTAACTTTTTCACATAATTTCAAAATCAACTTAAATGTAATAATCACAAAATCAACATGACATCACAAATAAACAACTTATTCACACGTCATGAAGGGCCAAAAGCAGAGGGGTACTACATTATCCATTAGAACATAATTTTTTAAGTAAGAAGGAGGCTACTATTGTAAATAATTCTTGTAGTTAAACGTCTCCATGGTTCCATTTATGGATTTTTTTGGTAATTCTAGCTTAGAGTTTCCTCTTGCCACATGTTTTGGTATGAATGTAATTAAAGATTAGATGAATGAGATAATATTCTAATTTGTTACAATCTTTGTAACAACTTTTTATTTATTGCATATGAATTTATGCAATTTGAGATGGATAACTAAGAATGCTTAGCTATTTGGTATCAAAATTTGTGGTGTATGTTTATCCACAACTCATATTCATATGTGATTTTGATATATTATCTCTCATGATATACTATGAATCTATAAACTAATGAATATGCACTAGTCGTAAAAGTAACGGTCCACCATGCACTAGTGATATATTCAGGGACCAAGCATGCACTAGGTACTATTGCATGTGTGTCTACTTGTACATATTTAGTTATGATCAATCTATTTAAGTATACCTCTAGGCAAGCCCCCCTTATGTCTAGTTGAGTTTAAAGTAAAGGAGAGATTATCAACTCTCTATAAATTGGTCAAGTGTTGCCTTTCCTGATTATAAATTAGAATTTAGTTTCCATGAGTTTGAAACCCCTAACACTCATATAATGGTATAGGATTATGGATTTGGTAACCTAAAATTTTGTGCACCGACACATGCTAGGGAAATGATAAGATTTTCTATGACTGGGTTGTAAGTTTTACAATTTCAACAATCACCTCAAGAGGAGGATAGGATATTCATTAAGGGGTATTGTAGCCCTTTACCTATGCTCTCATAATACCCTTATCCCAAACCTATGTGTTTTTCCATAAATTATTTCTCCTATATCAAACTTGATTCTAGCATGTGGGATTTTCTTATTGCTAGATAAATGGTAACAAAATGTCTTATGGTTTTACTTTTCCCAATACTAGTAATTTATATATCAATTACCTATATGATTTAACAACTATAATCTATGGAACCATGCATAATCATACAATCAAATCATCTCATGGTGAAAAAAGTACTTATTGAGTGAATATCCTTTATAAGTTGTAGCAAAAGTTGTAATAATAAAAACAATTATGAATATACCTCAAGAATAAGCCTTTATGAATTCATAAATCTTAGGGAATCAATTCCACCTTATGACCCTTGAGAGAATTTTAGATGTGTAAATATTGTTATGATCATACTTTAAAGGTTAACCTTAGCATGATCATTATAACTTCATCATAGTGTTGGGGGTTACATTTGTGAGTGATTCCATCTTATGTCACAACTCATGAATTGATGGGGTTTCAACACAATGCAAGCTAAATACTTCTACAAGGTTCATAGCTTGTAACTCATATCCCTTTTGGGCGATTTAATCAAGACAAGCTATAATAATGAAGGCTAAACATCACCCACCCACAATGAGTATTTCAAAAAGAGATAATCATAATGATTCCATGAAGTAAAGACTCACAAACACATTGAATCTCATTTTAATTCAAAATAGTTCATAGAATACTACTATTCTACTACAGTATTCACTATACCAACACATTCATTTTAATTTAAGAATATATGATTCCTTAATTTTTGTTAAGTTGGATACAAGCATACTTCTAAAGTTGGATTGAATCATGTGGTCTATTTTTAGAACTTTAAATATTTTGAATGAATCAAACATACACACTTCTATTGCCTTATCTTTTCAATCTAACACATACAATTTTATCTTGAAAGGTACTGGTTAATATTTTTATTTGAGACCAATAGTCTTGGGTCCAACAAGAGACAAGTTTCTAGTTCTAATTAAAGCATTGATAAAAAATCATCAGCTATACTAATTTGGAAAATATTGTACTACTCACCTAAAGTATTCTTGAATTTGTTTTCCTAAAGTTTATGAGAGTGTCCTAGTTTGTAAAAAAATCACTTTTCAAAATTAATGGAAAAAATCAAGTTATCTTATTGAAAAGACCATAGTTGTTTCTAATAGAGACATTCATTACCATTGGAAAGAGTTCACTATTATAGGTTGTTGGAAAATTTGTAATAACCCACTAAAACACAACTATAATATATGGTTTGTTCTCATAATATGTGAATGAAAGATCCAATGAATGATAAATCCTTCCATATGCATGTGAGTTCCCTAATATTAGGGCATGTGACTAAGTTTACAAAGAGCCAAATTGAAATTTTCCTATTTCTTGAATATAGTCATTAACAATAACAAAATAATTCTTAAATCTATGAGAAACAACAAAAGACAAAGGGTACCTATTTGTTCTCAACCTTGATGCCTTGGTAGTCTTGTGCAACATCAAAATAAGAGATCCATTCTTGGACTTGATGTTCCTTTTCCCTACTAATCTATCTTTAGCCATTTCCTTCCACACTCAACTATTTACACACACACACAATCATAGTCAAAATATAACACCAAGGTTGACAAGTTCCCACCCTAGTATGAATTACAATGAATTAAAATATTTCTTAGAATTCAATTTTATGGGGATGTGACATCTTCCCTCTGAGCATTAAGCCATCTTGTCTTAATTAACTAATTTTAGATATTCCTTTTTAATTACATCTTCATCTTTACAAGTGGTTCCATGCTTACAAGATTAGTCCCAAAGGACCTTGGATTGTATAGTTATATTGTGTAGTTAAATTCTATGGTTGTGTATGATTATGAGTGGTAAAATATGGATTTATCTAGATTCTTCTACCTATAGTTCCTACCAATCAATTACTTCGGTGGGATCAACATTATATTTTGTAATGATTATAAAATATATTATGAATGCAAGAGAGAGATTGAAAAATTATAGTCTTTAAGTCACATGGCTAATATTTTCTTATATATTAAATGGTTTGATATGTCCTAAAGATATTTTTGGAACATTACAAAATTCTATTAAAAATTTATGTGATCTAATGTGAAGAAACACCCACACCTATTGCAAATTTGTTGAGTCATTTTAGCACCCATATAACTCTTTTATCAATTAAAAAATTCCTTCAATATCTCCTTGATATATTTATTTCTCTCTCATTCTCATAGAGAAACTTTGGTCCAATGTTTATGTGGTTATCTAATCCATCCCATCTTATTGGTGTCTTGCACTTTATATTCTAAATCACTTAAAAAGGTGTCATTTGAAAGGAGGATTAGTAGGATTTGTTGTAGTCAAAATCCACCAAGAGTAGCTATTCTTCACACTTCATAGGTTGATATGTATATTCAAAGAATATCCCCCATAATTTGGTTAACTCCCTTATTTTGGACATCTATATTTTTGATTGGTAAGCAATAGTTAATTGATTTATGTACCAATATTTGCTAAGCGAGTGGTCCAAAATGTAGAAGTAAATAATTTATCCCTACTAGATATGATTACCTTGGCCATCTCATTCAACCTATCTCTTTCATGAATATTTTTTCTAAAAGATGAGAATCATCCTTAACATTGCTAATACCTTAGTTAACTTATCAATTACCACCAAAATAATATCATGATTAATATTTATTTTGGAAAAACTTGTCATAAAATATGTTAAGATTACTAGCCATTTGTGCAATGGTAACTCATTTGGGCATAATTTTCTTGTAGGATGATAATGTTTGACCTTGAATCGCTGGAATTCTAAGTAATCTTTCTTAAAATCAGCAACTTATTTCTTCATTCATGGCAAAAAATATCGAGTCTTCAAATTTGTATACATCTAGGTAACCCAAGATGTACTTGGTAGGGTACTATTAGCATTTTATTCCCATTTATAGCCCATCAATGATAACCAATATGAGAAAATATACATGGTTTTCTTATGCCTAGGTGTGCCTCCAATGTTTGTGATTTTCCCTCTATTTTCCTTAGTTGCTCTAATTGCAAACCCAAAAAAAAGCTAAGTCAAGAAAGAAAGTAGTCGGTGGTTCCATAGGAACTAGGAACCAAAGGTTTCAATTCCCAATCCTAGCCTAAGCTTTGAAACAAGGTGGAAGTGTGAGGAAGCTAAGAAAAAGAGACACTAAGATATTCAAATAGCCCAATAGAATCCCAAGGTGCTAGGGCCAATTGTGAAGGTAGAGCGAAGAGGAAGTAGGGTGACAAAGGTGTGATGGGAAAGGAATTTAGGGGGTTTGAGGGAACTAAGAACCAATGGGTTTGGTTCCTAGTTCTTCCATAAGCCTCATTAGCAAAATGAAGTCACCAAATTGATTACGTTCACATAATTAAGGATTAAGGGGTCATAATGAAGCGATAGTTCTTTTGTAGCACCATGAATGCACACCAACTCTTGCAACTACCCATTTTTTATCCTTGGAGCCTTGTAAGGAATTTTAGTTATATTTTTGACATATATTTAGAAGGAAAAGTGACACACATGCTTTAAATTAAATGTTGCAGACCTTTTTTGTTAGAAGCACATTCTTCAGCCATGTTTTTAAGTGATTTTGTGAGAATTTTTGTACACTAATTTACAATTCATAAGTTATTAGGTGTTAGTGGGACCTAAAGAATGTTCTTCCACACCTCCTAAATTGATCAAATCAAATATACATAAGTACTCACAATTTTAGACTTTTAGTTTATGATGGTGACTACTGTTGCTTCTCTTTCCACATGCTCTGACATTTTCAATGCTTCTCTAGGCATAAAAGACATTTGAAAATTCATTGTAAATGGGTTATTTCTTTTGTTTATCTTAGAGATTTACAACTTGAAGGGTACATAATATACTGAGAGGGGGGTGAATCAATATATCTAAAAATTATTTAATTCAACATGAATTTTCATTAGTAACTTCTCCAAACATGAACCTCAAAATATGAAAGTGTTAAGTATTAGTTTCCTTAACCATTAAGAAACATAGATGCAAACTTTCACACAAATAGCACCAGATATACACAGAGACCTAGAATGGGAAAAACAAAGGTGAGAAGAGTTGCTTGAAGCTACTATCCAAATCTAGCCTCACAAAAATAATGAATCACTTACAATCATGAATTAGGAACCAACCTACTAGAGACACTAGTCCCCAATTGTGTTTGTAGGCACCGACCTACTTGAGACAACAATCCCCAACAAAAACTCAATAGGAAAGAGACCAATCCTACTAGATTACATAGATATGATTTACAAACATTCAAGACTCATAACACAAATTTCACTTGATATGATCAACCTTCATATACTCTCCCACACGATATTATCTTTTGATAATGACACACAATGGTTGGAATGCAACTCCCATTAATTACATTGATATTCATATTGATGTCCTTGATTACATACATTCCTATATACAAAAATTGAATTTGAATGAATCCTTATCATAAATATATACATTACAACATGTTAAAAATATCTCATGTTGGCCAGGGACCTCTTAACACCACCCGCAATTAGCCATGTCGGCTAAGGGTGGACCTTAATTCAAATTGATATGAAATGTGTAGCCGGGTTAGTCCTAAAACAATTAAATTACCACCAATGTTAGATGATGTTATGTGTTTCCTTAATTGATCTTAAACTGGTCCTATTTTATCTTCAGACGCTTCCTCTAGCTGGCACACACTTCCCTTTGGCACAAACACTCAAACATTATTTGTAGTTAGCCAACAAACACAGACGATAGTCTGTTACTTCTAAATTTTTTTCTTCTAAAGCTCAACCTCTGAAACTTTGGAATTTGATACATCATGAGCAACTTTAATTAAGGTGCAAGTCACAAGCCATAAGATTCAATAGTGGTAGAATGCAGAGAAAAACACTATGATAATATAATACAGTGCATGAGTAGAAAACCACATAATATATCTATAAAAACTTATTGACTACCTCCAACAAATGTAATAAATACAAGATAATATTTCAAGCATGCTACAGGTAGCCTACTTCATAATAAAGATCACTAACATTCTGCAACTGATCATAGTATTTCTTGATTTCAAAAGCTCAAACATGACATGACATAAGTAATTACATTTAATTCTCACCGGTCTCTTGACATCACTCATTTGACATCAATGACAACATATGGACCCAACACAACTTTACATTTCTACTATTGTAAGTAGGCTCCATACCTTTTAACTAATAAAAATGCCATCTTTTCACTTGTTCTCACTTTTTCACTCTATGTAAAATAATTACCTCTATGGATGGATGAATGCTTTAATATTATTCCATGTTATATGATGTGTTAACTTCACTTTTAGGTGCTAACTATGGATCAAATCTTTCCCTTTTAGCACTTGTCAAATCCTAGCCTTCATATACACCTCTAGGAGTTAGTATAATAGAGGATGATGTAAGTTCTTTTGAATTTTATTATTTTCTCTATATTGTAGTGGGTAGGAAGAATCACATTTAATATAGGTGCATCACCAAAATTTCATTTTTTATGCATTCCGTCTTACCCTTTCCCTTGGAGAATCAATAGAATAAGATTAGCTATAGGATTATTTAGTTTTGCCCAACATTGCTACATCTAGGTAAGAGAGGGAATCAAACCTTTACATAGAGGTTTAACCTCATTTGCAAAGGCCCACACCTTGAGTTCAATCCCATGTTTCACTAGAAGGTTGAACAATAGGTTCAAAAAGTGTGCAATTCCAAGTGATAACATGTACATTGTGGATTTCCTTGAGGTTTCTTACAATTAAATCATCTTCTTTGGTACAAAAATTTGTTGTTGACATTGAAGGATACCATAATTCCCTAGATTCTATAGAGTACTAAACTCTTATTGAAAAATATAACTTCATTTATTGACAAAAATTCTCTTCCTTGCATGTAGTGATGTTTTCTTGCAAGTTAAACCTTACATGATTTTTGTTGATCTATCCCTACAATTTAAGGAATCTACAATGTTATTCTCCTTTCCCTTAACATAAGAAATTTTTATCTCATAATTGTAGCTACATGAATAAATATTGGAGTCCCTTATGATCAATATTTAACTTGATTAATGTTCCCACAAAGTATTTCCTCCAAACTTGTAATGCATTCACAATTGTTGCAAGCTCTAGATTATGAGCAGGATAGTTGATTTTTTGATTCTTTAATTTTTGGGATTTAAACATGGTTATGTAATCACTATACATAAAAAATCCTCATAACCCATCCAATTAGTCATATATCTACATTGCAAATTAATTTCCAATTTCAAGTAATTATATAATTAGTGTGATGGTAAGGGTTTTTTTTTAGTTACTCAAAAGTAATGCCACTTTTCTATCCACTTGAAATTACTCCCATTTTGTTGAAGATATGTTATGGGGTTAGTTAATTTGGAGAAAATATATACAAATATTTGGCAATATTTTACCAATCCCATAGAGATTCATACATTGGATACATTCTTGGGGTAGGCTATTTTATAATTGCTTGGATCTTAGCTGGGTCTATTGAAATTCCCCTAATGATTATGATTTGTCCTAGATAACTTATCTTGGGTTTGAAGAAGGAAGACTTGAAATTTTTTTCTATATTTTATGTTATTTTAATCATTGTAGCATAATTCTAAGATGATATATTCATGTTTTTTTGGATTATTAGAATAAATTAAAATTCCATCCAAAAATAATGACACAAATTTATCTAGTCATATAAAATAGGATTCATGATTCTCATAAAAGTAAACAATACATTTGTTAAACCAAATGACACCAATAGGAACTCATAATGGCCATACGTAATTTGAAATGGTGTCATTCTCCTTATTGATTCTTAGCTAGTGATAACCAAACCTTAGATCTATTTTGGAGAAGAATGTGGCTTCTTTAATTTGATCAAATTTGTCATTGATTCTTGGAATAAGGTATTTATATGTAATGGTCACCTTATTAAATATCCAATAGTCAATACAAAATCTTAGATTCACATAATTTTTCTTAATAATACCAAAGATCCCCATGGAAATACATTAGGATAAATTAGAAAAAAATCCATAAGATATTGTAAGTACATCTTAAGCTCCTACAATATGGTCATGTTCATTTGATATGGTTCTTTTGAAATAGGTTCAACTCTTGGAACTAGATCAGTTGAGAAATTAGCTTAGTACTTATGGGTAAGCTTGAGAATTATCTAGGAAATAAATCTTAAATTTTTATAGGATTAGATGATATTCTATATTAGGAACTAGGTCTTCACTACCTCCTTCAATGTTAACTAAGTAGAGCTTACTTCCCTTCCTAAAAACTCTCTTGGATTGAATGACTATGACTACTTTAGCCACTATTTACCTTTGCATTTTGTAGGATTTCCATTGGTCTCCCTCGATCATCTATAAATTCAATATTTTCTAGAGAAATCAACATTTTCTTAGTGTTTCCTGAACCAATCCATCACTAGGATTAAGTCATACAATCCTAACTTTTTGACCAATAGGTATACTCTATATTTTGTAATACCTCAATTAATTTCTAGCACATTTGGTGAAATAAATCTATTAATTTCTCCCAAATAAACCAAAATAGAAATGGTTTTTCCATAGAAAGTAGCTTAAAGTTATATGATTGAAGCTTGATTGTCTACTTCACACTTATCCATGACTACATAAATTCTAGCTAGTGGTTTGGTGGTTTTATGTAGATTATTTGGACATTTATATTTGGAATAATTTCCCCCACATATCTAAAATTAAATGAATAAAGGATCACAAATACTTCCTAAAATAATCTTAGAGGAGAGTAATGTGTAAATTTTAGATCTTTACAATTATAGAAAGAAGAAATACATATAAAACATAAAAAAAATTACCACAACATATTTGCATGTGGAGAAAACCCTTTTAAGATAAAATTTCTATACTCCATTTAATCCCAATGTATTATTTAGTGATCTAAACATGACCTTTCAATACACTTACAAAGCAAGCCTTTATAAGTGTATCGCCAATGAAAATCTTGGAGTAATTTCAATAGTATAATAATACCTACAAATCACCATCAATACCTCCATATTAAGAACCCTATAAATAGAAGAAATAATTAAAAAAATATCAAATGGTAATTACAAAACCATGAGATGAAACCATCTAAAAAAGTGGCACCCGAATACCTAGTTAGAAAACCAACACCCGAATTCCAAGTTGAGTTCACATGCTAAAAATAACATATTCCTTCCACTTGTCATAAGTGCATAATAATCCATTCACCAAATTAAATGTTGTATTTTTTATTCATTATCTCTATTCAAATATCCTTATGATGTGTCATAACATGTTTCATAAGTTGGTCAACAAATGTAGCTCCCTCTTATAACTTAAATGTTTTTGCATTTCTAATGTGGGATTCCCAACTTTTGGAAGCCATAAATTTTGATATGGGAAGATATTGGAAATCCTTTTTTATCACATTATAGAGATAAAAAATATCTATAGAACACACATCCTTGTAAGTGATGTCAAACAACCCACAATTTTTATTTTTCTCAAAAATAATGTCTATAACCCAAAAATTGAGTTTTTATGATTCATATTCTAAAAATTGTACTCTTTATATTGTTCACATTATGAGAAAGGTTGAGACTCATTTCCTAATACATCAAAATATTTTTCCTATAATTTTCACTTATTTGTCCTTAGAGTAATTTGTGTATGCTTGTTATAAATTAGGATCCTGGGATACTAACCATTGTAACAAAATATAAAAATAAATAAAATGAGAACCTCATAAGCATAAATTCTATATATCACATAATATATACATGGGGAAAACCTTTTCAGATAAAAAATTCCATAAAGCACCATTTTATTAAAACACTTACAAAAAGTCTATAAAAATAGATTGAACCTAGGGACATTCCTCTACATAATTCCACATGGCCAATAATACCTCATTAGCATAGTGTTTTAATTCACTATAAATCTCTAAATTCACATACTCAAATGAGAGAGAGCATCTTTAAATATAGGATAAAGAATGGGAATATACCTTAAAATGTATTAGTCACACCTATTCAAAGCGACCATTCATAAATAATTAATAATCTAATTGTTATTATAGATTATTAATTATTAAATGGTATGTGCTTTATAACATAAGGTTTATAACCAAGTTATATTAAAATAACATATAAATTTAATAAGGGTAAATACACATAATAACATTATGTTCTAACACTCCCCCTTAATGTGAATAGGGTGCATCACATGTCAATTTTTATAAAAGTGTAATAACCCATCCTAAATTATTACTTAATTAATATTATTGTAAATGACACATGAATATATTTAAATTAAAAAGACATAACTAAGTAGCTATAGTCAATCATACCAACACATGTCCATTTAAAATGAGTCAAATATTTGTAACTCAATTCAAAAGTCAAATTACAATATTAGGTTTGACTTGGCTCATAAGGCCACAAAGTCATTACATTATACATCTTTACAACAAATAAATCAAGTTACAACTTAGACTTAAATGGTCTTGTGTACAACTAAGGTTCCTTTTGATGCTCACCTCCACTGGTGGACGAGAACATGGTTGAAGGGCTTTACCACCCAACCACGAAGCTTATACTTCCTTAGAATTCTTCCAATTTAAAGAATACCCAACCCTGCACAAAAAATCTAGCAATAGAACAATCTGCAAGGTGGAATATGGTGTGTGCCCATACATCAACATGCAATTTCTATCTACAAGTTAGAAAAGAAAATGCAAGATCTATGCTAGGAATGGCAGAGAGTGATATCATAGAGTTCATACATACAAAATGAACTATATCTCTTGGACAAGCATAAATACTATGTCAAAATGACAACAAAAAATAGGTTCTGGTAAAGCAAACCTACTCTTTGAACTCCATTTTGACACCCGTCCCAAACGGTAACTTTCTACAATACAAAATTTCATAACAACTATCTACCCTCTAGAAACATCTACCCTGAGGTGCTCTAGTCTACTTAGGTATCAATGTTATATTCAAGTAAAAGAATATTCTTCTCACAAATGTCTATGAAAAAGAAGAATTAGATTACTAATTTCCTCTCTAAATAGAAATCAGATACATGATTCAAATAAAGCAATTCAATAATTAGTCATATCATTCACATGACTCATGTTTACTTTCCAAAGTAAGCATTATCCATTTAAAAATGAATTAAGTAAAAAAGAACAAAAGAAGGTATGTCACAAGTATGTGTATGTACATAGACGCGAGTCTATGTGCATACACATATATGTGCCTACTTAAGATTTTGGTTTGTGCATACATTCTGAATTTAAATCATTAAATCAAAGTGCTATCACTTAATAAATTTCCATTCTGATGTTACCATTTGTTAGAATTCAAAGAATAATTGAATCTAGAATTGAATGTGCTCTAATAGTTCCTCACATACTGTTGTTTCGTTTGTTTCATACAAGTTGTAATATTCAACTATGCAGTTTACATATGAACACCTTCTCTACTTATAATAGAACAATATTGTTTCCAACTAAACAGTTACAAAACAAGTTGTTTCATAAAGAACATTCATGGTTTTAAACCAACATAATGTTGTTTTATTTAAACAGTTGTTGATCAAGACTATTTTCAACTAAACATACACTTTCATAACAATGTCGTTTCCAACAAAACATTCACTGTTTACAATTATATAATATTGTTTCCAGCTAAACAATTACAATTTCTGATATAACAATATCATTTCCAATAGAACATTCTGTGTTTATAATAATATTATGTTGTTTCCAGCTAAACAGATATAGAATGATAACATACAATTTAATGTTCACTATTTTTAATTGAACGGGGTTATCTTACAATGAACAAATAATGAATAATGTTGTTTTTTCCATTAACAATTATTGTCTACAGTTAACTCATTTTTCAATATTGAGGCAAAGCCATTTAGTTTCATTAACAAAATCAGGCTAACTTAGCTTCATACATGAAAGAAAAATGTCCATTATTCAAAACTTTGAATACAAACATTACTGAAAATTCATTGTGAAACTATATATAAATAAAATGATTCTATGAATGACATGCTTGTCACTGTGAAACCTGAGCAATCATTCAGTCATGGGACATAACTCATAAGTTTTTGGGGTTCTCAATAGAACCCGTGCTTTTCAAGGTCATAAGCAAGGATTCATTGGTTGCTCTAGGAATGACTATTTCTTATATGACTAATACATTTCTTCCTTAGTAAAACAAAGGTCATATTCAAAAATTCCCATATAGGTTCACTGGTTTTACACTATATATATATATATTTGACATGCAAACTTATATCTATAACATTTCAAATAAACAACCCATCAATTATGTAGATTGAACCATACAAGGGTTTAAAGAATCTCAAACTTACATTACTTCTGTAACATAGGATTTTGGCACCTACTTGCTTTCTATCACTCCTAGGGTTTTTCACCCAAAAGGAGAAAGGTGGGTCAAAAATGCTTATGTTCTCATTAGAAGAAATGGAAAGACAAGTGTGAAGTGTGTGTATGGATGTTTTTAAATGTTGGAAACTTAATGGAAATGCAAAAAAAAGAATGTATTCTAACCTAATGCAAAAGTGTTGGAAAACACAATGTGTACACAAATTAACTAGGAATGCAAACAAAATAAAACAAAAAATAACCCAGTTGAAGATATGAACCTGGAAGCTAGCAGAGGATGGAATGAGGCTCTGAACACTTGAAGAAGACACCAAAATTTCTCACTGGGACTAATTCACCATGTATGGCGAATGAGTCCTATTTTTACCAGAAAGTGCCAGAGCTAGTTTCAGGGAATTGGGTATCCAAACCTTCATAAATCATTGTTCAAGCCTAGAAATAGGACCGATTCACCATCAATGGTGAATGAGTCCTCTTCTGGAAAATAGAGAAATCTAGACACAATTCTATGGCTTAGGATCTACAATTCTATTTCTAAAGATTCCCCAGATCTGAATCTACAAAATTGAACTTGTAGACTCTCTCCAAGCTTGAAATGGGGCTTGAGACACCTTGAATGACTTTGATGAGATGTGCACACCTTTCCTCACCTTTCCACTTGATAATTTGCATACAAAAACACATGCAAAGGGGAAAAACTGTTGAGGGTTAGGATATGGGGGTTTGCCTTGGTCAAACCCCTTTAGGTAATTAAACCAAAGTGATGAAACAAAGTAATGTAACATACAAAAATGGAGATGATTACCTTGTCGTGATGATTTGATCGTGAAATTCTATAGTAATGGAGGAAGATTCAACCCTTGAGTGTCCTTAGAAGCTTTCTTGATGAATTGCAATGTAAAAACCCTAAGATGCTTGACTTGAAATGAAATATTGATGGATGAATAATGAAGAATGGATGTGAATTAAGTTAATGGATGCAAAAATGAGTTTAGAGAGGTGATTTTATAGGAAATTCACCTATTTTTCTTGTTAATACCTCATCACAGGTCGACAAGAAGCAAAATCAACTCAAATTTCACTTTATTTATTGCTCAAAGGTCAAAATGGGGCCAAATGAGAATCATTTGCCACACACATGTGGTGAATGGGTCCCACCTGGATGGGATTGATTCACCATGCATGGAAAGTGGGTCCCATAGGGACTATTTTGACAGCTCAAATGCAAGGGAATAAGGAAATAAGGTCCAGAATGCAATCTTGTCGAGTGTTTGATCAATTTAAGCCTCGAGATGCACAATATGGGTTATTAGGGGCCTATTAGTGATGATGTAAATGTCAAATAGGGATTGGGACACAAAAATAAATGTGAAAGTGTGATTAAATACACTTTACAACACTAAAATGAGGTCCACATAGCCTAGGAATGCACAAGAACCAATGTGAATGTGCAAGAGTACACATTGCAACACTAGTTTAATATTAAATTTAAGTTAAAAACCTTCAAGATTGATGTAATAATGTTATTAAACACATTTTATAATGTTGAATTAGAAGAAATAGGTTAATTAAGTCTAGAAAAGTGTGAAAGTCCTTTACAATACTTTACAACACCTTTACAAGATGTCATTAAGAGCATGTTATTTGATTTACAAGGGTCGAAGACCTAGTGTGGACGCATAAAATGTTTCACAACACTAGATTAAGACCTATTTTAAGTCCATTTTATCACAAATTAATCCTATGTCAAGCAAAGGGTACATTTTTCTACAACACATTTAGCCCCCACTTTGGTGAGAGGATGAACTTGCTTCAAACTCGCACTAAAGTAGACATTCAAGAGAGATCCTCATGCATAGATGAAAATGACAAAGAATGACAAAGATCAAAGGAGGTGGCCAAGCCCCTAGGATCGAAGATCCTAAGTCAAGCTATCAAGATATAAAATCATGCAATGGCAAGAATGAAGAGAATGAAAGATGTACTCACTCTGGGCTGACGAAACTTCTTGGTTGTTCACCAGGTCAGAAAGGCCAAAGGTATACTCACTCTAGGGCCACAAAACTAGTTGTCCATGGGGTGAGAAAGCCCAAAAAGGTAAGATACATACGCTAGTTGGTATGCACTCACAAACAAAAAGGTGGCTATGGGGAAAAGTCATGCTGCTAGTTGGGCTTCCCACTCAACCATATTAAAGATATACCTCATGATAACTTTAACAAGGTGCCAGAAAGAAAAATTCCATGAACGAAAAGAAAGTACCACAATCATCCAAGTTGTGTTATGCAAGGTGGGAAAAAAGGTGCAAAATGTAAAAATGCAAAAATGTAAAATGTAAAATGTAAAAGATGTTTAAAGGAGTCTTGTTCAATTTATGCAAGGTCAGTAACTTAGAGAACATTGTGTCTAATGTCTCCAAAAGAGGACCAATCAAAGAATAGTATATTAGCAACTTAAGGGATGTAGTGTGTCGCATCAAGCCACCAAGAGGAATGTAAAATATTGAGATAGATCACACTTATGAAGGACATCATACCCAATGTCATCCACAAAGTGACGAACACATTACATAAATGACAATGCTACACTAGGAACCAAGAGTACACATGAATTATGGTATTGTATGCCCCCCACTTTAAAGGAATTGCTAACACCATTACTGTGAGCAGTTTCTTTAAAGTAGAAGACAATATGAGATCTTATTCGAAAAGCCCTATGCCAAGTCATATGTTTTTGATAAGTTGCATCATGAAGAAAGGGGGTATGTCACAAGTGAGTCAATATTAAGACATGTTGTTCACATCTCAAGCTTTCTCTTATATGATGATGAAAAGTTAACGAGTAGTCGAAAGAGACAATGACAAGTGACATCTAGGGATAAGGTTGTCTAACTCTTTGCCCCCACTTAGTGCAGGACAAGGGTGACCCTAAAGTGGATGACGATATGCTACCCCTTGCAAGGGATGTGAAACATGTAATAGTGAGAATGTTATGATCCTACAACTATTACATGGCAAGGAGCAGCAATAAATGTTATTTATGTATTGATTTAGGATTGAACAAGGGTAAAGGTTTATTGGAAAAATGGTTGGTGATAGTACGGATGTTGAGCGAAGGTTTTTTGGTTTCAATGAAAGGACAATCACGAAGACTATGATTTGGAAGAATGAGGTTATGTATAGTGTGAGCTTGCATAGGGTGATGATTAAGGTTTGAATTTTTTTGAGTATCAAAAGTGAGGATAGGAGGCTCGATTTGGTTGTCGGTTATTACTAAGATATCATTCTTATGTGCCATAAGATTGACTCTAGGAGGAGAGCTAATATGTTCATCACATGTCATAGATTCATCACTAATAGGAGAGGAATGAATGGAAGGGTAACGAGGAGTTTCATGGTTACTAATGATTGGAATTTTTTGTTTAAAAAGAGCTTCCCAACTGGGAGAGACATTAGGGAATGAAGAAACAAGTGTGTTAAGAGTTTCACTGGAATGTTATCTTCTATCACTAAACTATCTTCTTCATGTGTAGAGAAGATATTAGGAGAAGAAAATGGTGGATTGTCATTTATACTTACATCCTCATGTCCTAGAATGTCTTCTTGAGTAGGATTGTTATATTTCTTATTCATATTCTCCACACAAATGTGTTTGCCATGATCATTCAAAATTGTAGCATTTTCACCATTAGTGGAGGTGTTGGGAGATGAATGAGGACTCGGTAAGGTAGGTGCCGTGATTTCATCTTTGTATGTCATAATATTTTTGCAAGTGGGAGGAGAAGGAAGACAAGCAAGACTTTCATGATCTTCAATGATTGTATCTCCTTTCATCAAGATACCTTCATCACCAACGAGAGAGATCAGGAGAAGAACAATGATGATTATCATGAGTATCGATGCTTGAATATTTTTTGGGAAAAGCTTTAGTGGATGATTTAGAAGAGAGGAAGTCATCCAAGGCTTCATCTAACATTGAAAGATCATCAATACTAAAGGGGGTGGATGTTATGTTGTGTGTAAGAGGATCATTTGATGTGTTGTGTGATTGGTTATGGGTATTTGCTAGAGTTTCCTCAATGTAGGTTGATCTTAAAGGACTACGAAATATTATTGAAAATGGAACTTGTATAAGTCTAATTGCCATGAATGTAAACGATGCTTATTTCTAAGAAAATACATAAGATGAAATGTAACTTTTTAGATTGCAAACAAAGTAGTTTTCTTATTACGATATGCAATAATCTAAAAGATGAAATGTTGTAAATGCAAAAGTGAAATTTAAACAATGCATGAAATGAGCTAATTGAAGCAAGATGTAACAAAATGCATGCTACAGAAATGCAACTGACTAATATATACAAGTGAAGGTAGCAAACAAAAGCCCAAAAACAAATGTTTGAGTTTTGTAAAGTGTTGTTTCAGGGGTCAGAAGGGACTGATTCGCCCAAGGTGGTGAATGAGTCCTAGGATGGACATTTTTAAAAAAAATCAAAAATTTGTAACTGATTTTGATGTTTTCTGAGTGCTATGATGTAGTTCTAAATGAAAAAAGTAGAATTTTAGAGCTGTTAAATGATGAAAGATGCAAAAATGTAACCTATTATGCACTTTTACTTATGCAAAAACGAAACCCTAGAATGCAAGCTAACTAGTGAAAATGCAATGCAAGCAACTCTAGGATGATGAATGGACTCCAAAATAAGAAAAGAAGGGATTCAAATAGCAAGTTCACCAAAATGTAACATAGATTTTTGACACCTACTTGCTTTCTATCACTCCTAGGTTTTTTCACCCAAAAGGAGAAAGGTGGGCCAAAAATGATTATGTTCTCATTAGAAGAAATGGAAAGAGGGGTGTGAAGTGTTTGTATGGATGTGTTTAAATGTTGGAAACTTTATGGAAATGCAGACAAAAGAATGTATTCTAAAGTAATGCAAAAGTGTTGGAAAACACAATGTGTACACAAATTGACTAGGAATGTAAACAAACTGAAACAAAAAATAATTCAGTTGAAGATATGAACCTGGAAGCTAGAAAAGGATAGAATAAGGCTCTGAACACTTGAAGAAGACACCAAAAATTCTCACTGGGACTGATTCGCCATGTATGGCGAATGAGTCCTATTTTTACTAGAAAGTGTTAGAACCAATTTTGGGGAATTGGGTATCCAAATCTCCAGAAATCATTGTTCAAGCCTAGAAATGGGATTGATTCACCATCAATGGTGAATGAGTCCTCTTCTAGAAAACAAGAAATCTGGACACAATTATGTGGCTTAGGATCTGCAATTCTATTTCTGAAGATTCCCTGGATCTGAATCTGAACATGTAGACTCTCTCCAAGCTTGAAATAAGGCTTGAGACACCTTGAATGACTTTGATGAGATGTGCATACCTTTCCTCACCTTTCCACTTGATAAATCTACATACACAAACACATGCAAAGGGGAAAAACTGATGAGGGTTAGGATATGGGGGTTTGCCTTGGTCAAACTCCTTTAGGTAATTAAACAAAAATGATGAAATAAAGTAATGAAACATGCAACAATGGAGATGATTACCTTTCCATGATGATTTGATCTTGAAATTTTATAGTAATGGAGGAATATTCAGCCCTTGAATGTCCTTAGAAGCCTTCTTGATGAATTTCAATGTAAAAACCCTAAGATGCTTGACTTGAAATGAAAGATTGATGGATGAATAATGAAGAATGGATGTGAATTAAGTTAATGGATGTAAAAATGAGTTTAGAGGTGATTTTATAGGAAATTCACCTATTTCTCCCATTAATACCTCATTACGGGCCGACATGAAGCAAAATCAACTCAAATTTCACTTTGTTTCCTGCTGAAAGGTCAAAATGGGGCCAACTGGGACTCATTCATCACACATGGCGAATAGGTGCCACTTGGATGGGTCTGATTCACCATGCATGGCGAATGGGTCCCAAAGGGGCTATTTTGACAACTCAAATGCCAAGGAATAAGGAAATAAGGTCCAAAATGTGATCTTGTCAGGTGTTTGATCAATTTAAGCCTCAGGATACACAATATGGGTTATTAGGGGTCTATTAATGATGATTTAAATGTAAAATAGGGCTTGGGACACAAAAATCAATGTGAAAGTGTGATTAAATACACTTTACAACACTAAAATGAGGTCTGCATAGCCTAGGAATGCACAAGAACCAATGTGAATGTGCAAGACACATTACAACACTAGTTTAATATTAAATTTAAGTTAAGAACCTTCAAGATTGATGTAATAATGTTATTAAACACATTTTATAATTTTGAATTAGGGAGAAATAGGTTAATTAAGTCTAGAAAAGTGTGAAAGTCCTTTACAAGACTTTACAACACCTTTACAAGATGTCATTAAGAGCATGTTATTTGATTTACAAGGGTCCAAGACCTAGTGTGGATGCATAAAATGCTTCAAAACACTAGATTAAGACCTATTTTAAGTCCATTTTATCATGAATTAATCCCATGTTAAGCAAAGGGTACATTTTTCTACAAAACATTTAGCCCCCACTTTAGTGAGAGGATGAACTTGCTTCAAACTCACACAAAAATAGACATTCAAGAGAAATCATCAGGCACAGATGCAAATGAAAAAGAATGACAAAGATCAAAGGAGGTGGCCAAGCCCCTAGGATCAAAGATCCTAAGTCAAGCTATCAAGATACAAAATCATGCAATGGCAAGAATGAAGAGAATGGAAGATGTACTCACTTTGGGCTGATAGAACTTCTTGGTTGTTCATTGGGTGAGAAAGGCCAAAGGTATACTCACTCTGGGGCCACAAAACTAGTTGTTTGTGGGGTGAGAAAGCCCAAAAAGGTAAGATACATACACTAGTTGGTATGCACTCACAAACACAAAGGTGGCTATGGGGAAAAGTCATGCTACTAGTTGGGCTTCCCGCTCAACCATATTAAAGTTATACCTCCTGATAACTTTAACAAGGCGCCAAAAAGAAAAATGCCATGAACGAAAAGAAAGTACCACAGTCATGCAAGGTGGAAAAAAAGGTGCAAAATGTAAAATGTAAAAGATGTTTAAAGGAGTCTTGTTCATTTTATGCAAGGCTAGTCACTTAGGGAACATTGTGTCTAATGTCTCCAAAGGAGGACCAATCAAAGAATAGTATATTTGTAACTTAAGGGATACAGTGTGTCACATCAAGCCACCAAGAGGAATGTAATATGCTGAGATAGATCACACTTATGAAGGACATCATACCCAATGTAATACAAACACATTACATAAATG
Source organism: Sequoia sempervirens (assembly GCA_007258455.2). Taxonomy (NCBI): domain Eukaryota; kingdom Viridiplantae; phylum Streptophyta; class Pinopsida; order Cupressales; family Cupressaceae; genus Sequoia; species Sequoia sempervirens. The sequence continues at coordinate 519,355,521 of VDFB02058242.1, forward strand.
ACAATGCTACACTAGGAGCCAAGAGTACACATGAATTATGGTATTGTATGCCCCCCACTTTAAAGTAATTGCTAACACCATTATTGTGAGAAATTTCTTTAAAGTAGAAGAGAATATGAGAGCTTATTCAAAAATCCCTATGCCAAGTCATATGTTTTTGATAAGTTGTGTCATGAAGAAAGGGAGTATGTCACAAGCGAGTCAATCGTAATACATGTCTTTCACATCTCAAGCTTTCTCTTATATGTTCATGAAAAGTTAATGAGTAGTTTAAAGAGATAACGATAGTGACATATAAGGATAAGGTTGTCTAACTCTTTGCCCCCACTTAGTGCAGGACAAGGGTGAGCGTAAAGTGGATGACGGTATGTTGCCCCTTGCAAGGGAGGTGAAACATTTAATAGTGATAATGTTATGATCCTAAAACTATTACATGGGAAGGAGCAACAATGAATGTTATTTATGTATTGACTTAGGATGGAACAAGGGTAAAGGTTTCTTGGAAAAATGGTTGGTGATAGTATGGATGTTGAGTGAAGGTTTGTTGGTTTCAATGAATGGACAATCACGAAGACAATGATTTGGAAGAATGAGGTTATGTATAGTGTGAGCTTGCATAGGGTGATGATTAAGGTTTGAATTTCTTTGAGTATCAAAAGTGAGGATAGGAGGCTCTATTTGGTTGTCGGTTATTACTAAATATCATTCTTATGTGCCATAATATTGACTCTAGGAGGAGATCTAATATGTTCATCACATGTCATAGCTTCATCGCTCATAGGAGAGGAATCAATGGAAGGGTAATGAGGAGTTTCGTGGTTACTAATGATTGGAATTTTGTGTTCAAAAAGAGCTTCTCAACTACGAGATGTTGATGGTGTTTTCTGTACAACAACAAATCAGACAAGATACAAGTATCCTATCTCTCTTGAAAGGTAAATCTCTATCAACTAGCTTCAAGAAATAACCCCAAGGTCTCTAATGCTAGGTCTTGGCAATGCAAACATAGCTTAGATAATATGTGAAAATTTTGGTAATCACAAAGGAGACCTTACTACAAACAAATATTGACTCTTAAGTTTATCAAATTTGGCAATTTGATGATACTTCAAATCCTAAATCTAACCCAAATGAAAAAGAAATAGCAAAAGATAAGGGTTTTAGAGAGATTTCTAAAATTAACACTAATCCTAAGATTAAAAATGCAAATGAAAAAATACTTGAAATGGACCAATTCCTTAGAAACTAATTCCTGCTTGACCTAGATAAACTTGCAATCTTACATAAATAATGCAATCTTCTAAGGCACAAAAGATTTTTAGATCATAAACATTCATCCAAAACAACCCTATTGCAATTGAAATGAACAAAAATTCACAATTGAACTAAGCACAATAAATATTAAAGTCTAGGCTAAATTTGCAAAGCAACTAACAATCAACTAGCTGCAAAAGTATGGACTAGAGATTGCTACAACACTTCAAACACCAAATCATAAACACCATTGAATCTTCTAACACCAAATATAACATATATCAAATAATCTTAAGCAATTTCAAAAGATAGAATCATAGGAACCATGCCAGATAAAACTAACACAAGAAGGACACCAGATCACAATGCCTTGCATTAAATCATCCAAAGTAGCAATAATTCTTGTCTTTTGTTATAGCACTAGCTTGAAAATAACCTAATTCCTAACTCCTTGATCTAATGCTTAATTCGCTCCAATGTAAAACTATCTAGCCCTTACAAATGAGGCAGCATGCCATATTTATAGAAACCCCCAAGATATGTCAGCCTAATTAGGTTTACAATAGAAAATGGCCACAAACAAGTCAGCCCAAGAAGTTCTAGAAAAAAATAAAATAGCATTAAATGCTTGGGACTCATCCAGGTTGGCTTGGGTTCTCCAATGTAGTTCAGTCACTGCATGTGAAGAATGAAGAGGGAATAATGGGGAAGCACAAATTTTGATGTGATATTGTATTAAATGCTCTCCCCCTTATCCTTATCCTTTCGTATCTTATCTTGTACTACTGAAAATACTTTCTCCAGGTTGGCCAAAGGTGGAATTACAAACACCTTAATTCTCCTCTCAATAGACTTAATATCATCCCTTAATTGCTTAATAACTTTATCCCAATCCATCCTTAGTGCTTGATATTTATCCATAACTTCAATGTAAGTGGCTACATCATCTAGCTGGTGTTTGATAATTGGGCCATCATTGACTAGAGAATATACATCACACCACCATTTCCTGAGTTTCTCTAGATTCAAATGTTTTGGCACAAACCTTTTCCTTCCTGTCATGATCTCAAAGAAAGAGATACATTTATCGTAAATATCTATCAAGGTTCCCTCTACTTGCTTTCCTTGCTTATGCACCTTCTTCAACACCTTCTATCTAATTTGCAGGGCCTCATGCCATTCCTAAGGTTCTGTATCTTTTGAAGAAGGAAGGATTCCATCACTGGCTAGTTTTTCCTTAGTGTACTCCACGATAGTCCTAGTTTTCTGTAGTAGGAGGTCTACATCTTCTTTATCTTGAGCTAGCACATTTTTCAACCACTCCACAGATCTAATGGAATTACCACCAGTTGATAGAATGTCTTTGATTGCATCATCACCCTTGGTTCCTACCCCTTGCAACCAGTTTAGTGTGGCATGAGTAGTAGTTTTAATCTTTTCCAACTCAGTTATGGTTTCCTCTGGTAAGATATTTGCTGTAGATGATGAACTGATCTGGCTAATAGATTAAAAGGGTTTCATCAAATCCTACATATACTTCTTCAATTTCTCATTCTCCTTCTTCAACTCTCACTTGGTTTGCATTTCTTTCCTCAATCTCCCCAAGATTGCATCACTAGAGCTTTCATATTCTTCGATCTCCTATTCCATGGAGGTATCCCCTAAGTTGATAGTTTGCATACTATAATCAATACTAGTCACATCATCCTTATGCTTATCAGGAGTAGGAGTAGCAATGTGGATCACTCTATTATTTGCTTCATCTCTCTCAATCTTTGAAATGACCCTAGCCTTCTTTGTTTTACCTTTCCTAATTTTGGCCAATAAGTCATCCCAATTTGGGAGAGTGTAATCCACTATAATCTGTTTACTCTTCAATTCTCTATCCAACCAAGCAGGTACAGTGGATCTTGATTTCAAATTACCTTGTTCAACCTTGTCTTGCTGACCCCTAGAGGAATCCTCATTCAGATTTTGCTTATCAGGAGTCTCTTAAGTCTTATCTTCCCTATCACCCTCTGGATTCCAATCCTTTTCTTCATCGTGTTCTTTTTGTACATGTTTTGGTGAAGGAGTCTTGGTTGGAACTTCTTACCTCTTTGGAGGTCTATCTTCCTCATGGTCAATGGGTGAGTCCTCATAAGTCACCAAAGGGGACTGCAATTTATTCTCTGTCTCTGCCTCTGCATAGTAGAGTTCACCTTACTGAAATTCTTCTTCTCCTTGATCTGGGTGATCCTTTGCATCCTTAGATTCACTTGGTGCATCATGAGATTCATGAGAAGGAGGGGCATCATCATGTTGTTCTATGGCAGGGGTAGCTAAGGGAAGATCCTTCTTTGGCACACTATCCTTGGGAGAAGTTCTTGATCTTCTTGTGTATACCTGCATTTTTTTCTCTTGAACTCTCCACATTCACTACTGGTGGGCCAGTTTCATCCTTTGCCTTAGAAGATTCCTTCTTCTTTTGAGACAATCTCACTATTGTTCTTCTCTTAGGCACAGAAGCACTACCTTCATCTCCCTCTTCCTCAGGTTCCTCCTTTGCAGATTTCTTTGCCTTTGAAGTATGTTTTCTTTTCTTCGCAATAGGTCTCCTTTGCTTCTCTCCTTCTTCTACTTGAGCATCCTTAATCTTTATCTTGAAAGGAGAGCCCACCTTAGCCTTACCCTTAGGGTCCTGCTCAACTGGCTCTTCAGAGGTAGAATGAGACTCCAAGTCTCCAATTAGGTCATAAGTGCATTGTACACCTTCACTCTCCAATTCCCAAATCTTGTGCTTAAGCCATAACTTTGTGTATTTAATCCCTAGAGCAATGACTTGTTCCAGTTCTATCTTTTCCTCCTCTAGCTAGTCCATTTCACCAACTGATTTATCCTTCACAGCTTCGTAATCATGGCCTTGAATCACATCCCCATCATCATCTATCTGATCCGAGATGACTTTAACATTGTACAATCTAATCAAATTTGTTGGAAACCTAGACAATTTCTTCTTTCTAATCTCAAAATCATCTTTGCAATTGGCCCAATAGTCTTATATGTCATCCTTGTGGTTGTACTCCCTACTGGCTCTCTTTTGAGCTTCACTAGTTCTATCAAATCTAGACCTTTTAAAATGAAAAGATAGGCCCAAAGTGTTCATCTCCTCCTCATAGAAATGTGTTGTATTTATGGAGGGGCAAGCCTCATTATTACCTATCCTGAGGGGAATGTCATTTCCAAACCTTGATTTGTGCTTCTCTTTCTTGACTATAGCATCAAAATCACATATCTGCCTTGTGACTTCCAAGAGTATGAGGTGGTCAGTAGGATACCTGGGAAGTATGTAAGGGCCTCTCTAGAAACCATCTATCCTTATGTAAGAAAAGGTGGGGAACTGTATAAACCAAGCCCCATACTTCTTGATCAACTCCTTAGCCTTGTCAGATATTCTAACATGCTTTGCACCTTGAAGCAGCCTAGTGATGTACATGGTGAATGCATCATTCACCCTTCTATAGCTTGAGCTACCTAGGTGTAGCTTTGGATAGACTTCATATATTACATCCTACCCAAATGTGCCTTTTGTGCTCAGTCCCTTATAAGGATGGAACCTTGCAATTGCATAAACTAGGTATGATGTCATGGTGAAGTTCTTTGTCTACAACACATTGCACTGATGGTTCCAACCCAATGATAATCAATACTCTTCTCCATCCTTACTATGGCATAGAACATCTAGTTCTAAAAAATCCTAGCACTCTTCAAACCCATTACCTTGTTGAGGAGTGTGATAGCATCATAGTACTCTAGTTTGAATTTTTCCCTAAATAATTGTTTTGGAAACTTTGAGATGTGGGGCTTAGGTTTCTCTAACCAATAATTGACCACTTGTAGAGCCTTGTTTGAATCATCCTCAAAATAGTTGTTGGAAATATTCAAGTCTAGAGCCACCACATGAGGTCTGTCTGGCATGTCAAAGGTTTGTGCCATAGATATAGGGGAGAAGTTGGCCAACACCCTACCTTGAGGGCCAATCACTCTTTGTGTATCCCTATCATAATTTCTAGCACACTCAAGCACCAACTCATAACACTGGACCGTGGGAGGGAACCCAACTACATGGGCCAATCCTGAATCCAATGTCCTTCTAGCCAACAAGGGAATGTTCTATGCTACCATTCTTGTTTTGAATTCTTCATAATCCCATCTTCCTACATTGGTATCACCAACTTCAGACCAAATGGAGGAAAGCTTAGACTCAGGAACCTTACTCTGTATGCCCATCTTTATTCTCTCTGCTTCAAAGATGGAGGATCCTTCAACACTTAGATCTTTCTGCTTGCCCATTGTCTTGCTAGCCACCATTCTACTTGATTCGGCCTAATCCAACAAGAAACCACAATAAATTCTCCTTTATAATTCCCATATCAAGGTTATCCAACCATAGACAATATAATTATAATCAATCAACCCAAAGCTATGATTAAAATCCCTTAAATTAACATAAGGCACAATTACTAAGAAATTCAAGATTTTGAGCCATCTGGGGAAATCAAGCCAGGGAGGAAATCTGGGAAATTCCCTACTAAGCGGATTTTAACAATAAAACATGGTTATCCAAAAATTAATCATCACAAAATGAAGGAAAAGCATGTAACACCCTTTTAAATTATTTAAATCAAGCATGAGATGCTAAACCCATAACATTGAATTCATTAACTTTTAAATCCTCCATACTGTGAGACTATTTCGGGAAAATCTGCCTGGGAGGGAAATCCACGAGGTATGTGAAATTCCAGGATTTTGCACACATCCAGAAAAACAAGGAGGCATAGGAGAAATTGGGAAATTCTGAGGGTGTGGGAATTCCACGAAGGTCTCGAAATCCCGAAAACTACCACTTCTCACAATTTCACCCAGAATAATCAATCAATCAAGAATTTGAGGTCCCTGGGCTCAAATCTAATTTACTTTGAGTCTCTCATTGGTTTTCCATTAGTTCTCAACATTCCCAGAGGAAAATTGGTGAAGATTGGTGATGCCCTAAATTAAACCATCGATTTCTTAAGCTTAAAACCCTAAAATTCGCCATTAACGTAGGGTAGTTAGCTTATATTTAGATTTCTTGCCTTATAAAACATAGAAATGGGTCATTTGAAACAATCCTAAGTGAGTTTCACCTGAATGAAACTGAAATCACACGTTTAAACTTCACTCATGGTTGAAAATCAATCAAGCTCGAAAACCCTAAAATCAAATCAAGTTGAAGCAATCATACACGCCAGGTCAAGTTCAAAGATGAAGTTGGAATTGTCAAACTAAAAATATTAACCAAGGGGTGCATCCTCTAGACTTCTAGAAATTATGAAAACATTTGCACAACCCTAACTTTAAAATGCTTGATGCCAAACATGTAAAATCCAGACTCCATGCATACTCAATATGCCAAAGAATCATTCACATTCAAAAATCAAAAGTAAGGCAATGAATACACACCATTGATGAAGTGAATTCTATTATATTCAATGACTGGTAATGAGATTTGATGTCCTAGAAAATAGCCGCAACAATGATCACACCCAAGAAATTCACCACCAAATTCAAGAATCCATAAGTCCAAATGTCAAATGAAGCCAAGCACTCAAGATCAAACCCCTCAGATTAGTAGAAGACAGATGAAAAAACCTCAATGGCACAAGAATTCCTCAAAATCGACTAAATACATGCCATAGAAATCATACAATCAAGCATTAATTCCATTGACAAGACAACCCAAACTCAAACTCGGGAATTCAATGGGGTGCAAGAATTTTAGAAAAATCCGGTTGACACAGAATTCCAAGAAGGACCAGAGTCTTCAGATCACAACGTAACTCCTCCTCATCAGGTTTTCAAGGAAACTAGAGAATTCCACCAGAGGAGGAAAATCCTGAAATCAAAGGAAAACTCAGAAATAGATTAAAACTTAATATTTTCAAGAAATAACATAAAGGGATCATTACTGCAAGCAAGATAAATATTCAAGCACATGCCAAAACAGGAAAATCCTCAAAACCAAAGGGCCAAAGCATCAAAAATCAGAGCAAAAAAAAAGGGGGTCCCTACTTTCGTGGGGCGTGTGTGCGAAAACTACACAACAGGAGAGACATCAAGGAATGAAGGAACAAGTGTGTCAAGAATTTCGCCAACGATATCTTGTATCACTAAACTATCTTCTTCATGTGTAGAGAAGATATTAGCAGAAGAAAATGGTGGATTTTCATCTATACTTACATCCTCATGTCCTAGAATTTCCTCGAGTAGGATTTTTATAGTTCTTATTCATATTCTCCACACAAATGTGTTTGCCATGATCATTTAGAATTGTAGCATTTTCACCATTAGGGGAGGTGTTGGGAGATGAATGAGGACTCGATAAGGTAGCTGCAATGATTTCATCTTTCTATGTTATAATTTTTTTCAAGTGGGAGAAGGAAGACAAGCAATACTTTCATGATCTTCAATGATTGTGTCTTCTTTCATCAAGATACCTTCATCACCAATGGGAGAGATATCAGAAGAACATTGATGATTTTTTTTTTTTAATAAAAAGGGGTAAAATTTTTATTGCATCAGAACAACATTACATAGTCCGAAGAAAGAAGCCACAAAAGGGCCCAACAAGACAAGAATTAATTCACACCCAAGAAACACTGCATATCCTTCGCAACCCATTCCTTAAGAACCGGCGCCATGTCCGCAGGAAGATTGCCCCAGTCATCCACATGCCAGGAATCCGTCCTCTCCGATGCCCATCTAGCCAACCCATCAGCCGCCTTATTCCACTACCGCGGAATATGACAGAAAACAATGGAATCCAAAGAAGAACATATAGAAAGAATCTGCCTGGCAACCACAGCAAGCTGCCAATTCACATCCTCCAAGTTTCGCTTATTCAACAACTCAATCACCACCTGAGAATCAGATTCAAAAACAATCCGCCACCATCCAAGGCCAACAGCCCCCTCCAACGCCATGAGAATAGCACTCACCTCCATAAGGTTATTAGTTTGCAAGCCCTGGTACATAGAGAAGAAAAAAACCACCACTCCAAGGCTATCCCGACCAATACCACCAACCCCAGCATGCCCAGGATTCCCTCTAGATGACCCATCAATATTAATTTTTAGCTCCCCCAGAGTCGGCGGACACCAAAAGCCCTCACGAGCAACCCTCGCACGCCCATGCCTACCATGCACTTTGTTCCCAATACTCTTGTCCCCAGTGACAAGACCTAAAGCATTAACAACACCTAATTCCCCAGGATCAATCGGCACAGACAAATCACACTTTGCAGTCAAAGTCTCCCGCAAAGCCCCCAAAATTCTCCCCCAAAGTTGCCCTATGAGCAATTTCTTATCCAATAAAATCCTTCTGTTATGCTCCAACCAAATTTTCCAGACAATCAAACTAGGACCAATACTCCAAGAAATTTTAAGAAAGGAGGTTCTGGCAGGAGAAGAACCCTGTCTCAACCAAAATTCCTCCAAAGAAGAAACATGGCAACACAGTAATCTCCAAAGATTCCACCAGTAATGCCATATAGTCTTGACAAAAGAACACTGAAAAAAGAGATGCAGTAAGCATTCTTCATGCTGACCACATAGAAAACACCTGGAGGGGCCGTGGAATCCACGTTTCCAAAGATTGTCCCAAGTAAGACACTTACCTTGGACCACTAGCCAAGAGAAAAAATTACACTTAGGCCAAGCAAACTTATTCCAAACATGCTTCCACCAAGTAACCTGGGAGCTCCCAAAAACTTGTTTATCCAAAACCTGATAACCCGAGGCCACCAAAAATTTTCCTTTCCCATCAGGACCCCAAGCAAGCACATCACTTCCCTGGAGAGAGTTGCAGACACAACCAAATAAAAGCTTAGCAAGCTCCTGACGATCCTTCTCCACACCCCCATGAGGCCAATCCAAGGGGTCCTTCCATTTGGCCACTGAAATTTGACCCAAATAATTTTGCGATTTGAAGTCAGCCACATGGCACCAACCCCCTACCTTGAAAACCTGGCACAAATCATGGAGGTGGGGATGAGAAGACACAATGGGTGGATGTCCATCCCAGGAGTCATGCCAAAAGAGAGCATCCCGACCCCCATTGCAAATCCAAAAAAGACCCTGCTTAACCAGCTTGGCACCCCGTTTAAGGGTACTCTAGATCATAGAACCTTTACCCTCCATGTTGAATCTAACCACCTCCCTACTTTCCACTGCTCCCAAATATTTGAAGGTCAGGATCTTAGCCCACAACAAGTGTTGTTGTGAGCACCAACGCCAATACGACTTAGCAGCCAAGGCCTGCCCATTCAAATCCGATCGTCGAAGACCAAGACCCCCCTCCTGCTTTGGCCTACAAACAACATCCCACCTCACCAAATTCCATTTTCTATGGAGAAGATTGCTAGCCCATAGAAACTGACGAGACAATTTCTCAAAATATTTAACAAAACTTGAAGGAGCAGAAAGAACAAAGCATCTATAAAGAGGAAGAGCCTGGACCACCGATTTTAGAAGAGTCATTCTACCTGCTGAAGAAAGCCACCTACAAGTCCAATGACTGACCAATCTTCGAAACTTGTCAAGAGTCTCTTGCCAAAACCTTCTGGGGAGAGAATGAATGGCAAGAGGGATACCTAGGTAGGAGAAAGGAAGTGAGCCAATCTAAAAGCGAAGAATACCAGCAATTCTCCTTTGAATAACCTTAGGAGTATGGAAGAAATAAATGAAGGACTTCCCCTCATTAATGCACTTCCTAGAAGCTGCCAAGTAACTGTCCAACACACTGCGCCAGTGGAGAGCCTCCTCAACCTTAGCCCTACCCATCAAGGCAGTATCGTCAACGAACTGAAGATGAGACTGAGGGGGAATGTCATTTCCCCAAATCCAGCCCTGAAGCGAGCCACTAGCAACTTGAGCACGGATGAGCCTTCCCAGGCCCTCCACAAGAAGGATGAATAAGTAGGGGGACAAGGGATCACCTTGCCTGAGGCCTCTAGAAGCACCAAACAGACAAGTGGGCTCCCCATTAATAAGCACCGAAAAGGAAGAGGAAGTGACACAACTCCTTACCCAATTAATCCAACCCTCAGCAAAACCAAAAGCTCCAAGAATTTTGAAGAGGAAACTCCACTTAACACGATCATACGCTTTGGCCATGTCCAACTTGATAAACATCGACTTTTCTTTTGAGGATTCCATAGAATGGATGGTCTCAGCCGCAATAACAACCCCATCCATGATCTTCCTGCCAGCAACAAAGCCTCCCTGCTCCTCAGAGATTAACCCACCAAGCCAAGGTTTCAACCTTTCCGCAATCAACTTAGTAATAATTTTATACACCACATTACAGAGTGCGATAGGCCTAAAAATATCCAGAGAATTTGCCCCCTCCCTCTTGGGGATAAGAGCTAAAAAGATAGCATTAAGAGACTTCAACATTTGTTTATGCATAAAGGATTCTTGAACAACCTCTAAGAGGTCCCATTTAACCACTTCCTAGAACTCCTGAAAAAACTCGACAGGAAATCCATCAGGCCCAGGGGCTTTTCCTTTCTTCATCTGGAACACAACATTCTCAAGCTCCGACAAGGAAATAGGAGAGAGCAGTGATTCATTCATTTCATTAGACACCAACTGTGGGATACATCCTAAAATATTTGCTTCATCCTCCTCCACAGGAGGCGAATCCTTAGAGAATAAGGCAGAAAAATACCGAATGCATTCAGCAGATATAGAAGTGGAAGAGGACAAAATTTCCCCATCAGGCAGCAAGAGGGAAGAAATAGCATTACCTTACCTCCGATCCTTAACAGAGCTATGGAAGAAAGAAGTGTTCCTATCACCAGCCTGAAGCCATTCAATACAGGACTTCTGTTTCCAAAATAGTTCTTCTCTTAACTCCCATTCCTCAACCTCTTTAATTGTAGCAACCTCTAACAAACTCAAATCTTCTGAGAGGCCTTGATCACAAATCTGTCTGGTAATTAGATCAAGATGCTCCTGAGCTTTATGTTTTTTTTAAAAAAATTGCCAAAGTGCTGCCTATTCCAACTCTTCAACCTATACTTAACATACTGGAGCCGCTTTGAGAAAGTGTACATAGCAGTGCCATAAGCTGGCTTCCCCAGATCCCACCAGCCAGGGAGAAAATCATGGAGAGATTCATCACTGAGCCACATGAGTTGAAACTTAAAGGTTTTTCTAGCACACTGCTGAGGCATTTCAGCCACCAGTTTGATTGGCCAATGATCAGAACCTCGACCATCCAAAATTTTAGAACAAATCTTCCACCTATCCCCCAACCAAAAACTAGACACCAAGAATCTATCAAGTCTCTCCGAAATAGAGGCATCTCCCATTCTCCTATTATTCCATGTAAATAGACCATTACCCGGCTTGATATCCACAAGACGCAGAGCATAAATATTGTCCTGGAGCAGCAACGCCGAAGACTCCAGCCTAGCGGTGCCACCCCTCTTCTCCGCAAGCTCTGTGATAGCATTAAAATCACCTCCAATAATACATGGATGGTAAGGGAAAAGGCTACGAACCAAATGAATGTTGGACCAAAAAATGTGCTTACCCTGCAACTCCACTGGCGCATACACATTGGAGAGGAGAATAGTTTCCCCAGAAACAAAACAAGAAGCCACCATGGAAAGGGAGGATTTAAAAGACCCCCACCATTGGGGGAAAATCTTTCACGGATTCCAAAAGCACGCCACCCCACCAGAAGCCCCCTGAGCCCCAGTGCATTGGCAATCATCATTCCTCCATAACTTAGGAGCTAAGTCCATCATACCTTCCACAGAGAGCTTAGTCTCCTGGAGAAAAAGAACATTAGGCGCATGAAGCCTAATCAAATCCCGAACAACTTTTTGTCTAGGGCCACTGTTCAAGCCCCGTACATTCCAAGAAAGAACTATCATTTCAAGGGAGAAGAAAAATGCGAATCAAGAGTCTTGACTGACCTTGACTCCACCAAAGTCTCCCCAATCATCTTAATCTTTTCCACATCCTTCTTCCTACCCAACTTGGAGGTTTTATTTGACCCCCCCTTTTTAAGATCTTTTTGTAAAATACCCAACGAAGAGGACAACTTCAAATTCTTCTTCCCTGCCTCCGAATTTTCCTTCTGTTTGAGGTGAGCCTTATCCGCACTAGCTTGCCCTGCCTCAGCACTACCACCCGATGCATCCTAGACCCCCAACTGCCAAAATGTCCCTATGTCTGAAGGCCCATCACCAGGCGGAACCATAAGCACCTATGAATTGAGCTTTGCCTATCCAGGATCATTCCTGACCTCTATGCATTGCACTCTCGCAACCCCCTCCTGTTGGGAAGTGATAATTTCCTCCACCGAAGGGCCATGCTGATCTATATCCAAAGTCCCATGATCAAGATCAAAAAAACCTGGGTTCACCTCCTGTTGACTAAGTTCTTCCAACACCTCGAATCTATTGAAGGTATCCTCCTCCTGCCTATCCTTCAAAGTCCTTTTATGACCTTTATTTCTGTTTCGGCCTCTAACAGAAGTAAAACCATCTTCCCTACCACCAAAACCCTGAAAGGTATCCTTGCCCTTATCCACTCTGGGTGTGTTATTTGAAGGCAGGGGAGATTGAGCCTCCAAAGGCTTGGCCTTTGGACACCTGCATTAGAGGTGACCATACTCATGACAGAAACGACAACGGAAAGGTAATGTTTCATAGTCAAGTTGCTGCACCCATGAATAATCTCCTGCACTTACTTCCAAAGAGTCTGGCAATGGCTTACTTAAGTCAATTTCTACACAGAATCGAGCAAAAGTCATTACCTTTTTGAATTGTGTATGTTGTGACGAGCCCACAGGTTTTCCTAGCTTCGAAGCTAATAAGTGCAACACATCCTCGCGCCAACATTCCACAGGGAGCCTTGGAAGACGAACCCAAACTAGAACCTGATTCGGAAGTTCCTCCACCGGATTAAAACCAGCATGCCATGGCTTAATGAACAAGCCCCCTGGTTGTAAAAATACGGGCCCCCTTCAAAAACCCTATTCCGATCTGCCATGCAGTCGAAAGTGACCATGAAATAATTATTTTCCAAGAGGCAGATCTCCATCTCCCCCTCAGGTAGCCAAGTCCTTTGAGCCCACGAATCCAAGAATTGCAACGAAATCTTCAAACCCAAGAATTTGCAATAAAGAGAATGCCTTGAGAAATAATCAATATCCTCTGCCAGCATCTCCATCGGAATGACTACATTCAGCCTCTCTGCACACCGTTCAAGGCATCCATTAATCTTTAGAATTCTAAGCCCTCCTTTGGATCCTGACACATATTTTTTAGGCTCCACCAAAAATAGATTATTATCAAAAACCTTCGAGCCCTAAAGAGATGGTTTCAAACCCACCGCTGAGCAGAAATCCATTTTGGGGCAAACCCCAGAAGAATCCCCTTGCTGCATAGAGGAGAAGCCTTAAACTCTCATACAAGCCCACGGAAGACCCAAAGGGGTAACACCACACCTCCTCAGAGGAGGGAACACAGGTCCACCAGCCGAAGCACCCAACCCGCAAACCCAACTCACCACCCACACACCTTATCCCACACCAAACCCCGCCTTCCGCCACACCACACCACACCCCACCGAGCACTCTAAGCCCACACGCCACAACAAGCAACCCACACACCAAGTCACTGCCACCAAACGCCGCAGAGAACAAAGGCCGGTCGTGAGCAGATGAAGAGAACCAACCACCGAGCACCCTCAAAACACAAACTGCCAAACACAGAGACCAGCAGACCCCCCTGCGCACAAACAAACACCCACCCACCCAAACACAACCCAGGCAGCAAGATAGGAATGAGCTAGGGCGCGAATGCCCTAGCTCGGCACACAGAGAGCGATGACGCAGGGAACATTCTTCATCCAAATTTTCATATGATTTACATATTATTAATCGAACATTGATGATTATTATGAGTATTGATGCTTGAATATTTTTGGAGAAAAGCTTTAGTGGATGATTTAGAAGAGAGGAAGTCATCCAAGGCTTCATCTAACATTGCAAAATCATCACTACTAAAGGGGGTGGATGTTATGTTGTGTGTAAGAGGATCATTTGATATGTTTTGTGATTGGTTATGGGTATTTTCTAGAGTTTCCTCAATGTAGGCTGATCTAAAAGGACTACGAAATATTATTGAAAATGGAACTTGAAAAGTCTAAGTGCCATGAATGTAAATGGTGCTTATTTCTAAGAAAATACAATATTCATGCAAGGAAAATTGTTTGGCCATGCAACCCAAAATATGGTCGACATTACAAAAACATTCAGCTCAAAGCCATAAAAAACACAAGCAAAACTACATTTTACTTTGCTATTGAATCATTCGACAAAATGAAAAGAATACCACTAGCATGTTACGAAAATGATAATAAAATCATGCTTATTTCTAAAAGAAATTAATTTACCTTAAAATTCAAGCTTTTTGTGAAGCTTCCCTCTGATTTTTCCACTTCCACGAGCTCTTTTTCTTGCTTTTTTCCTTCGAGCTAATCGATTCTATTTTCTATTTTACCTGGGTTATGAATTCAAAATGGAAACATTGCTTTTGCATGTTGTTGGGGCGTTACCAATATGACATTATTGCCATTGCCACCAGCCACTATCTTGATTAAAATATTTCCATAATGTTTATAGTAGACCACGTCATTCATGTGATGCCTTCATGATTTTCATTTGATTTCAAACAATCTAATATGGATAATATCGGTTATCGAATTCAATTTCAAAAGAAATATGTCTATGTATATGTATATATGTATATATGTATATGACATTCATTCATATTTACTATATTTGTTCTTTGTTTTATATATATTTACATATATGTATGTATGTATGTATGTATAGATTGTTTGTTTGAAGGATTTTATGAGTTCCATATGCTATCATTGAATTAAATAAATAACTTTTATTTCACTTCAAGCATCCATATATTTGAACTAAAATGGTTTTTTTTACTACTTAATTTTACATAATGAAACTCTTATCATTTTTAATCATACTTAAAATATGTACTTTCATTTTCTTCCAAATTCTCAAAACACAAAATTTAGGTAGACAATTTAATCTACAAGCCATTCATTTTCAATCTATAGATGTAAAATAGTTCAAATGCAAGTCATCATGTCATTTGTGGTGTGTGCACCTAGATTCCATCTGGCTTACCATTTTTTCTGGCTAAACAATCCTACTTCAACTGTGTTCTCGTCCTTCAACCTGTCATCCTACAACTACACACACTTGCACTTGCAATAACATTCAATTCTTATCAACATATAAGATAATTTCAAAATATCACATAGTCAACATCATTCTTCTTTCAATCTATTTCGAGAATTTCAAAATTTCCATTTAGTTTATATTGAATTTTTTCAATAATTCAATTTACTATATTATAATAATATGCAATAAAATTGGGTTATGACATCCTTCCCCTCTTGGAAGAGACATCGTACTGATGTCTATTTAATCAAAACTTAAGCATTTATGCCCATTTCAACATCACATCCAAAAATCAAAACATATATGTTTGTTTCAACATCACATTCAAAATTAAGGCATATTGTCTATTTCAACATCACTTTCAAAATTAAAGCATATATGTCTGTTTCAACATCACATTCAAAATTAAAGCATATAACATCATAGTATCTCAATCCAAAAAAAATCAAGAAAATTTATTAAAGTCTTTTCCTCAAGAAATAAAATGTGGAAAGGAGTGTTCTATTTCTTCTAGATCATCCCAAGTAGCACTTTCTTTTGAATACTGATCCAATTGTACCTTAAACTAAGCAATATCTCTGCTCTGCAAATTAACGTTGCATCTATCTAGGATTATAATGGGCTCCACTAGCACCACTCCTGGATCCTGTACCTGCAAGGATTTCCAATCAAGCACATGAGCTACATCAGGATGATATGGCTTAAGCAAAGAAACATGAAACATATTATGAGCTTGAGCCAAAGCAAGTGGTAGATCTAGTCTATAAGCAATTGGGTTAATGACTTTCAAGGCTTCAAACGGTCCCACATATCTTGGGGCCAACTTGGAAGAATTTCTAAAAGCAATAGAACTTTTATGAGGTTTAACTCTTAAGAAAACCTTATCCACGATTGTAAATTGTCTAAGAGTTTGGTTCTTGTCAGCATAACTCTTCTGTCAGTTTGCCACTTCCTTCAGTCTACTCTTAATGAATCACATTTTCTTCCATTTCCTTAAGCATTTCAAGTCCTACTATGATCCAATCCTCCAATTTATCCCAACTGATGGGGGTACGACACTTTCACCTATAAAGAGCTTCAAATGGTGTCATGCCTAGGGATGTGTGATAAGAGTTGTTGTAAGCAAAATTTACCAAAGTAAAATATTCTTCCCACCTATACTGTTGGTCCATACAATACATTCAAAGGACGTCTTCGACTACCTGATTCACCCTTTCTGTTTGCTCGTCAGTGGTGCAAGGCACCATAAGCCTTCATGATGCATAGAGGAGTCTAATGTGGTGTTTTTGTGTTTAAATCATGATTTTGTTTGTAAGAAGGTCATTTAAGACCCATGTCATGTTTTGGAAGTCATTTTTGGTTGCTAGGAGTGATAGGTGGTTAAGTTGTCAAATGTTGTTAATTTTGAAAAATTTGTCATGTTGCAAAAATTACAAAAAATAGGAAATGAAGTGTCAAAAAAGTAAAAATGATGGAAGAAGTTGGTTGGAATTCAAAAGTTGGTTTGTAACCATTGTGTGGAGGTTGAATAGGCTTTGGGATGCCAAATCAAAGGTTGTTGGAATATTTTGGTGTGAATTGCAATAAAGAAGTTTGTCAATTTTCTGCATTTCCAGCGTTTACTCTGTTTTTAGACATTGTACAAGTCCGCATAGTACCTCCATGTTGTGAAATTGATTTTTTGTAATGAAAATTTGAGTTAGCTTTCTAATGCAATTGGTTTGAGGATAATTCATTAAGTTTGAAGCATTTTAGAGCAATTTGTTTGTAAACCGCTTGAAACCCTAAGTCAAGGCATTGAAACCAATAAAAATGATGTAAAAGCCATTCCACCTAGTAGAAAATGTTGAAACCTGTTGGAATGGTAAATTTAGGTGTAGGTTTTGATTTCATGAAGTTGTAGGGGTTGGTGTTGTTGTGGGCACATGAAGGAAGAAATGAAGGGACTGATATTCCTATGTAAAGTCCAAAACCCTAGTTGTAGGTGTGTTTTGATTAAAATAAGTTGAAGCAAAGAGATTAAAGACCATGGAAGGTTATGTGAAGTCCTTGGTGACTTGTTGAAGACCCTGGAATCCATTTGGAATACCTATGAATCCCTTTGGTGTCAAACCCTAGTGCCTACAAAGTCATTTGCACAATTAGGTCTCCCTATAGTAGTGGGACGGTCATAATTTAGACTGAACTTTTCAAAATAACCCCATTTGGTTTCTTCATATGTTTAATAAGACCATAAAGGGTACTTGAATTTTTATTTTTTTTGAGATCCCACCTGTTTGGTAAGTTGTTTTCAAATTTTTCATTTGAGGTATTACTAGCAAATATGCCTCTTTGGGAGTGAGCGATGGGAAAAGTGAAGGATCAGTGTTCTAGGAGACCTTCCTTCGATTAATCCTATCATTATTATTATGTTCAAGGTGTTCTAGGGGTCTAGTAAGAGGTTTGTGTCCTGATTGCAATTTTGGTATCTTGTAACCCTTCGAGAATCATGTGTCATGTGAGGGAAGTTTTGAGTCAAATGGATGAACAAGCAAGATCATGCTTTGTGCCTTTTAGAAACCTTTGAAATTGCTACTACCTTTGCATCAAATTGGTATCAGAGCATAGGTCTGATCTAAAGAAGAAAAAGGTTGAGTTGAAATATTCACAAAGATGCCTCCAAAAGGGAATGCCATTACTAGATAATTGAATGAGTTGAAGGAGAAACATGCTAAAGAGATGAGAGAGATGAGAGAGTTGAAGGAGAGGCTTGCTTCCTTGGAAACAAGTCAGAAGAGAGGTGTGGTCACAGGTGATGTGAGTGACCATGAAGAAGAAGAGGAAGAGGAAATTTCACAAGGGTCTGAGGAAGAGATGGATCCTAATGACTTGAGGATGGCAAGGCTTTTGAAAGTAGTCAAGGGAGATGAGCATAAGATAAAAATGGATTTACCTATGTATGGAGGAAAGATGGATAGTGAAGAGCTCCTAGATTGGATAGGAGCATTGGATAACTATTTTGATTATGAAAATGTGCCAAAGGATAACAAGGTGAAGTTGGCCAACACAAAATTGAAGGGCCACGCTTTGCTTTGGTCAGATTATGTACAAAGTGAAAGGAGAAAGCAAGTCCAAAATCACCTCTTGGGATAGGATGGTGGTTGAACTCAAAAGTAAGTTCCTACCTGCTGATTACACTATTCAATTATTTAAGAGGCTTCAAAATTTCAAGCAAAAGGAGATAGATGTGCAAACATATACAAAGGAGTTCTATAGGTTGAGCATAAGATTAGGTCATACAGAGGATGATGAAGAGATAGTAGCAAGATACATGAATGGGTTGAGATACAACCTCCAAGATGAATTGAGTCTCACCACTCCAAGAACGGTGGAAGAATGTTACCAATTGGCCATCAAGGTTGAAGACAAATTGAAGAGAAGGCAAGAGAAGCAAGGTAGGGGTAGAGGCACCAATTCTAGAGGAAGAGGTTCATTTTCTAACTCAAGGCAGCCATATGAGAACCAATAAGATGCAAGCAAAGTCCAAGACCAAGTTTTTGATAAGAGAGGTGGATTTAGAGGAGGTAGATCAAGTTTTAGAGGCAAATTTGGAGGTCAAATAAGAGGCTCTAGTGGATTCATAGAAAGGTGCTATCAATGCAAAAAATTTGGACATCAAGCATGAAAATGTAATGAAGTTCGAGCCTCCAGTTCACATGAAGGATATAGGACTCAATTGGTGCAAGAAGAGGACAATTAGAGTGTAAAATCTCCATCACATGTTGCTCTAGAAGTTGGTGAATCACTAAAGGTAAGGAGAACTCTCATCAAAACATCAGTAAAGAAGGAGCCACCACAAAAGAAGACTCTGTTCAAGACAACTTGTAGGTGCTTGGGTAAGGTATGTAAAGTCGTAATTGATTCAGGAAGCATCGATAATATGGTTTCAATTGAGATGGTTGAAAAACTCAAGTTGCCTAGAATACCACATGATACTCCTTATAAAGTTTCTTGGTTGAATGAGGGTTAGAATGTTTTGGTAAATGAACAAAGTTGGGTGGAGTTCAATA
The DNA here is from genome assembly GCA_007258455.2 of Sequoia sempervirens. Taxonomy (NCBI): domain Eukaryota; kingdom Viridiplantae; phylum Streptophyta; class Pinopsida; order Cupressales; family Cupressaceae; genus Sequoia; species Sequoia sempervirens. The sequence goes on from VDFB02058242.1 coordinate 519,375,134, forward strand.
TAGGAGGGTATAAGGATCAAATTCTATGTGACATATTTCCTATGGATGTGTGCTATTTGCTACTAGGGAGGCCTTGGCAATTTAATAGGCATGCTATGTATGATGGAAGGAAGAATACTTATGAGATAGAAAAATATGGGGTCTTCTTTACCTTGACACCCTTGAAAGAGGAGGAAAAAGGAAAAAGTAAGGCAAACAATGTGATGATGGTAGGTAGGAAGGAGTTCATAAAGGTAGAGGAAGACAATCACATGGAGTTTTCAGCCACTTCAAAACTTGGAGATGTTATGACAACAAACTTGAAGAATGATCTAATTTTGGAGGGAAATGGTATTTGAGTTAAAGATCAAGGATGAATTGATTTTTGTAGATTCAAAGTTGGATTAAAAGGTATGTTGATATGAGGATAGAAGAGGTGTTCCATTTAATAATTTCAAAAGAGGATAATGGTCATTCTAATTCTGCCATATTAGAGGTTGGTATACCTAAGAAAGCAATAGTCATAGGGGAAAAACATCAGATGGAAGTGATGGAATGGAAAGGTGAAGAGATCAAAGCTAAACTACAAGGGAAAAAGAGAAAGATCAAGCATACACCAAAAGTGAAGGACAAGGAAGTCCATTCCAAGGTAGGAAGAGATATGGTTGATGGCGATGACGCAAGATTAACAACATTCTCAGAAGTGGAAGGAGTCAAAGTTCATCCATCAGGTTAGCCTATAAAGTTAGAGCATTTTCTAGGTACCAAGGAGCTCAAAAGGAAAAGGGACAATTCCTAATTCAAGTATTTGGTCCATTGGAAGGGTGTACCACAAGAGGATATCACTTTGAGGTCAAAGAGTGATTGGATCAAGCATCAATCTATTATTTCAAAACTGTCCTCAAGGGGACTCGAGTTCATTTTGCCCGGGGAGTAGGGTGCAGGGCACCATAAGCCTTCATGATGCATAAAGGAGTCTAATGTGGTGTTTTTATGTTTAAATAATGTTTTTATTTGTAATAAGGTCATTTAAGACCATGTATCATGTTTTGGAAGTCATTTTTGATATCTTGGAGTGATAGGTGGTTAAGCTGTCAAATGTTGTTAATTTTGAAAAAGTTGTCATGTTGCAAAAATTGCAAACAATAGGAAATGAAGGAACAAAAAGGTAAAAATGATGTAAGAAGTTGGTTGGAATTCAAATTTTGGTTTGTAACCATTGTGTGGAGGTTGAATAGGCTTTGGGATGCCAAAGTAAAGGTTGTTGAAACATTTTGGTGTGAATTGCAATAAAGAAGTTTGCCAATTTTTTGCATTTCCAGCATTTACTCTGTTTTCAGGCATTGTGCAGGTCCGTATAGTACCTTCATGTTGTGAAATTTATTTTTTGTGATGAATCTTTGAGTTAAATTCTTGATGAAATTGGTTTGAGGAGAATTCATCAAGTTTGAAGAATTTTAGAGGAATTCGTTTGTAAACCATTTGAAACCCTAAATCAGGATATTGAAGCCAATAAAAATGAAGTAAAAGCCATCCCACCTAGTAGAAAATGTTGAAACCTAGTGGAATGGTAGATTTAGGTGTAGGTTTTTATTTCAAGAAGTTGTAGGGGTTGGTTTTGTCGTGGGAACGTGTAGGAAGCAAATGAAGGGACTGATATTCCTATGTAATAGTCCAAAACCCTAGTTGTAGGTGTGTTTTGATTGAAAGAAGTTGAAGCAAAGAGTATCAAGACCATGGAAGGTTATGTGAAGTCTTTGGTGACATGTTGAAAACCCTGGAATCCATGTGGAAGACCTGTGAAGCCCTTTGGTGTCAAACCCTAGTGCCTACAAAGTCATTTGCACAATTAAGTCTCCCTCTAGCAACAGGATAGTCAAAATTTGGACTGAACTTTTCAAAACAACCCCATTTTGTTTCTTCATATGTTCAATAAGGCCATAAAGGGTACTTGAATTTGTATTTTTTTTTTGGTTATCTCACTTGTTTGGTAAGTTGTGCCTGATTTTATCATTTGAGGTACTACTAGTAAGGATCAGTGAGCGATGGAAAAAGTGAAGGATCAGTGTTATAGTTGACCTTCCTTGGCTTAATCCTGTCATTATTATGATGTTCAAGGTGTTTTAGGGGTCCAGTAAGAGGTTTGTGTACTAATTGAATTTTTGGTGTCTTGTAACCCTTGGAGAACCATGTGTCATGTGAGGGAAGTTTTGAGTCAAATGGATGAACAAGCAAGATCATGCTTTATGCCTTTTAGAAACCTTTGAAATTTCCCCTGCCTCTGCATCAGTCAATCTAAGGATGATAAGTCAAGCTGAAATTTAGTTTGGTCCCTAGTGCAACATTTAGGGTCATCCAAAACCTTGAGTTCATCTATGTGTCCCTATTAGAAATTATAGTCTTTGGCACTCCATGCAAGCGGAAGATCCCCTAGATAAATTTCTTGGCTAGGGTCAACAATCCATCCTTAAGGTTTCCTAGAATGAAATGCACAACCTTATTCAACTTATTAATTATGACCAAAATAACATCATGCTTGTTCTTGCTCAATGGAAACCCTTGTACAAAATCCATATTGATCACCTACCATTTATACTCAGGTATGTCATGAGCATACAATAACCTAGCTGGATGTGCATTCTCATCCTTGACCCGTTGGCACTCTAAGAATTTGGCTACGCAATGCACTACATCCTTCTTGAGTTTAGGCCAAAAATAAAAAGTCTTCAACTCTGTAATCATCTTGGATACTTCAGGGTGTCTTGAATAAGGCGCATTGTGAACCTCTTCTAAAACCAACTTTCTCAGCTCTCCAGAGTCAGGAATATACATTCTTCTCTAATATCTCAAATTACCATCTGGTTTGATCTCATACCCATCAAACTGATGATCTAAAGGATTTACTGCTAGAGCATTCTTCACTCTCTCATAGTCCTCATCCCCTGGTAGATATTGAATCACCTATTGTCTCAAGTTAGACCTTGTCGAGATCATGGCTACCAAATTTCTTTGTCTACTAAGAGCATCAAACACTATGTTCTATTTTTCTTTTATATACTCAATCCCAAAGTCATACCCACTAAGGAATTATAACCACCTTCTTTTCCATGCATTAAGGTTTGGTTGAGTAAATATGTATTTCAATCCCAGGTGGTCTATTTTGAGTTCAAATGGCTTCCCTAAAAGATAATTCCTCCACATCTGTAAGGCATGAACTATTGTGGAAAATTTTAAATCATGAGGCGCATAGTTCACCTCATGTTGATTGAGCTTCCTTGATTCATATGCTACCACTTGTCTGTCTTGCATTAATATTGCCCCCAATCCCTCTCTTGAAGCACCTGTAATTACTGTGAATCTCCCATTAGGATCAGGGATGGTTAGCATTGGTGTTGTGAGCCTCTCCTTTAGGAGTTGGAATGCCCGCTCGCATTTCTTATTCCATTCAAACAACGTCCTTTGGAGTGATATGATAGGAGATACAATCTAGGAAAACCCATGCAAAAACTTCCTATAGTATCCCACAAGGCCCATGAAGCTACGAACTTCTAAAATATTTTGAGGTACCGACCATTCCATGATTGCCTTGATCTTCTTAGGGTCTACAAAGACTCCTTCAACTGAAATGATATGGCCTAGATAGTGCACCCTGTCTTGATAGAATGAACACTTGGATAGCTTCCCAAAAAGTTTCCTTCTCTTAGCCACTGTAGAACTATCCTCAAGTGCCTATCATGTTCTTCGACAGTCTTAAAATAAACTAAGATTCCATCAATGAAGATCAAAACAAAATCATCCAAGCTGTCTCTAAATACACTATTCATGAGGTTCATAAAATTTGTTGGTGCATTAGTTAACCCAAAAGGTACCACTTGAACTCGTAATGTCCATACCAAGTTCTAAATGCAATCTTCAAAATATATTCTTCCTTAATTATCAACTGATGGTACCTAGATCTAAGATCAATTTTGGAGAACATCGTCGCCCCCTTCATTTGGTCAAACAACTCATCAATCCTTAGGAGGGGGTAATGGTTCTTGATGGTCTCCTTGTTCAACATCCGATAATCTATACACAAATGCAAGGTTCCATCCTTCTTCAAAAAGATAACCGATGCTCCCCAAGGAGACACATTGGGTCTTATAAGCCCTTTGTCTAGCAATTCCATTAACTGGGCCTTCAACTCATAGATTTGGGTGGTGGTCATCCAATAGGGTGCCTTGGATTGAGGCTCAACTCCTGGGATAAAGTTAATAGAAAAGTCAGATTCCCACTTGGGAGGCAACTCCGTAAGTTCATCAGGGAATACATCTTGAAACTCCTTAAGAATAGGGAAATCATCCAAATAGGGCTACTTACTATTAGGGTTACTGACATGCACAACATAAATTGCACATCCCTTTTGACAAGCCTTCTTGAGCTACATCGCAGAAATCTGTGTAAGCTCCAAGGGTCTTTTCATTCCACAAATCTCAACCGAGTTTCCATAATCATCCAAATAATTGACTACCTTATCCTCATAGTTTACTATAGCCTTATGCTTAATTAACCAATTTATTCCCAAAATTACATCAAATGAGCCTAAAGGTGCCACATACAAGTTGACCTACATTTGAAAGTTTGGAAGCTCTAACTCACTACAAAAGAGACATGTATCTACCCTCCACTCTACTTGGTTAGGTCATACTGGACTATCCATGAGTTTTCCATGTATCTAGGTCTAATAGGTATCTTAGATATTATTCTAGGGTCTATAAAACATTTAGTAGCTCTAGCATCAATCAAAATAGAGACAGATTGGCCATAGAGCTTACCCATCAGCTGAATTGGAGAAGCCTGATACTCCACTTGTTTGTTATCCACTGCAGCGTTGATCCGGTCGATATTTTTAGTTAAAATTGAAGTGTCTCATTTCTCTCCAGAACCTGCACCATCAGAAAGATCTCGGCGTCCTGATTCCAACGCAACTTGAACGGAGCGAAAAGGAGTCTGTTTGTGCAAGTTATGGCCAGTCAAACCTTGGGTCAAACTGGGATCAGGGGTGTCTAGGAAGAAAAAAAAATGATGTCATCAAAAGCTGTCAAAGTTGGCATCATCGTGAAGAGCTCGTCGCAAGCTTTCCAACGCAACTCATTTTGTCGAAATCCGACTTCGTATGCTCAAGATACAACTGGTCAAAGTTTCAAGTTGACTTGGTGGACTTGAAGGTACAGTGATGATGTCATCATTCGTATAGTCGACGTCAGCACGTGGTACAAAATCTGAAGTGGACCAATCAGAAGTTGACACGTGGCAGTCCATATGGTTCGTACATGTCGACGTGGCACGATGATGTGGCAGGTGACGTCAGCAAGGTTAGCGAATCATGCGTTGACACGTGTCATTCATAATCCAGTCAGCAGGAACGTGGCAGGAACAGTCAGCATCCGAGTTGGTAAACACGTCATCAATTTGCATAGTCAGCGGCCGAGTCAGCGTACATGTCTACAAAATCAGCGAATTGGATCGTGCCGCGTGGCACCCTCCTGATGCAACACGTGGATCCACTCTCCCTCTTCTCTTCGGTCACGAATTTGTTTGTTTAAAAAAAGTATGTTGGCAGGGGGATTCGATCCCCCCACCTTTCACTGTCTGCAACGGCCGTCTACCAACTGTCCTACATACCCACGTTTAACTGTATCTAGGGACAGTTTTTCTTTTGTTATCGTTTTATTTAGAAGTTTGTTTAAAATTAAAACGGCCGACGGGTTTGGAACCCCGAACCGGCCGGGTTCCAAAATTCACAGCCACCACTAAGCCATTGAGCAGGTTTAAAACATGTATGGCATATGTTTGTTTTGTTAAGTGGTTCACCCGAATACCCTAATTTAAAAAAAAAAACTCCCTATAATTATAAAACCAACAATTTTTTTATAAAAATGTAATCTCCTAAAACCAACAAAAGCCCTAGGGAAATATTATTGAAGGGCTTAAATAATTTTTTTTAAGAGATTATTAAGGATATTATGGGAGATTAATTTGTTTTAGGGAGATTGTTAAAGATTATTATGTAATTTGGAGAGATAAGGAATATTTTGTAAATCAATTGGTTAGTAACCAATTTGATTCATTTTTTTGTATAAAAAGGGGTGTGAGGTGAGAGTGGAGTTAAGTTTTTTTCAGGTGATGAAGTCTTGAAGCTATGGTGACACGAAAGAGAGGTCTTGTGGAGATTCTTTGAGCCATTCTTGTACACCAGAGCACTGTTATGCTGCCGAAGTGCTTGGAGAATGGTTGTGGTGCTTTTGTAATTGATTTTGGAGTTAATCGGATCGGTCTCTCTATTGGAGTGGACCCGGAGACGTAGTCACGTTTGTGACAAACTCCGTAGTCAAACCCCTATTTGTATCTTCTCTTCTCTCTCATGTTCTGATTTGCCACTTTAAGTTTCAGTTTTAATGCATAATTACGTTAATGTATGCATGAATTCAAATTTCGTAAACTTGGAATAATCATTGTAAAAGTTTAAGCATTCAATACTACATATAGTCTAGATCCTATACAGATCAAGCGTGGATTTGGTGATGTTGAGTTTGTTGATAGCTTCCTTCCTTTTGTGACTTTGACCACTGAGGATAATTTGAGGCATAATGATTGCCTCTACAAGTATAACATCCATCACAAGGCCCTTTGCGACCTCCTGGCTTGTCCTCTTTGAAGCCCTTCTGCTTTTGGTCATCTTTACCCTTGTTTTTGTTTGCCTTCTTGTTCTTTCCACCATTACCATCTTCACCCCTCTCCTACGACTTGCTTCCCCTCTTGAGATTACAAATTTGATGGCTCTTATCTCCTTTATGAAATTTCTTTTTCCCATACCATGACTTAGGATTCGAGTTGTTACGAAGATTGGATAATTGTTGCAATTTTTGTTCCTGTTTGGTGGCTTTTTGGAAGACTTCATTCATGGTAATAGGATCATGCATATCCACTTTATCTCCTTTGTGGGGTTGCATTCCCATTATGAATTTTTGAATGCGGAAATGTTCATCTCCTTGGTACTAAGGCACATATTTCAATAGGTTGGTGAAATTTTCCCAATATTGGATCACAGTCATGTTTCCCTAGTTTAAATTCTAAAACTCTATCACTTTCTTATCGAAGAAAGTTGTTGTAACCATCTCTTCCTGAAAGATTGAAGGAAGAGCTCCCAAGTGATTTTAACAAGTTGAATATTTTGTTCTAACTTCTCATTATCCCACCAAGTTGTTGCTTCACCAAAAAGCTAATATGTAGCCCATGCCGCCTTAGTCTGTTTAGAAAGGCTATGGAGCCCAAAGTATTTTTCCATCTCTATAATCCAAGCCTCTGCTCCTGCTCTGATAGCCTTACTATTGAACTTGGGAAGTGTTTCCCTTTTGAGATCCTTCCCAATCTCATCCTCGTGGACCTACCTTTGGACCACCATCTCCTTGATTGGCTTCTACGTTCTTGTGGTCTCAATCCTCGTGTGCCACTCAGACTTCTTGTTCTATGTGATCCATGTGAGACTCTTGCCGATTCAAAAGCTCTAGAATTTGTTCAGCCTCTTGTTAGGTCTATTATCGAAACCACTACCACCCACTTCTTTCCTGATCATCACCATGTTGACTCACACTTAACCTACAACACATTCATGTTTATTGCATCTCAACACTAGGTTCTGCGAATAAACATTCTTATTATGCATCACACCATTTACATATGCATATATCCCTTACTCATAGATGACATACACATTCATGCAAAATAAACATATTTTGGAGTCCTTCATTTGAACACACCAAAAATATTATTTGATTTTATTTATATTAAAGGTGAGTCAATAGACCCTTATTTACAAAAGGCTTCTTGTTACATTATTCTATTTTCTCATCATCAACAAGAGGACATTCCTCTGGGTCCTAGTTTGAATTTACGTCAAACTTTATAGAAGAGGATGGTTGAGCTCGCAGGATTTCCTTTTCCTCTTTAGTCAACAAGGGTGTGTTGGGTCCACGCCCTAAAGGCCAATCGTGGATTACAAAAAGCTTTTTGATCTTATGTATTCACTTCTCTTGAATCTTCAAAGCTCTTTCTAGCTTAAGTCGTGTAAGCGCTTGAGTTGGAGTTTCATCATCAAAAATTTCAGGTTGAACCTTGATCTTGGCATTTTCTTCCTTTACGTTATTCTTACGTGAGGTTCTAATAGTTTTCCCTTTCCTTTGTCTTTCCTTTGACCTTACCATACCTGCATTCAATCCAGGTTTGATCAATTCTTAGGACAACTAGATTTTGGTCAAGGGTCAACTATCCCTAGTCAAAACTATGGTAGACTCAAAAGGCCTAGAGTTGAACCCTAAGCTCTGATACCAAATGTAATAACCCATCCTAAATTATTACATAATTAATATTATTATAAATGATACATGAATATTTTCAAATTAAAAAGACATAACTAAGTAGCTATAGTCAATCATAGCAACACATGTCCATTTAAAATGAGTCAAATATTCATATATTCAATTCAAAAGTCAAATTATAATATCAGGTTTGACTTGGATCATAAGGCCACAAAGTCATTACATTATACATCTTTACAATAAGTACATCAAGTATTACATCAAGTTACAACTTACAGTTAAATAGTCTTGTGTACAACTAAGGTTCCTTTTGATGCTCACCTCCATTGGTGGACGAGAACATAGTTGAAGTGCTTTACCACCCAACCATGAAGCTTACACTTCCTCAAAATTATTCCAACTTGAAGAATACCCAACCTTGCATGGAAAGTTTGGCAAGAGAAGAATATGCAAGGTGGAATCTAGTGTGTACATCAACATGCAATTTCTATCTACAAGTTAGAAAAGAAAATGCAAGATCTATGCTAGGAATGGCAGAGAGTGATATCACAGAGTTCATACATACAAAATGAAGTATATTTCTTGGCCAAGCATAAAAATTGTGTTGCAACAACAACAAACAATAGGTTCTAGTAAATAAAATCTATACTCTCAGAATTCCATTTCAGTACCCATCCCAGAAGGTAACTTTCTACAATACAACATTTCATAACAACTATCTACCCTCTAGCAACATCTACCCTGAAGTGCTCTAGTCTACTTAGGTATCGTTGTTCTATTCAAGTAAAAGAATGCACTTCTCATATATGTCTAGGAAAAAGAAGAATCAGATTACTAATTTCCTCTCTAAACAAAAATTAGATACATGATTCAAATAGAGAAATTCAATAATTATTCATATCATTTACATGATTCATGTTTACTTTCCAACATAAGCATTATCCATTTAAAAATGAATTAAGTAAAAAAGAACAAAAGAAGGTATGTCACAAGTATGTGTATGTACATAGACGTGAGTCTATGTGCATACACATATATGTGCCTACTTAAGTTTTTGGTTTGTGTATACATTCTAAATCTAAACCATTAAATTAGAGTGCTATCACTTAATAAAGTTCCATTTTTATGTTACCATTTGTCAGAATTCAAAGAATAATTGAATTTAGAATTAAATATGCTATAGCATTTTCTCACATACTATTGTTCCATTTGTTTCATACAAGTTGTAATATTCAACTACGCAGTTTACATATGAACACCTTCTCTACTTACAACATAACAATATTGTTTCAAACTAAATAGTTATAGAACAATACTATTTCAAACTAAATAGTTATAGAACAATATTGTTTCAAACTAAATAGTTACAGAACAAATTGTTTCATAAAAAAATTTCATGTTTTTGAACCTACATAATGTTGTTTCATTTAAATATTTGTTCATCAAGACTGCATAACACTGCTTCATTTAAATAGTTGTTGATCAAGATTGTTTTCAACTAAACATACACTTTCATACCAATATCATTTCCAATAGAACATTCACTATTTACAATTATATAATGTTGTTTCCAACTAAACAATTACAATTTATGACATAACAAACTCATTTCCAAAAAAACATTCACTGTTTATAATAATACTATGTTGTTTCCAGCTAAACAGATACAAACCGATAACATACAATTTAACGTTCATTGTTTTTAACAGAATGGGGTTATCTTACAATGAACAGATAATGAAAAAAGTTGTTTTTCCATTAACAATTATTGTCTATAGCTAAATCATCTGTCAATATCGAGGTAAAGCCATTTAATTTCATTAACAAAATTAGGCTAACTCGGCTTCATACATGAAAGAAAAATGTCCATTATTCAGAACTTTGAAAACATAACATTACTAAAAATTCATTGCGCAACTATAGATAAATAAAATGATTCTAAGAATGGCATGCCCATCACTGTGAAACCTAAGTAATCATTCGGTCATGGGATAAAAATTAGAAGTTTTCGGGGTTCTCAACAAAACCTGTTCTTTTCAAGGTCATAAGCAAGGCATTCACTGGTCGCTCTAGGAATGACTATTTCTTATATGACTACTAAATTTCTTCCTTAGAGAAGCAAGGGTCATATTCAAAAATGCCCATCTAGGCTCATTGGTTTTACACTATATATATATTCAACATGCAAACTTATATCTGTAACATTTCAAAGAAACAACTTGTCGATCATGTAGATAGAACCATACAAGGGTTTAAAGAATCTCAAACTTAAATTACTTCATCATTCCTATTGAACAATGGTGACATCATAATGCATACATATGAAACATTCTCAAGCAATTGTTTTACCCCTTTACCATTATCAGCCCAACCAATAATGGGTGTCGATACAATGGAAAAGAAACACGGGGTATTATGCCCCTCCTAGAGGATTTGATAGTCAATCCTCTACAAGGTTTAACTATGCTAAAATACACAGCCAATAAAAAAGAAATTTTGATAGCCATAGTATGGCTAGCACCATCATGCAAGATCAAGTGACAGTTAATTTATTAATGGCTCTACACCTTAGCCTGCCTCTACAAGCTAGCTAATAAGGCTCTATACTTAGACAATACTCATGCAAGGCAAGCCGTTTGGGCATGCAACCCAAAAGATGGTCGACATTACACAAACATTTGGCTCAAGGCTGTAAAAAACATAGATAGAGAATTACATTTTACTGTGCTATTGAATCATTCGACAGAATGAAAGAATACCACTAGCATGTTACAGAAATGATAATAAAATCGAGCTTATTTCTAAAAGAAATCGATTTACCTTAAAATTTGAGCTTTTTGTGAAGCTTCCCTTTGATTTTTCCACTTCCACAAGCTCGTTTTCCTTATTTTTGCCTTCGAGCCAGTTGATTATATTCATTTTTTTCCTGCGTTATGAATTCAAAATGGAAACATTGCTTTTGCATGTTGTTGGGGCATTACCATTATGGAATTATTGCCATTTCTATCGGCCACTATCTTGATTCAAATATTGCCGTAATGTTTATGGTGGACCACGTCCTTCATGGGATGCCTTCATGATTTTCATTTGATTCCAAACAGTCTGATATGGATAATATCAGTTATCGAATTCAATTTTAAAAGATATATATATATATATATATATGACATTCATTCACATTTACTATATTTGTTCTTCGTTATATATATATGTATTCACATTTATATACATACATGTATATATATATATATGTATGTATATATATATATATATATGTATGTATATGTATAGATTGTTTGTTTGAAGAAGTTTATGAGTTCCATATGCTATCATTGAATTAAATAAATAACTTTTATTTCACTTTGAGCATCCATATATTTGAACTAAAAAGATTTTTCTTTTACTTAATTTCACATAATGAAACTCTTATCCTTTTTAATCATGCTTAAAATATGTACTTTCATTTTCTTCCAAATTCTCAAAACATAGAATTTAGGTAGGCAATTTAATCTACAAGCCATTCATTTTCAATCATTGAGATAATTCAAATCATGTAATTACATTCTTCTATATATGAAAAATAGTTCAAATGCAAGTCATCATGCCATTTGTGGTGTGTGAACCCAGATTCCATTTGGCTTACTGTTTGATCCGACTAAACAATCTTACTTCAACCGTGTTCTCATCCTTCAACTTGTCATCCTACAACTACACACACTTGCAAAATTCATCAGTAGTGTTCAATTCTAATCAACATATAAGATAATTTCAAAAGATCGCATAGTCAACATCAGTTAACTTCTATCAAATATCTATTTCGAGAATTTCAAATTTTCCTTTTAATTTATTTTGAATTTCTTCAATAATTCAATTTACCATATTATAATAAATATGCAATAAAATTGGGTTATGACAAAAAGAAAAAATTAAGTTCCCTAGTAACATAGGTCTTCTTTGAAAATGATAAATAGCGACTCAAATATATTCCAAAATGAAGAGAATGTATTTCTAACTACATGAAATTCATCTTGTCATAATTTATAATCCTAGTGTTTTAAATATATTCTATATGTCTTATAAATATTTTTATTGAAGCATGGGTCTCCTCAAATCAGCCTCACCCTAGGTTCATTAAATAGTTCTTGTAGGACTTAATACAAAGTTCCCATAAGAATTAATACAATGTGCACATAGGAATTAATAAAATGTTCTCATCGGGCTTAATACAATATTTTTATAAGTGGAAAGTTTATAGAGAGAACTTTACTAGATTCTCACGGGACTTATACATATAATTCCTATATGTCCCATATTATTCCTACCAAGTCTTACATCTAGGATCTATCCATTATGAGGTTTCATTTCATGTATAGTCCCCCTCAATGGTAGCTCCTTGAGGCCAAGCATTAAAAAGAGTTTGGATAATATAATTCCTATATGTCTTATGTTATGTCTATTAGGTCTTACATCCAAGATTTAGCTACTAGGAGGTGTCATTGACATGCACAATCCTCCTAAGTGAAATCACTTTAAGACCAATCAATAGATAGAGGTTTTATATGTGATGGATAAAATTATAATATATTTATTCTTAATCATAGTATACAACTTGATAATTAGATGAACAAAATTGGAGAGAAATTTTATGATGGAATACTTTCTTTTCAATGAAGTGCCCATGATCTTTAATGTGATTTTCTCTCTTTCTTTGCAATTAGAAATGAGAGTCTTTGGTAAGAGTAAAATAGCTCCAATTATCATATAGTAAGGATCCAACTAAAACTATTCCATAAATTTTCAAAGTCACATTGATTTTTTGGGAGCTACTTTTGTATTTTGACCTTTTGATTAAAAAAACATAGAATATAATTTTTTAAAATTATTACTCCATCCACATAATAGCACCTACACCATTTATTTTTAAGATAGCTGAAAATAGAATCACCAATATAGTTAGTAACATAATAAGCAAATAAAGTTGATTCTTGGTAAAAAATAATAATATGCATGTTTCATTTTCTAGTAAGTGTATAGTATTCCTCATAAATCTAGAATATAATCTAATGATCATTAGTAAGGAGATCATAAGAGACTTTTATGAACATAAGCATGAACAATTTTTCATGAAATAATATTCATGCTACTAAACATATAGTAATGATCCATAAAAAATTAAGCAATGGGTGAGCTATCTTTTCTAGGCTTGCTCCTCAAATAGTTCATTAGGGATACAACCACCCATTTATAAATAGGTGATTTATAACCAATATTTTTTTAAAGGATTCATGAAGCTCATATTAATATAAATTGTATCAAATATTTGTAAAACATGTTCTTTACAACTAAATGAATCCTTTTTAAGTGGTGAGGAGACTCATGAAATAAATAAATGACCTCCTTGGATCATTCATCAACTAATTTTTTTGATGAATAGGCAGTTATCTATATTAATTTAAAGATAAAATACATATTCACAAAAAAATATGGGTGGTAAGAAGGCACACCCCAAGAATCACATGGGCAATTCCCAAAAAACCACAAAATTAACTAGCATTGGCTGAGCCCAGGAGTCCAAGAGTACAAGAACATAAACGAGCCATTAAGCGGCTAGAGCAGTGCTAGCAGAGCTAGGAGGGTCTATGTCATCCAAATTATTCCCCCATACATTAGTGGGGTCAATGACGTTAGGAGGAGGACCCCAACCATCATTAGCATCTTTACCTTTTTCTTCTTCTTTATCCTCTCGCTGGGGTGAGATTGCAAGCATTAGACACAGAAAGCATTTACCAGAATCTGGCCAGCCACAACAAGAAGCAGGAGTGTCATTAGAGGGCACCTGGAACCACCAACGCTGCTCCTCGAAGAGCCCCCAAAGGGCCATCTGTGGCTAGCCCGCGGCCAAGGAGAGAAAGTCTGTCGAGGAGGGTGAGAATCCCGCCGAAGAGGAGGTTGAGAGTGAGGGTGTGTAGAACCACTCCACTGCCAGCCTCGAGAGGGAGATCGACTGCAGGAAGAGGTGAGAAAAGTGGGCACCTGAGTAATAGTGCACGGGGCATTGCCCTAGTGATCCAGCAACACTTGTAGGTGAGCAACTTCAAGTGCAACTTTTTTAGCTTGCACCTAAATCTATAAAAGCACATTAGAACAAATAATCGCTTTAGCATATAAAGAAACATTAATATCCATTTGAGAATGAGAAAAAATGCAGGAATTTTTGTCTTTCCAGATATTGAAAAGAATTTCCACCCTGAAAGTGTGTCAAAGTTGGGTATACTTAGCAAGAAATTTGGGCGAGTCTCCTAGCAGAATCATATGCCAGGAGAAAGGCTCCGGTCTGAAGGGCTGAAAGAAGTCATGAATCCAAATCCAAAGTTGTTGAGCTTTGGGAAAAAACTAGAAAAGATGCTTAAAAGTATCAGCTTGCCCACAAAAAGGGCAGGGAGGGTCCTATACCCCCAGGTGAACAAGCCGAGAACCCACAGGAAAGCCTTGGAAAAAAATACACCAAGCAAAGTGGGAAACTTTTAGCTCAACACTTGCAGACCAAGTGGAAGCAAATCTTTTACGCTAGACATGAGCGGTAGATTGAAGAAGCCACCTCTGGTTCAAACTTTGAAGCATAGGAAAGTGTGGTGAAAGCCACCTGTAACCAAGCCGAGGCTTGTAATTCCTGAAAGGGGTGTCTAGATACCACTTCCAGTCCTTCCACCAGGGTTTGGTCCCACGAATTCCAACCTTATGAAGCATCTTAGCAAGGCTAGCATTCACTAGACCATCAAAGGTAGCATGGACCTAGTTATGAAGCCTATACAGGGCACAAAATTCTTCCCACTACATGATATGCATAGTGGATCTATGAAAAATCTGTTGCAGGGTCTGAATGCCCTTTTTGTGAAATCTAAGCACCTTAATCCAAGGCGATTTAGCCAAAGGTTTTCCATTGTTGGAAAAAAGGGGTGACCACCAAACATTCTATTGGTTGAGTGAAATCCCATCATGAAAGCCAAAACCAACCCAATGAAGCTAGGGTTTAACAGCCTCCTAGGCTTTCCAAATTCTCTTAGCCACAAAAGTTCTCATAATTTGGATTGGTTCCTCCATGACCAGAAGGGTTTGAAAACCAATCCCCTTCCAGGCAGGTCTGTGCATAGGAAAAATAGACTGGATACAATGTCTGAGAATAATTTTCTAGGCCTCATCACCAGTGAGGGCACGAATTATCCATTTGACACACAAGGCAGTCCCTTGCCACTGAGTGGAGAGAAGCCCAAGCCCTCCAAAGTCTCTAGGAAGGAAACAAAATTTCCAAGAAACACGATGAAACCCTTTGTGGGAATCTGTAGAGGCCCAGAGAAAATCTCTAAGCTATTTTCAAGCTTGCCATAGGCAGCATTTGAAGGGGCCCAATAGGAAGAATAGTAGACATGGGTGGCAGCAAGCACCTTAGAGCAAACCTGAAATTTCCCCGCCAGAGAGAGGGGCTTAGTAATCCAGTAGGCAAGCTTCTGCCCAACGCTGGAAAGAACAACTTTCCATAACTCAGTTGGAGAAGCTTGAAAAGCAAAGGGAATGCCATGAACCAAAAAATTTCTCCTAGGCCAATCCACTTCCAACTATACTGTTGAAACCAAGGAGGATTAGGAAGAACAAATTGTCTGTAGCACAAATTTTTGTGCCACTAGATGGCAGAACCAGAAGCAAGACAAAAAGTATTAAGGAAATCCAGGGTCGCTTTAATATTTTCTTCTTCCTCCATAAGGGTGAGGAAAGAATCATCTGCAAAATGGTCATTAACTAAATGAGCCTGAGAGTTAGGCAAAGAAATACCCTTGACACGCTACTGGGAAACTGCATGTGTCAAAAGGTAGCCAAATCCTTCAACCACAAGCACATACAAAGAGGGGGAAAGAGGGCATCCTTGCCTAATGGAACGAAAGAGTCCAAAGGTAGAAGATTGGTGACCATTGATGGTAATACAAATAGAGGCATCCACAAAAATCATACGAACAACCTAAATAAAATTAGGCCCAAATCCCAAGGCCTATAACATAACAAGAATAAAAGGCCATTCAATGCGGTCATAGGCTTTGGAAAAATCAATTTTAATAAAGATGGCTTTCTAGTTTGAACGTTGGGCCCATTCCATGTCTTCCCAAACAACAATGATATTATCCAAAATGAACTTGGATTTGATGAATCATGTTTTCTCTAGTCACACAATCTGAGGTAATAGATGGTGAATCTCCAGCGCCAAAGCCTTGGAAATAATTTTGTAAGAAACACTAAGAAGCGTGATAGGCATCTAGTTGCAAATGTCCTCTGGATCCCTAGATTTAGGTATGAATTTTATATTTCCTTTGTTGATTAAGTTACCAAGAGAATTAGCATGAAAAGCCTCTAAGTAAACATGATACAAATCTTTCCCAACACAGTCCCAAAGGGCTTTATAGAACTCACAAGGGAAGCCATCGATCCTCGGGGCTTTTTCGTCAACCATGGAATGAATAGCTTCCTTGAGATCATCATTTGTTAACAATTTATCACAAAAAAATTTCTAGGCTAGGGAAAGCCTATTTAGCATGACAACAAGGCAATCCTGAAGGGCTTGCTAGCACACAAGTGTAGGTTCTTGTGTAGTGAAAACATGCTCATAATGACGTATAAAGGTCTAGAGAATGTCAGGTAGCTCAAAGAGCACCTGAATACCATCTTTAAGTTTTTTAATTCCCGAGGATGAGTTCTTGGCACACAACACGAAAAAAACTTTTTGGAGGCACGATCACCAACTTTTAGCCAATGTAGTCGGGCTTTCATCTGTGCACCTCTGGCAAGATAATTTTTTGCAATTTTTTTTTGTGCCTTAATTCCACCACCCTGACTTGTAATGATGGAGAAAAGGGATTGGCCGCAAAAGCTTCAGTAGCTGACCGCAGGTCATTGGTGGTAGCCTCATAAGACCAAGTAATCTAGCCTGTATGATGAACTAGTTTGCACTCTAAATTCCACACTCTGTGGATGTCATGTTTATGTTCAAGGTTGGAGCTTTGATATTGATCTTGTGTGTTTCTCTTAAGTATTGGGTACATTAATCATTTGTTTGATTACTTCATGAAAGTGTTGTGTTGCATTTGGAGTTTGGCATGGATTGGTTGGTTACAGGTCCCCATGGATACTTGGAGAAATAGGTGAGGCTAGAATTCTCTTATGGTAAGAGACTTTTGTTGGAATGATTACTTGTAAGAAAAAAATTTCAACAGAAAAGATCGAGGAGCCTACACCTTGGTTGAATGTGAATTCAACACACTCAGTGGTTTAGCATGCCTCTAAAGAGGCGGTTTGGATACAGAGACTTGGGAAAGGTATTGGTTTGGTTGATAATGGGAAGGTATTAATTGAGAAAGTTAACACTTTAATTAATGTTACAGATTATCTTATGAAACCATACAAATAAGTTCTCTTGGTTTTAATCATTTGCTTGGAAGCTTCATGATTATGCAGGTTGCATTTGAAGTTAGCATGGTTTGATTAGTTGGTGCAAGAAGGCCATTGGCTTTGAGTCTTGTACTTGTTTTATTATTCCTTGTTTAGAATAATTGCAATGTATAATGTCAAGTGGGAGAATGTTGGAAATAGGATGCCATTTAATTGCAAATCCTAAACATTAATTATTTCATGTATCTCCTAGTTCTTGGAATGTGTTCAACAACACTAAGATTAGGATGAGATTAATTATTTGGATGAAATAAATCATGAAATTGACATTTGTAGTTATTCCTAAATAATAGGAACATGTGTGGCACACATGGTAAGGTGACACCCAGTTGTGTTAATTAACAGAGTAGCTAACGCCCGAATGCATGTAAAGATTTTGATGTTTGCATGTTTGAAGTTTAGTTCAATTCAGGTTTAGCCAGTTATGGTTTAGTTATCTGATTTGTGCGCATGTTGCATGTTGGTTATTTTGAGTTGCATGTAGTTAGCTTTAGTTAACTTGGAATGCATGGCTAATAACTTAAGTTGTATGACAGATAATAGGACTACCTCCAGTTAACAGGGATGACCATTCTTGCATGAATGGTGTTGAGTAAATGTTTCAGTTTAACTATAAATCACTTGGAGCCAAATTAGGCACCCAAGATGCTTTATTGGACCTCTCATACATGATAAGATATTTTGAAGGCTCAGTACAGGATTACTTACCAACTTTGAGGAAGAGCTTTGGAATTATCAATTATGAAGGAGAAGTTGTAGCTTCAGTTTGGGACGCCCAAATGCATGAAGCACATGTTGTAAGCTTTAGTCTTCATTGAATAACTCAACTTGAAGGAATATGGCGTACCTTTTCAAGGGCTTGAGCTTGTGCATTGTAATTATCACCATTTGGAGATTACAAGGTTGCATATTGTCTCTATATCTCATTCAAGTTGAATAGAGTTTTCATAATTGTTATTGCAGTGTGAAGAAGATTGGTAAAGACAAAAGAAGCATTCTCAAGCACAAATGTTGAGCTATTGTAATTCAGACATTGAATAATAGAATAATTCTTGGTGAGTTTTTTCCCAAAGGGTTTCTCCACCAGATATCTTGTGTGATCTTTCTAATATCCCGCCTAGTTCTTCTATCAACTTCTCTCTACATTCTACAACAGTAAAATGGATTAATCAAGATAATCACCCACAAAGAATATATGTAACAAAGAAAAGACTTACTTAGATCAACAATATTAAAGTTTTACAGAGTATTAAGCTAAGAAAACACCTCATTTTTCAGCAACTAACACCTATAGCACGTGTTGGGCAGATTAAAATAAGTGACTTTCTCGGTATGCCTGGTACAGGGTCACCTTGGGTTTCCATGCCTCTTTGAGGCCTTTTTTTTGTGTGTTTGATGTCAACTTGTCTTTGATTTAATAAGGTCTTAAGGACCATCTTAAATTCCTTGTAATAGGTCTTCTAAGCTGCTTGTTGAGTTTTGGTCTTGGTGATAAGTTTCCATGTAATAACAAGGTCTCCATCCTCAATTTGTAAGCTTGGCGCACCTTGGAAAATTAAAGAATAAAAAATGCCACGATGCAACCAGGTACTTGAGGGGAGTTTCCTTGATGATTTCAAGTGGTTGTGGTGCCTTTTTACACCTTTTGAAGCCCCATTTCAATCAGACTTATAGGAAGTAGTGTGCATTGGCTTAACTAGGCAATTAAGAGTCTAAAGTGAAGTTTGATTAGTTCCAACATCCAAATAATTCAAATTTCAGTTGGAGGACGTTGGGAAGGGTTTTTGGAAGTGAAATAAGCCTCTCATGGTTGAGGAATGATTGATGAATCATTTTCTTTGAAATTCTAATGAAAGAAGTTGCTATTTTCTGGAAATTCTGTGTGTAAAATTACTGCTAAAACATGTGATACAGACATTGTATGGACTGTACATGCACAAACATGATATGGTTAGATAGAGGGAAGATATTGGTTTCATTTGGAGTTGATTTGACAAAATTTCATTGAGTATAGAAAAAGTTATCACCATTTTAGCAGGGGCAGGTCTGAAACCCTCAAAACTAGGGTTTTGGTTGAAAAATGGCTCTTCCTTCCATCTCTACATTGTAAAAATACTGATTCTTGGTGGGATGGAAGGTAATTGTGTACATTTTCATATTTCCTTGGTTCTGTAGAATGGCAAGGTGTGTGGAGGAGTTTATGCATTGAACTAGGTATGGCATCTTCATGTGACAGGCCTAATTGGTGAGGCAAAAAGTGAGTTTTGCTTGTTTTGTGTGGCTTTTTCTTAAAGAGGCACTTAGGAGTGATGGAAATGGTTGTAATTATCCTATAGGATTCTAAATTAGGGCTTTGGGGTGAAGGGGAGAGCCTAGGTGAACAAAATCCAGTTGTGATCAGCAATTTAAGCCTCTTGGGGACAACAATACATTGGTCCATGGTTGTTCTTCCATCCACTGTCAAAGAGGGAGACTTTGGGTACTTGTCGAGGCATATCATAGTTGCCTAAATTTAGTATTTTGATCCTGATATAGGCTTGTGGGTGGATTTTATTTATGTTGTCCTACCGGGCAGTGCTACAAGCATTCAAGGCTAAAGAGGCCTAATAGTATGAGTGATGAACAAATGGAGTTTCCTAAGTGTTAATGAATATGTTGTGGCCTAGTTGGGTCATTTAGAACTTGTTCTAATTGTTTCTAATCCCCTTGGTTGTGTTGAGTGAAATAACCATAGGTGAGTTGGGTCATTTCCTTAAAGGAGTAGTAGATTGGTAAAGTCCACTTAAAGAGTGTTTGAGAGAGTTGTGACAAATTGGTTGTTTGTTAATCTAGAAGGAAGCTCCCCCTACTCACTTTGCATCAGAGTGGTATCAGAGCAAAGCTTTGATATGAAAGCTTGTGAAGAGATTTGGCGGTTGTGGTGAATAAAAGGAAGATGCCTCCAAAAGGTGGGTCTGTTGTGGCAAGGGAGATGAAGGCCTTGAGGGATAGAATAGAGGCCTTAGAGAGAAGGAAAGGGAATTCCAAGGAAGAGAGTACCTCAGAGGAGGAGGTAGAGGGTGGACAGGAAATCCATCTGGAAGAGGAGATGCCTCCTGAAGAGAGAAGATTCATTGGAGCCTTGACGACCATTAGAGCAGAAGGCACTGAAGTGAAGATGGATATTCCAGTATATGGGGGGAAGGTCAATGTTGAGGAACTAATAGAATGGATTGATGCCTTAAATAATTACTTTGAATATAAGGAGATGGCAGAAGATAAGAAAGTTAAGTTTACAAAGACAAAGTTAAAAGGGGATGCTTTGACTTGGTGGAACTACTACCAACCAAGGAGAAAGAGTGAAAGAGGGAAAAAATATGATTTCCTCTTGGGACAGAATGGTGAGCAGATTGAAGGCACAATTTTTACCAGCAGATCATGAAGTGCAAGTGTTTAGGAGGCTACAAAGCCTAAAGAAAAAGGATATGGATGTGGCAACCTATACTGAGGAGTTTCACAAACTCAGTATGAGATGTGGTCATGTAGAAAATGACAAGGAGAAAGTGGCCAGATATTTGAATGGCTTAAGGTTTGCAATCCAAGATGAGATGAGTCTTGTGACTCCTAAGACAGTGGAGGAGTGCTTCCAAGTAGCACATCCAAGGCAGAGGAGAAGTTGAAAATAAAGCAAGAGCAGTAAGGAAGAGGAAGAGGCAAAAATTTCAAGGGAAGAGGAAATTTTGGTGGTAGAAATCAATCATAAAGGAAACAAGGGGAGTCAAGTGGAAAAGAGGAACATAGCCAAGAATCAAGAGGAGGATTCAGAGGTAGGAGGTATAATGGAAGAGGCTCCAATTCATTCTCTGGAAGGTGCTACACATGTAAGCAGTTTGGGAACCCATCTTTCAAGTGTCCTGAAAAGCAAGCTTCAACCTCTCAAGGTGTAGATAGGAGGAACCAATTGGTGCAAGAGGAGGATACACAAAGTGTAAATTCACCTTCTAGGCCTGCTGATCCTGAATTTGGAGAGAGCTTGATGATGAGAAGAATACTTCTCAAGGTGCCAAGTGCCAAGGAGCCACCACAAAGAAAGTCCTTGTTTAGAACTTCATGTAAATCTCATGGGAAGGTATGTAAGGTAATTGTAGAACTTGGTTCCACTGACAATTTAGTGTCTCTTGAAATGGTTGAGAAGTTTAAACTAAAAAAAAATCCTCATCCTACACCATATAAGGTGTCCGGGTTGAATAAGGGCCAACAAGTGCTTGTTAATGAGCAATGTTGGGTGGAATTTCAAATTGGGGAGTATAAGGACAGAATTTTGTGTCATGTCACACCCATGGATGCTTTTCATCTTCTCTTAGGAAACCCTTTCCAGTATGATAGGAAATCCCAACATGATGGAGAGAAGAATACCTACACAATAACAAAAGATGGACACACTTTCACTATGAGACCTTTACCGGATGAAGGAGTAGATAAACAACTTGAGTCTAACATCATGGTGGTAGGTGAGAAAGAATTTTTGCAGACCTTAAAGGAAGAGGGAGGTCTAGGGTTTTCCTTGGTTGTTAAGCCAAAATGCAGGTCTGTTTTGTCCTCAAACAAAGAGAAACCCATACCTAGTGAAGTCCAAACTTTGTTGGAGAAATACAAGGAGATTGTAGTGGATGAATTGCCTAGTTCCCTGCCTCCAATCAGAGATATAAGCCACCATATTGACCTGATACCAGGTGCTACATTGCCCAATAAGGCTGCCTACAAGATGACACCAGCCCAAAATGAAGAGATAGCAAAGCAAGTGCAAGAGTTGTTGGATAAGGGCCTAGTGAGGAAGAGTTTAAGCCCTTGTGCTGTTCCAACTGTACTAGCTCCAAGAAAGGATGGTAAATGGAGATTATGTACTGATTCAAGAGCCATAAATAGGATAACCATCAGATATAGGTTTCCTATGCCAAGGATGGAGGATCTTATGGATTGTCTAGCAGGAGCTCACTACTTTTCAAAGATTGATTTGAAAAGTGGGTATCACCAAATTAGGATTCGTGAAGGGGATGAATGGAAGACAGCTTTCAAGACCAATGAAGGTCTTTATGAGTGGATGGTGATGCCTTTTGGTTTATCTAATGCTCCCAGTACCTTTATGAGGCTAATGAATGAGGTATTGAAACCGTTTATTGGAAAATTTGTTGTGGTTTATTTGGATGACATTCTTGTTTTTAGCAGGACCAAGGAGGAGCATTTGGAGCATCTTGGACAGGTTTTAAGAAGGCTGCATGAAGAAAAGTTGCTGATCAACTTACAAAAATGTGAGTTCATGAAAGAAGAATTGGTCTACCTTGGGTTTGTTATCTCACAAGGCAGTTTGAAAATGGATCCATCAAAGGTTGAGGCTATTCTTAATTGGCCAACACCTAAGTCAGTAGGTGATGTAAGGAGTTTTCATGGCCTAGCAAGCTTCTACAGGAAGTTCATCAAGAGTTTCAGCCATATTTGTGCCCCCATCATTGATACAATCAAAGGAGAGAAGAAGGGTAAGTTCCAATGGACCAATGAAGCAAATGAAAGGTTTGAGTACTTGAAGAAAAAGGTATCACAGCAACCTATTCTTGCTCTTCCTGATTTTAATAAAGTCTTTACTATTGAGTGTGATGCAAGTAATCAAGCAATAGGTGTTGTTTTGAGTCAAGAAGGCAGACCGGTTGCATTTTTTAGTGAAAAACTAAATGAAGCCAAAAGAAAGTACTCTTCATATGATCTTGAATTGTATGCTATGGTCCAAGCTTTAAAGAAATGGAGGCACTACTTGTTACCAAGGGAGTTTATAGTATTCACTGACAACCATGCTCTTAGTTTCTTGAATGGACAGGAAAAATTGAACCAAAGGCACATGAAGTGGGTTGAATACCTACAAGCATATACATTCTCCATAAAACATAAGAAGGGGCAAGCTAATAAGGTTGCAGATGCCCTTAGTAGAAGGGTCATGATGGTTCAAGAAGTGCAACTACAAAGTGTGGGCATAGAAGCTCTCAAAGGTATGTATAAGGAGGATGAAGATTTCAAGGCTACTTTTGAAGTTTGTTCTCAATTTTCTGATGCTTTTCACAGTGATTATGCTGATTATGTTTTGCAAGATGGTCTATTGTTTAAAGGGGCTCAATTGTGCATTCCCAAGTGCTCTATGAGGGAGAATATAATAAAGGAAAAGCATAGTGGGAGTCTTGGAGGGCACTTTGGACTTGACAAAACTTTGGAGCAGGTTAGGAGATTCTACTTTTGGCCTAAAATGCAGATGGATGTGAGAAGGTTTGTGGAAAATTGCACCATATGTCAAAGAGCAAAGGGGACCACTTCAAATGCTGGTCTTTATCAACCTCTACCAATCCCAAGTAGGCCTTGGGAGAGCATAAGTATGGATTTTGTCTTAGGATTGCCTAAGACACAAAGGGGGGTTGATAGTGTGTTTGTAGTAGTTGATAGATTCAACAAGATGGCACATTTTATTCCTTGTAGATGCACTAGTGATGCCTCTCATATTGCAGGTTTGTTTTTCAGGGAGATTGTGAGAATGCATGGCATTCCTATGAGCATTGTATCTGATAGGGACTCGAAGTTCATAGGCCACTTTTGGAGGACCTTGTGGAGGAAATTGGGGACTCATTTGCAGTATAGCTCAGCCTACCATCCTCAAACAGATGGCCAAACAGAGGTAGTTAACAGATCACTTGGTAATCTTTTAAGATGCTTGACAAAAGAACATGGTGTGCAATGGGATTTTGTGTTGCCTAAAGTAGAGTATGCTTATAATGACTCCATTAATAGAAGCATTGGAAAAAATCCCTTTGAGGTTGTGTATGGGATGAATCCAAGGGGGATCTTTGAGTTGAGAGATCTGAAAGGAATGAAGAAGAGGAGTGCTAAAGGTGAAGAGTTTGCTATGGCATGAAGTCTATTCATGATCAAGTGAAGGAAAATCTCAAAAAGAGTGTAGAAAAATACAAAGAGAGGGCAGATTTGAGGAGAAGGAATGTTCAATACAAGGTGGGAGATCTAGTTTTTGCTTATTTGAAGGAGAGATTGCCTAAAGGCAAATACACCAAGCTGCAAATGAAAAAAATAGGCCCTTGCAAGATTATTCATAAATTTGGGCAAAATGCATATGAGATAGCACTCCCTCCTGGGGTGGCTATCTCACCTATTTTTAATGTTGCTGATTTGTACCCTTTTAAGGGATCTTTGGATGCAGATATAGGTCTGGAAGCTAGTGAAGATTGGGTGCAGGACCTTCCACCATCTGAACCCTTGAAACTTGAAGCCATTCTAGACACCAAAGAGGTAAAAAGGACAAGGAAAAAGGTATATAATGAGTATCTTGTTAAATGGCAGGGTCTTCCACCTAAGGATGAAACTTGGACGACTTAAGAGGACATCAAACAACATGGTACTACTTAGCAGCAACTGATCTCAGGTGGTACTTGAGATCTCTTCCACCCCAAGTGTAAGGTGCAGGGGCACCTTGGGTTTCCATGCCTCTTTGAGGCCTTGTTTGTTTTTTTGTTTGATGTCAATTTGTATTTGATGTAATAAGGTCCTAAGGACCATATTAAATTCCTTGCAATAGGTTTTCTAGGCTTGTTGTTGAGTTTTGGTCTTGGTGATAAGTTTCTATGTAATAACAAGGTCTCCATCCTCATTTTGTAAGCTTGGTGCACCTTGGAAAATTAAAGAATAAAAATGGCATGATGCAACCAGGTACTTGAGGGGAGTTTCCTTAATGATTTACCATGGTTTTGGTATCGTTTTACACCTTTTGAAGCCTCATTTCAATCAGGCTTATAGGAAGTAAGTGCATTGCCTTAACTAGGCAATTAAGAGTCTAAAGTGAAGTTTGATTAGTTCTAACATGAAACTAATCAAAGTTTCTATTGGAGGACGTTGGGAAAGGTTGTTAGAAGTTGAAATAAGCCTCTCATGGTCAAGGCATGATTTATGATACTTTTTTATTTGAAGTTCTAATGAAAATTTGCTATTTTCTAGAAAAAAATTGTGTAAAATTGCTGCTAAAATGCGTGCTACAGACATTGTACTCACTGTACGGGTATAAAATTGATATGGTTGGATAGAGGGAAGACCTAGATTTAATTTGGAATTTATTTGACAAAATTTCATTAAGTATATCAAAATTTATCGCCATTTTAGAAGAGGCAGGTCTAAAACCCTCAAAACAAGGGTTTTGGTTGAAAAATGGCTTTTCCTTCCATCTCCACATTGTAAAAATGTTGTTTCTTTGTGGGATGGAATTTACTTGTGTATATTTTCATATTTCCTTGGTTCTGGAGAATGGCAAGGTGTGTGGGG